>JBAMCJ010001257.1:0-337959 GCA_037075205.1 Drosophila prostipennis | reverse complement strand
TGCCAATCGTTAGGGAATTTAACTACGAGCTCAAAATGGTATGACATTTGATATTCGGACCGTTTTTTCTCATGTTACGCCAAAAATACTGATATTTTTGTGCAAAAAAACACGATTATGATTTTTTGCGTTTTTTATAAGGGGTAGGGTCACAATTTTTTACAAAAAATTTAAAACAGTTAAAATGTCTATATTTGAATGCCAATCGTTAGGGAATTTAACTACGAGCTCAAAATGGTATGACATTTGATATTCGGACCGTTTTTTCTCATGTTACGCCAAAAATACTGATATTTTTGTGCAAAAAAACACGATTATGATTTTTTGCGTTTTCTATAAGGGGTAGGGTCACAATTTTTTACAAAAAATTTAAAACAGTTAAAATGTCTATATTTGAATGCCAATCGTTAGGGAATTTAACTACGAGCTCAAAATGGTATGACATTTGATATTCGGACCGTTTTTTCTCATGTTACGCCAAAAATACTGATATTTTTGTGCAAAAAAACACGATTATGATTTTTTGCGTTTTTTATAAGGGGTAGGGTCACAATTTTTTACAAAAAATTTAAAACAGTTAAAATGTCTATATTTGAATGCCAATCGTTAGGGAATTTAACTACGAGCTCAAAATGGTATGACATTTGATATTCGGACCGTTTTTTCTCATGTTACGCCAAAAATACTGATATTTTTGTGCAAAAAAACACGATTATGATTTTTTGCGTTTTTTATAAGGGGTAGGGTCACAATTTTTTACAAAAAATTTAAAACAGTTAAAATGTCTATATTTGAATGCCAATCGTTAGGGAATTTAACTACGAGCTCAAAATGGTATGACATTTGATATTCGGACCGTTTTTTCTCATGTTACGCCAAAAATACTGATATTTTTGTGCAAAAAAACACGATTATGATTTTTTGCGTTTTTTATAAGGGGTAGGGTCACAATTTTTTACAAAAAATTTAAAACAGTTAAAATGTCTATATTTGAATGCCAATCGTTAGGGAATTTAACTACGAGCTCAAAATGGTATGACATTTGATATTCGGACCGTTTTTTCTCATGTTACGCCAAAAATACTGATATTTTTGTGCAAAAAAACACGATTATGATTTTTTGCGTTTTTTATAAGGGGTAGGGTCACAATTTTTTACAAAAAATTTAAAACAGTTAAAATGTCTATATTTGAATGCCAATCGTTAGGGAATTTAACTACGAGCTCAAAATGGTATGACATTTGATATTCGGACCGTTTTTTCTCATGTTACGCCAAAAATACTGATATTTTTGTGCAAAAAAACACGATTATGATTTTTTGCGTTTTCTATAAGGGGTAGGGTCACAATTTTTTACAAAAAATTTAAAACAGTTAAAATGTCTATATTTGAATGCCAATCGTTAGGGAATTTAACTACGAGCTCAAAATGGTATGACATTTGATATTCGGACCGTTTTTTCTCATGTTACGCCAAAAATACTGATATTTTTGTGCAAAAAAACACGATTATGATTTTTTGCGTTTTTTATAAGGGGTAGGGTCACAATTTTTTACAAAAAATTTAAAACAGTTAAAATGTCTATATTTGAATGCCAATCGTTAGGGAATTTAACTACGAGCTCAAAATGGTATGACATTTGATATTCGGACCGTTTTTTCTCATGTTACGCCAAAAATACTGATATTTTTGTGCAAAAAAACACGATTATGATTTTTTGCGTTTTCTATAAGGGGTAGGGTCACAATTTTTTACAAAAAATTTAAAACAGTTAAAATGTCTATATTTGAATGCCAATCGTTAGGGAATTTAACTACGAGCTCAAAATGGTATGACATTTGATATTCGGACCGTTTTTTCTCATGTTACGCCAAAAATACTGATATTTTTGTGCAAAAAAACACGATTATGATTTTTTGCGTTTTTTATAAGGGGTAGGGTCACAATTTTTTACAAAAAATTTAAAACAGTTAAAATGTCTATATTTGAATGCCAATCGTTAGGGAATTTAACTACGAGCTCAAAATGGTATGACATTTGATATTCGGACCGTTTTTTCTCATGTTACGCCAAAAATACTGATATTTTTGTGCAAAAAAACACGATTATGATTTTTTGCGTTTTCTATAAGGGGTAGGGTCACAATTTTTTACAAAAAATTTAAAACAGTTAAAATGTCTATATTTGAATGCCAATCGTTAGGGAATTTAACTACGAGCTCAAAATGGTATGACATTTGATATTCGGACCGTTTTTTCTCATGTTACGCCAAAAATACTGATATTTTTGTGCAAAAAAACACGATTATGATTTTTTGCGTTTTTTATAAGGGGTAGGGTCACAATTTTTTACAAAAAATTTAAAACAGTTAAAATGTCTATATTTGAATGCCAATCGTTAGGGAATTTAACTACGAGCTCAAAATGGTATGACATTTGATATTCGGACCGTTTTTTCTCATGTTACGCCAAAAATACTGATATTTTTGTGCAAAAAAACACGATTATGATTTTTTGCGTTTTTTATAAGGGGTAGGGTCACAATTTTTTACAAAAAATTTAAAACAGTTAAAATGTCTATATTTGAATGCCAATCGTTAGGGAATTTAACTACGAGCTCAAAATGGTATGACATTTGATATTCGGACCGTTTTTTCTCATGTTACGCCAAAAATACTGATATTTTTGTGCAAAAAAACACGATTATGATTTTTTGCGTTTTTTATAAGGGGTAGGGTCACAATTTTTTACAAAAAATTTAAAACAGTTAAAATGTCTATATTTGAATGCCAATCGTTAGGGAATTTAACTACGAGCTCAAAATGGTATGACATTTGATATTCGGACCGTTTTTTCTCATGTTACGCCAAAAATACTGATATTTTTGTGCAAAAAAACACGATTATGATTTTTTGCGTTTTTTATAAGGGGTAGGGTCACAATTTTTTACAAAAAATTTAAAACAGTTAAAATGTCTATATTTGAATGCCAATCGTTAGGGAATTTAACTACGAGCTCAAAATGGTATGACATTTGATATTCGGACCGTTTTTTCTCATGTTACGCCAAAAATACTGATATTTTTGTGCAAAAAAACACGATTATGATTTTTTGCGTTTTCTATAAGGGGTAGGGTCACAATTTTTTACAAAAAATTTAAAACAGTTAAAATGTCTATATTTGAATGCCAATCGTTAGGGAATTTAACTACGAGCTCAAAATGGTATGACATTTGATATTCGGACCGTTTTTTCTCATGTTACGCCAAAAATACTGATATTTTTGTGCAAAAAAACACGATTATGATTTTTTGCGTTTTTTATAAGGGGTAGGGTCACAATTTTTTACAAAAAATTTAAAACAGTTAAAATGTCTATATTTGAATGCCAATCGTTAGGGAATTTAACTACGAGCTCAAAATGGTATGACATTTGATATTCGGACCGTTTTTTCTCATGTTACGCCAAAAATACTGATATTTTTGTGCAAAAAAACACGATTATGATTTTTTGCGTTTTCTATAAGGGGTAGGGTCACAATTTTTTACAAAAAATTTAAAACAGTTAAAATGTCTATATTTGAATGCCAATCGTTAGGGAATTTAACTACGAGCTCAAAATGGTATGACATTTGATATTCGGACCGTTTTTTCTCATGTTACGCCAAAAATACTGATATTTTTGTGCAAAAAAACACGATTATGATTTTTTGCGTTTTTTATAAGGGGTAGGGTCACAATTTTTTACAAAAAATTTAAAACAGTTAAAATGTCTATATTTGAATGCCAATCGTTAGGGAATTTAACTACGAGCTCAAAATGGTATGACATTTGATATTCGGACCGTTTTTTCTCATGTTACGCCAAAAATACTGATATTTTTGTGCAAAAAAACACGATTATGATTTTTTGCGTTTTTTATAAGGGGTAGGGTCACAATTTTTTACAAAAAATTTAAAACAGTTAAAATGTCTATATTTGAATGCCAATCGTTAGGGAATTTAACTACGAGCTCAAAATGGTATGACATTTGATATTCGGACCGTTTTTTCTCATGTTACGCCAAAAATACTGATATTTTTGTGCAAAAAAACACGATTATGATTTTTTGCGTTTTTTATAAGGGGTAGGGTCACAATTTTTTACAAAAAATTTAAAACAGTTAAAATGTCTATATTTGAATGCCAATCGTTAGGGAATTTAACTACGAGCTCAAAATGGTATGACATTTGATATTCGGACCGTTTTTTCTCATGTTACGCCAAAAATACTGATATTTTTGTGCAAAAAAACACGATTATGATTTTTTGCGTTTTCTATAAGGGGTAGGGTCACAATTTTTTACAAAAAATTTAAAACAGTTAAAATGTCTATATTTGAATGCCAATCGTTAGGGAATTTAACTACGAGCTCAAAATGGTATGACATTTGATATTCGGACCGTTTTTTCTCATGTTACGCCAAAACTACTGATATTTTTGTGCAAAAAAACACGATTATGATTTTTTGCGTTTTTTATAAGGGGTAGGGTCACAATTTTTTACAAAAAATTTAAAACAGTTAAAATGTCTATATTTGAATGCCAATCGTTAGGGAATTTAACTACGAGCTCAAAATGGTATGACATTTGATATTCGGACCGTTTTTTCTCATGTTACGCCAAAAATACTGATATTTTTGTGCAAAAAAACACGATTATGATTTTTTGCGTTTTTTATAAGGGGTAGGGTCACAATTTTTTACAAAAAATTTAAAACAGTTAAAATGTCTATATTTGAATGCCAATCGTTAGGGAATTTAACTACGAGCTCAAAATGGTATGACATTTGATATTCGGACCGTTTTTTCTCATGTTACGCCAAAAATACTGATATTTTTGTGCAAAAAAACACGATTATGATTTTTTGCGTTTTTTATAAGGGGTACAAAAAATTTAAAACAGTTAAAATGTCTATATTTGAATGCCAATCGTTAGGGAATTTAACTACGAGCTCAAAATGGTATGACATTTGATATTCGGACCGTTTTTTCTCATGTTACGCCAAAAATACTGATATTTTTGTGCAAAAAAACACGATTATGATTTTTTGCGTTTTCTATAAGGGGTAGGGTCACAATTTTTTACAAAAAATTTAAAACAGTTAAAATGTCTATATTTGAATGCCAATCGTTAGGGAATTTAACTACGAGCTCAAAATGGTATGACATTTGATATTCGGACCGTTTTTTCTCATGTTACGCCAAAAATACTGATATTTTGTGCAAAAAAACACGATTATGATTTTTTGCGTTTTTTATAAGGGGTAGGGTCACAATTTTTTACAAAAAATTTAAAACAGTTAAAATGTCTATATTTGAATGCCAATCGTTAGGGAATTTAACTACGAGCTCAAAATGGTATGATATTTGATATTCGGACCGTTTTTTCTCATGTTACGCCAAAACTACTGATATTTTTGTGCAAAAAAACACGATTATGATTTTTTGCGTTTTTTATAAGGGGTAGGGTCACAATTTTTTACAAAAAATTTAAAACAGTTAAAATGTCTATATTTGAATGCCAATCGTTAGGGAATTTAACTACGAGCTCAAAATGGTATGATATTTGATATTCGGACCGTTTTTTCTCATGTTACGCCAAAACTACTGATATTTTTGTGCAAAAAAACACGATTATGATTTTTTGCGTTTTCTATAAGGGGTAGGGTCACAATTTTTTACAAAAAATTTAAAACAGTTAAAATGTCTATATTTGAATGCCAATCGTTAGGGAATTTAACTACGAGCTCAAAATGGTATGACATTTGATATTCGGACCGTTTTTTCTCATGTTACGCCAAAAATACTGATATTTTTGTGCAAAAAAACACGATTATGATTTTTTGCGTTTTTTATAAGGGGTACAAAAAATTTAAAACAGTTAAAATGTCTATATTTGAATGCCGATCGTTAGGGAATTTAACTACGAGCTCAAAATGGTATGATATTTGATATTCGGACCGTTTTTTCTCATGTTACGCCAAAACTACTGATATTTTTGTGCAAAAAAACACGATTATGATTTTTTGCGTTTTCTATAAGGGGTAGGGTCACAATTTTTTACAAAAAATTTAAAACAGTTAAAATGTCTATATTTGAATGCCAATCGTTAGGGAATTTAACTACGAGCTCAAAATGGTATGACATTTGATATTCGGACCGTTTTTTCTCATGTTACGCCAAAACTACTGATATTTTTGTGCAAAAAAACACGATTATGATTTTTTGCGTTTTTTATAAGGGGTAGGGTCACAATTTTTTACAAAAAATTTAAAACAGTTAAAATGTCTATATTCGAATGCCAATCGTTAGGGAATTTAACTACGAGCTCAAAATGGTATGATATTTGATATTCGGACCGTTTTTTCTCATGTTACGCAAAACTACTGATATTTTTGTGCAAAAAAACACGATTATGATTTTTTGCGTTTTTTATAAGGGGTAGGGTCACAATTTTTTACAAAAAATTTAAAACAGTTAAAATGTCTATATTCGAATGCCAATCGTTAGGGAATTTAACTACGAGCTCAAAATGGTATGACATTTGATATTCGGACCGTTTTTTCTCATGTTACGCCAAAAATACTGATATTTTTGTGCAAAAAAACACGATTATGATTTTTTGCGTTTTTTATAAGGGGTAGGGTCACAATTTTTTACAAAAAATTTAAAACAGTTAAAATGTCTATATTTGAATGCCAATCGTTAGGGAATTTAACTACGAGCTCAAAATGGTATGACATTTGATATTCGGACCGTTTTTTCTCATGTTACGCCAAAAATACTGATATTTTTGTGCAAAAAAACACGATTATGATTTTTTGCGTTTTTTATAAGGGGTACAAAAAATTTAAAACAGTTAAAATGTCTATATTTGAATGCCGATCGTTAGGGAATTTAACTACGAGCTCAAAATGGTATGACATTTGATATTCGGACCGTTTTTTCTCATGTTACGCCAAAAATACTGATATTTTTGTGCAAAAAAACACGATTATGATTTTTTGCGTTTTCTATAAGGGGTAGGGTCACAATTTTTTACAAAAAATTTAAAACAGTTAAAATGTCTATATTTGAATGCCAATCGTTAGGGAATTTAACTACGAGCTCAAAATGGTATGATATTTGATATTCGGACCGTTTTTTCTCATGTTACGCAAAACTACTGATATTTTTGTGCAAAAAAACACGATTATGATTTTTTGCGTTTTTTATAAGGGGTAGGGTCACAATTTTTTACAAAAAATTTAAAACAGTTAAAATGTCTATATTTGAATGCCAATCGTTAGGGAATTTAACTACGAGCTCAAAATGGTATGACATTTGATATTCGGACCGTTTTTTCTCATGTTACGCCAAAAATACTGATATTTTGTGCAAAAAAACACGATTATGATTTTTTGCGTTTTCTATAAGGGGTAAGGTCACAATTTTTTACAACAAATTTAAAACAGTTAAAATGTCTATATTTGAATGCCAATCGTTAGGGAATTTAACTACGAGCTCAAAATGGTATGACATTTGATATTCGGACCGTTTTTTCTCATGTTACGCCAAAAATACTGATATTTTTGTGCAAAAAAACACGATTATGATTTTTTGCGTTTTCTATAAGGGGTAGGGTCACAATTTTTTACAAAAAATTTAAAACAGTTAAAATGTCTATATTTGAATGCCAATTGTTAGGGAATTTAACTACGAGCTCAAAATGGTATGACATTTGATATTCGGACCGTTTTTTCTCATGTTACGCCAAAAATACTGATATTTTGTGCAAAAAAACACGATTATGATTTTTTGCGTTTTCTATAAGGGGTAGGGTCACAATTTTTTACAAAAAATTTAAAACAGTTAAAATGTCTACATTTGAATGCCAATTGTTAGGGAATTTAACTACGAGCTCAAAATGGTATGACATTTGATATTCGGACCGTTTTTTCTCATGTTACGCCAAAAATACTGATATTTTGTGCAAAAAAACACGATTATGATTTTTTGCGTTTTTTATAAGGGGTAGGGTCACAATTTTTTACAAAAAATTTAAAACAGTTAAAATGTCTATATTTGAATGCCAATCGTTAGGGAATTTAACTACGAGCTCAAAATGGTATGACATTTGATATTCGGACCGTTTTTTCTCATGTTACGCCAAAAATACTGATATTTTTGTGCAAAAAAACACGATTATGATTTTTGGCGTTTTCTATAAGGGGTAGGGTCACAATTTTTTACAAAAAATTTAAAACAGTTAAAATGTCTATATTTGAATGCCAATTGTTAGGGAATTTAACTACGAGCTCAAAATGGTATGACATTTGATATTCGGACCGTTTTTTCTCATGTTACGCCAAAAATACTGATATTTTTGTGCAAAAAAACACGATTATGATTTTTTGCGTAATAAATTTAATTATAATTGCTGTAAAATATAGAATTTAATTTAAAAACCCCACTGAATAAGATTTGATGCTTTCATTTGAAGCTGTCAAAAGAAAAACCTTAATCAATTTGCAGCGGAAATGTGGGAAGCTAACTTTCAATGTCAAACGCCACACGCCACTCCACCGAACTTGACGAGAAGAATGCTAAAAAGATTTTCCGCTTTTCCTGCTCGTGGCCAATTCAAAATGCTGGCTGGCCAACAACAATGTGCCTCTTTCGCAGGCAGAAAAAAGAGGAAAAATTAAATGAAATGCACTGCCACAGTTGCAGCCTTGTGTCGAAGCAGTTCATAAATGCCTTAGCGGAGGAAAAGCGAGGGAAAAGCGTGGGAAAGGCAGGGAAAGCCGGATGGGAAAGGGGCTGGCAAAGTGGCAGGGTCACGGTGGCATCGTTGAGTGAGTGCAGCCATCAAGTTTTCCACTTCTACTGCCTGCTTTGCGGCTCTCTTTCGCCACTCTATGCACAGAAAAAAAAATGTATTAGAAGTAAAATCACTTTTTTAAAGGCTAACTATTTTTCATAATATTAAAAAAGAACGTAAATTATAGAAGAAATAATTTAATAATTATATCTATTAAATTTCCGAAAATGACCAATAGAATGGGGAATATATGACACCTTAAATTATATATTTAAAGATATAATTGTAGAACCAATCCTAACTTTATTAATATATTATCTAGATATTATTTATGTAAATACTATAATATATTTTAGGAAATAATTATGGGACCAATCCCAACTGTATTTAGATATTATCTTGATATTATTTATATCACTATTATAATTATACCTTTCCTAATTCTCTTTCCTTAAACACTTATTTTAAATTTGCTTTTGTGTTTTGCAATCAATGGCCGACACTAATGCGAATTTTCCAAGTGCGGCGGTAATGGAAAATGGAAAAGCTCATGAAAAGCGGCTCAAAACATTTGTGGACATTTTGTTTTGGCCAAGTCGAAAGACTCGGCGAATTGCTAACGGAAGCGAAGATTATAAAACCATTTTGAATGCCATGGTGCAGTGTAATTAGCCCGGTCACGTCGACGCCTTCCGCCTCCCGCCTCCCGCCTCCCATTTACCATTTCCCTTTCGGTTTTTCCTCCTGGTTTCGCCTGTCAACGTGTCGTATGCGTAATGGGCTAAGAGGATTGCTCGAAAGCAGAGTTTCAAAACTACGGCACGTGCACGTGTTTTGACTCGAGTAAAAAGTTATAATTGAAGTTGGCCTTGATAAAAAATAGTGTTAAATAAATGTAATTTATTTAAAATTAATTTATTTTTAAATTCCAGATCGTTTTAGTTCCGAGTACACCCTGATGTGAATTTAAGGAGCCAAGGATGAGGACCTCCGGACGACCCTGACCGGGCGCTTCAGGCCCAGATTAGCCGTGGAAACGGATCGATTGGCCAGCCGATTGCATCGTTGACCATAATCACCCCTTGGCGATGGCATCTCGATGGCACTGGCACCACACCCAACTCTTGTCACCACTCGACGGTCGATTGATTGCACCACCGTCGCCCTCACGAAGGAGAAGAATGGAAGCGAGCACCACTACGGCCATGGTAATTAGCTGAAACGCGACGCTCCTCCATCGATCGGAGCACTTTATGTAAGCTAATGCTAATGGGTTAGTCTTTATATATTATATATAATATATATAATTTTATTTTGAAAAGCCAGGAATTTTTTATGAATTATCTTTAAATTTAAATCTTTAAATACACGCTCTTTCATGTAATAATAATAATAATATCATATATAATAATGTATCATACTCTAGGTGTCTAAAAGTATGCTACAATATATTTTTATTTCTTCAGTCTTTCTGGCGCTGCATACTTTTAGGCATATTTATAAGTGATGTCAGTTTCATGAATAATAATTTAAATATTACGTTATAGGAAAAAAGTAAATATTTGAAAAAAAATGTATAAAATATATTTAAATTGTATATTATAAAATGATCCATCCCTGGCTAACAATGGCTAACGTGCTATTAATTAGACACCCGGCGCCACTAAGTATGCTACATCGAGTGCCATAGAACGCCTCAAGATTGATGGAGGCGGATAGGATATCGTTCGATATCCATCTGGCTCAAGTTGAATCATCAGCAGCACTCAAGCAGCACTTTCTTCCATTCTTCTGGCTTCTTGTTCTAACATTCAAATTTTGTGTAACCAAAGTGTGTGTTTTGGGGTGGAAAAGCGGGGCTAAAACAGGCCTGTTCGTTGCATGTGCAAAGTCAAGGTTGTAACCAACTTACCAACAACCCAAACTGCTCAGTAGAAGGAACATACGTGGCTGTGAAAAAAGCCATTAGCTTTGTACGAAAATGTAACCTAAAATATGCTTTCCTAACTTAAAAAAAAAGTAACCAAATATTAATTATTGGAGAAATCAATTTAGGGAAAAAAGTCCATTTAATTTACTTCTTAGGTTCATATATTAATTGCTTTAAATAACTAAAAATATTTGCATTATTTAAGTGACTATTTTTCTGACCTGTAAACCCTCTTCTATGACCTTTTTTTTTCTACCCTTTTTGGCAATCTCAAGACTTTTCCCTTTCCGCTGGCAATTGTTTATGGCTCGACTCCGACTGGCACATAAAAGAAAAACAGAATCATCAAATTTGATTGAGCACTGGCAAGGTGAGGTACAGTAATCATTCGCTTATTTGTATTTGCCTACTTGTAGGCTCGAAAAGAATTGATTTTAAGCCTCTGCAGATTCGTTTGATTTATAATTTATGTTGCCTGCAGTTAACAAATGACCTTTCTTAAGAGCATTTGGGCAGCTGAATAATTGAATAGTAATAATAAAACAAATGGCCTTCTATTTAGGATTTATCTTTATTATCTGGGCATTTCTTCAGGGGAATATTCACTGTAATAGGCAGATTTATTGCCGACTCACCGGCGCCTTAGAAAGTGGAGTGTTGGTTCGGTGTTTGCAACCTTCGATATATGCAAATTTTAGCAAAAAAAAAAAAAGGAAAGGGAAAATATCAAACCAAAGGCTGGCTGACATTGTTAGGGGAAAATTTCCGACAGTTTTTTCTCCGCGGGAATCTACTACGAAATTAATTCTCTGTGAAACGCTGCGAATTGCAAATGTTATTCTGGATAATCGCGTCATTAGAGGGCATTAAAACTGATTCGATTTAGGTGCTGAGACAAGGAAACGATGCTAACGAGGAGATAAAATGAGTATGACTATCTATTAGGGTGGACCTTAGTAAGCAGATCAGATATAATAAAAGTACAAGTTATTACGTATACGTAATATTTTCCTGTATTGATTAAATTATGTATTATTATTTAAATTATTAAATACTTTTTTTTTTATTTATTATTTTTTTATTTATTCTTAATTATTATTTATTTCTTTAATTATTTAGAATTTATTTATGGAAAATATAGTTTTCAAAAGTAAGCTACACTAATTTGTACTGAAACCCCCTCTCAACTAAATCCTGGCTACACCACTGATTGCAGTCCTAATCATTTAAATCAATCATTTAAAACACTCTCTAAAATCTCACAAAATTCCCACTAACCCTTGAAATCTTACTAAACTATGGAATTTAACGATTTTAAGGATCTTTAATACAAGATGGAAGACTTAAAACTGGCAGAAAGCTTCATGATTAGTACACACAAAGAAAAAACTTGGTAAAATCAACTGTTATAATTGTTAATCAGTTCCCAACCACAAAAAATAGTCAATTCTACTAAGTAAATAGTTACTTTCACAACAACAAATACACACAATTAGCAAAGACACACACCTATATCCTTGACAAAATTTACAATTTTTTGTGGTGGGGTATTTTTGACGATTTTTTTTTTGTGTGTAGACATCGGATTTTGGTTGATCGTTTATTTTTTTAAATCAAATTTGTTTAAATAAAAAAATGTATAAAATTTTGTTTCATAAAATTAGATTTAAGCCAAAGTTAATTTCGGTTTTTTGACAAAAAATATTTAACCAATTAAATGTAAATTAAAATCGTATTTGAGAACAAAAAATTTCACCTAAAATCCGATGTCTAATGATCAGTATTTGTTTTTGGTTTTCGTAGTGGGTATAATAAGATTTAAGACCATTTAAGATCTACATGTGTCCACCCCAGAGCCAGATAATATCTATATATATATACTTAACGCCTGCAAGTGAAATGCTAATTACCTGTAAAGGGGCTGAGGCAGCCCAGCAGGCAGAGGGCCAAAAGCACTTGGGCAAGAGACTCGGTTGGCAGCCACATCGACGTCATTGATGGCAGCCACGCCCCCAGTCGGCCGGCCGCCTTCAGGCGTTGCAATTGCGATTGTTGCTGTTGCATGTTTGGTGTTGCTGGTGTGCAGCCTCGTTGACGTCGCCATGTCGTTTGGGGCCCATTGATTGTTATTGCTTTAGTTGCAGTTGCTGCTGCTCCTGCTGCTGCTGCTGCTGATGTTGCTGCCGTCCTTGTTGCTGCTGTTGCTGTTGTAGCAGCAACTGCTGCTACTGCTGCTGATGTTGCTGCTGTTTTTGCTTCAATTGCTGGTATTTTTGGGCTTGGTGGGCGCCACGTTGCTGCTTTTGTCATTGTCAGGCGTTGATTTTGAACTTGGCGGCGGCGACGGCGACGGCTGTGGGAGCTGCACTTGCAGCAAATGTTGCTGTTGCTGTTGCAATTATTTCTGCTGCTGCTTCTTCTTGCTAGCCTGTCCTTGCACTGCTCGTGTGTGCGTGTGTGTGTGTTTGTTTTGGAGAAAGGTGATAGATCATTGGAAACATAATCAATTTGATGTTGTTGTGCAGTGGAATTAAGTTATATCTCCAAAAGTTTTTTATACAAATTTTAAAACACCTAATTTTTTGCCAATTTATGCCGATAGATCTAAGGGAATTTATTATTTATATTTTTTTATATTTTTAGGTGTCTAAAAGTATGCAACAACATATGTTTGACCCAAAAGTAATATTAATTCATACATTAAAACGCTTATTCTTCATTCACTGCATACTTTTAGACCAAAAACCTTATTTATTTGAAATATTTAAATGTATTTAAGATATAAGATTATTATATAAGATTAAGATATTACTCTAACACCTTTTTAAAATAGGTATTTTTATATTTTTAAATGAATAGAAACTCTATATTTTTTTTATAATTTATTTTCGATTTAAATAAGATTTTCCTTGTATTTAAATATATTTTTTTTAGGTGTGATTTTCCTTCTAGTTACGATATGTAAAATGAATTAAGAAATTTTAAACTTTTACCCTCACACCTTTTTCTATAAAATAGGTTTTTTTTTATTTTTCAATGAATAGAAAAGTAGAGCAAAAATATACAAACGTTAAATTCCGAATTCTACATTTTTTTAATGATTTCTTTTCGAATACATTTCATTTGCTGTTTGTATTGTATAACTATGATTTTTTCTCTAGTTGCGATATGTAAAATTATTTAATAAATTTAAAACTGTTACTCTTACAACTTTTTTGCATACAAAAGGTATTTGTTAACTGTTTAAACGAATAGAAAAATAGGGTAAATATGATTTATCTTCGTACACAGTAAAGGAAAAGAATACATTCTTTATCTGGTCCTCTGAAGCTTTAAGTTTAATTCGACTTTGTCTGAGAAATGTTAGATCTAAGTGGTTTAGTGTTTACATCAAATGTCCACAAGCTCTGCCCACTGTTCTGTGGGCCAAAAAGTTCTTCTGCATTGTGTCGACAGACAGTTTTTGGCAGCAATTTCAACTTTGCCTGTATGCGAGTGTGTGTGTGTGTGTTTGTGTGGGTGTGGGTGTGCGTGAGTGGGTGGGCTGGGCGGCGGATCAGCTGTTCGGCGGTTCCGTGTTTGGCAGCCGAATTGCTTGTTTACAAAGCTTTTCCTCCCTTCTTTCTCATTTTTATTACCACAGATGAACGGATTTTGGCTCAGAAACCGAAAAATTCGAATCTAATAAATTATTTGCTGGGATTTTTCACATAGACAACGACAAGTTCGAGTTTCACTTCACGCCGTTTTATGGATTTTCCTTCTTACAACCACAACCACACTCACACACTCACACACACACAGAAGGCACACGCATACGCGCATTGATTTTCCCTTTTCTTTATTTTTCTATTTTGACTATTTTTTGTTTTGCCATTTTCAAGGCTCTGCTACTCACATTTCCCGTAAAATGTTTAACTTTGACACCAACAAAAATTTCGCACGCAAGCACTAAAAATACTTGTAAAAAAAAGAGGGAAATGTGAAAACAAAAACACAAGCACAACACGAATTTCCCAGCCAAAGCAGCCAACCCCCCCCGCCCTCTTTTTCTCGGCCCGATTTTCCTATTTTCCGAGTCCTTTTTACAACCGACTGTTTGCTGATTGCTTTTTGCCCACCGTCTTTGTTGCCTTTGTTGATTTTGTTGATTTTAGCTGCCACTGCCACTGCTGCTGCCTCCGCTTCCTCTGCTTCCTCTGCTGCAAGTGCAAACTTGCAACCGTGCCGAACTACTCTCCTTCGGTCTGAATTGCAATCCGGGCAAAGAACCCGATTCCGATGCCTATGCCGATTCGAGTTCCGTTTCCGATTCCGAATTCCGAATTCCGATTCCGATTCCGGGCAGAGCCACCGAGAGTCAAGAGCCAACTGACGGCAGCAACAGCAACAGCAGCAGCAACCCAGCAGCAATATTGCTGTCGCAGCAGCAACATCGCAACATTGCGATATTGCAACATCGCCTGAGCAAGCTTTTTTTTGACTTTACAGCTTTTCGAAAACATTCTTATTATTTTTTTCAACCGATTGAAAGCTTTTGAAAACAGCTTCACCAAAACTCAACTAACTTTTAAACCAAACTTTGATTTACTAAAAGAAAATGTGTCTCCAAAAATGATTTTTAAAAATGAAAAGAAAAGAATTCAACTAACAAATTTTAAATGTAATATTGTAATAAGCCATAATAATAAAGATCTCAAATTTTAAATATTGCTGTTTTGCTTTAAATTACATTTGCTGAAACAATAATTAACTTGCATTAGCAGCGCCATCTATGTGGCATATTTACATATTACAAAAATAGCGCCATCTAGAAGTGATGTTTGAGAACGAAAGAGGGAATATTCAAAAAAACAATCCGAAAGGTTATTATTCTATTAATTGTTATTTGAACTTTTAGAAAAAAAGTGTGGGGCTATTTAGCCAGCATAATTCGAATAATTTCTGTGTTCTATTTCCCTATAAAAATATGCATGCCACATATTTCAGGTCATATTAGACAAACTATTTACTAATAATAAAATATGTCCCATTATAAACGGCAGAGAAAACTATAAGAACAAAAACAGAAATTCGAAAACATTTCAATATTTTTTTTTTTTGCCACTTCTTTTTTTTTTTACTAAACAATAAATCGTAAAATAAAATACAATATCGGTTGGTCCACAGATAATCGTTTTAACCGGAATTCTGGTGAAATTCTTATGTATTAAAAACTAAATTCTAACCAGAAAATTGTTTAAAACATTTTCCTTCTTTTCCCAATAAAAACATGAAGACGGTTTTTTTTAATAAGTAGTTTGGAAATGATTTTATTTCAATATATTTTATATTCATTCATTAGTATATTTTCTGTTTTATACTTTTACACAAAAATACTTGTGTGTGAGTGTGTCCTTAGGTTGGTTTGTTCGTCTCGTAGGTATTATATTGTATTGGTATTGGTTTTGGTGTTGGTATTGGTAGTGGTGTGTCCTTGTGAAGTCCTTCCTTCCGTCCGTCTGTCTGTCCGTTTGCGTGTGTAGTTGTGTTTGTATGCCATTAATCTGAGTTTGGACATAACTAAGTGTTAAATACAAGTTGAGTTATCTCATTTAAATATTTGTTTACCATTTAAATGCATTTTCGGAAAAGTTTCATTGAATTTCTCGTTTCTTAGCTGATTTATTAGTTGTATACCCAGTTGTTATTCATTTTCTTTACTTTGCTTTTTTTGTGAGGGTGGCTCAGCGATATTTGATTCATTTATTTTGGTTAGGGTGTGCTAAGAGCTCTTTACATCTATATGTTTTAGGCTTGTATAGGTGTGTGTATATATAATAACTATATATTACTTCACATAGAATTTGCTCTTTGGTTTGTTTTCTATATATGTATGTACTGTAGATGTTTACTTTCGGATGGTGAGGGGGTAGTATTATTATTTTTTGGTTTTTCGCGTTTTGGGGTCTGTGAGGAAGGGTGAGGAACTGATTGCTGTGCCTCCAAGTGCTTGAATTTGTTTAATATACACTCAATACTTGCTCTTCTGCTAGAGTTTACTTTGCTGCTGCGATAATATTTCCTGATCCTTACTATTTGATCATCGTTAAGAGTTCACCTACTTTCGGGAAGTGTTTTTATTTTTCTCAGTATTTCAGTATTTCAGTGTTTCGTATCTGTGTGAAGAAATATCCATATGATATCGGGGCTTGCACTCTGATTTCTGCTGTCACTTACAAATTATAACTATTTGTATACATATAATATGATTCTATTTGGTATGTGTATATATATATGTATGTATATATCGATTTCTTTCCATTGACATAAAATTTGAAAATATACTATATAGCATGTCGATGCCCCTGCAAAAGGTCGAGTTCAAGAATCTTTTTTTAGGGGTTTTCGCTACTTTGCAAGGGTATCTCCAGCGTTCTTCTTCTGTGTTTTATTCGGGTTGCCTTCTCTTTTTGAAAAAGACTCGCAACTTTGGAGAAGAGAAAAACAGTTCCAGTGAGGGAAACACCGAAGAGCAAGCGGCCAGGCTTATATAGGTATATATATGTATAATAGATCTTTCTTAGGTTCTTATGTGTTGTGTGGGCTTTGAAAGAGCATCTAAGCTTCGGCCTGCCGAAGAGTGCCGTTCAAGGATCTCTCTCCCTATCTGCTATATGCTATCTGCTATCTGCTCGTTTAAAATTTCGCTTCTCTGGCTTTTGTATATTAAAATTGTAGTCTTTGTATTTTTCTGTGTGTGTTCTTGGAGTAAAGGCTTTGTCAGTTGTTCAGGAGGGTCACTAGTAATTACACATATAATAGTTGCATTTTAGTTTTTGTAGAAGAATCGCTGTTTACCAAGTGTAGATGGCGCGGCCAAGGCTTTGGGGGGTTAAGCAGTTCGGGAATCGGGTTGTTTTTTCTTGTAGTTTTCGGTTAACGATCTGGTGCGGGGTGTGGTCCATTATCGGTGGTTGGATGCCTTGCCTGGACATTCGATTAATCGGCAAACATAGTCAACGAGTGTTGCTGCTGAAAGAGTGCAATTCCCCTAGAGATTTTCTTCTGTTCTGTTCTTATTTTTCAGCTTTCGAATCAGATGCGTGCATGGTCACATTGGTGTGAAGTTTAGTCGCGTGCAAGGTCACACTGGACACATCAAATTCGAGTTTAATTTGAGGAAAATATTTGCTTAAATGGTTTGTACGACATAAAGTGGTGAAAATGTTTTTGTTCACGAAATTACACTTTTCCTCAGCGACTTTCTCATTGACAGAGTTGCGTTTGTGTGCTTGGGTTTGAGGGTGTGTGTGTGTGGGGTAGGCTTGTGTTTGTGTGGAAACCGTTTAGGAAGTTTATCTTTAGTTTTCTAGTTGTTTGTCGTCTCCAGCTCGAGTTTGTAAGTCACGTAGAAAAGTATAAAGTAAGATGCATGCGGTTCCGTTTCTAGCGTTTCTTTTGTTCCATTCCCACTGTCCCGCTTGTAGTCTTCCTCTAATTCGCTTCCTTTTCTTATTTTTTTAGCTGATATTGCTGATCTCGATCTAGATCGGTAAGTCGACAGGTAGTTGTGGTTTAGACCTACGAGATTGTTACATACGTTGAACTGCATACTAAGACTTTTGTATTTGTATCTGTATCTGTGTCCGTGTCGGTGTGTCTGTGGATTCGTAATCGTAATCGGTATCGCTATCGTTATCGTTTTGCACATACACTTACACATAAATATGTAGCTGCAGGGGGCTAGGAAAGCAAGGGGTAAATGTTGGGGTCTAGTCAAGTTGGTCCAAATTGCTCATATCCTTTTCTAAATATTTGATTAGGTACGAACAAGCATTTGTCCTTGGAACTTGTTCGCTCTATCGATCTATCGCTATCGGATCTCATCCGATTTATCGATCTCTCCCACATATCATTCAACCAACTTTCGGAAGGGGGATGCATTTAATTGACTGCCAAAAAGTACACTAAATATTTACGTGATTGCCGAAAAGCGAAAAGAATGCCCCTGCAAGTCGCCCAATGTTTGGCAAATATATCGATAACATATCGAATTGGATATCCTAATGTTTTACACTGTGAGCCAAACTATTACGTTTCTTCCTTCCAATTATACCTTGTGTGGTTTTTGTATTATCTTGACAAAATATAAAACATTTCAATAAAATTGTATTCCTATCGTATAAGTTCAGATTATTTTGAAATGTAACGCGGACTTAGAAAATTTAATTTTATTTTAATTGAATGGCTTTAGGTGGAAATTCTGATCCAAACATATTAATCTATAAGATATTCACCTATTGTCGTCATTATTATTAAAAGAATATCTTATCGAAAAATGTTGAGATAAATTGTAACAAGTGAATGAATCAATCATTTAAAACTGTTACTTCGGCTGGAAAACTTGGTCATTTAAATAACTTATGGATATCTGACGCTCCATTGCAAGGACATTTTCATTTTCGGCCTGTCAAATTTATTCATCCTTTTTAGGGTTTGGCCAATAAATGGCTTACTTTGCGTTTTTGTTTCTAGCTTGGGCTCTAAACTAGTTTAGTTATGCTTAAAATTGTTTACATTTGGTTTTGGGGCTTAGGTGTCGTTTTTTGTTTTGTTTTATACATTTGTAAAACACCTAGAGTTCTTTTTTATGATTTTTTGTAGTTGTAGTATCTTTAAGATAAATATTTATGTATATATATATATATATTTTAATGTATATGTATAGTTGGTTTTTGTTGGAAAGTTCTTTGTTTGGTTTACTTTTTCTTTTTCTTTTTTGTTTTGTTGATTTTGTTTAAATTCAAGTTTTAGTCTTTTTGTTTTGTCATTCAAACAAGGGAAGTTGGTGGCATGAACAATATAAAACGCTGTGACGATTGGGAATGAGTTTCTCGGGGGAAAACCAACCCACACAGCTGCAATGCTGCAATGCTGCAATGCAGTACAGTAGTTGTAGTGTTATAAGGCAACAAATCAATTTGATGTGTTAGCTAATTTAGAGTGGTTCGTTTAGGTTAGAGTCTTAGGTCTAAGAGTTAGCCATCAGGGGATTTAGTTTGTAATCATTTTCCATTTTGCTAGTTGATCTTGGTGCACAAATGCACCTGCAGTCCCTGCTCGGGCGCCATGTCTAAGCAGTTAGACTGACAGAAAACCGGGGTAACTGGGGGACTGGAAGGTACACACACGAATGCATTCGATAAACTTATCGATAGGTAGCTAGTTTCAAATCTAACTACAGAAAACACACAACGAGCGGGGAAACCACACGCAGAGAATTAATTAGGTTGGGCATACAGCACAGATGCGATCTGGTTTGTATATATTCAATAATATATGTATATATATAAATTACTTAATGACTTACAACTTAGAGAGAAAGTGACACGTACACATCTAAATATGCTGCAGCTTGCAATTACAATGCACAGTTAGTTTTAAGAGTATTTGCTGCGATTTGCTAGACACCCAAATGTACACCGAATAAGTATTCATCTTAACTCTTCTATCGAATTGAACGCTCAATTAGTGCTCGCTTAATTACACACATTCAAAAAAAAACACATACAACTCTTTATAACTGCATCTGTAGATGTAAATGTAACTGTAACTGTATCTTTTTATCTGTATCCAAGGACCAGCTTGGTCTCGCCTCTTCTTCATACATAATATAATATATCTCATAGCTTCATTATTTTGGCTCTTCTTTTTTTCTGTGTGTGTCGCCATATCGTAATTGAATCAAACTTCTGCCCTTGCCAATCGAAGTGTGTGTGTGTGTGTGAGTTTAGCTATATTTAACATAATTACATACAGAAATTTACATTGATCATAATTAACTTGGGTTTCTTATATATTTTCTGCACTTTCCTGCGATATGTGAATGCAGTTGGCCTCAAATCTCGTTTTTATTATCGAATGCAAATTGATATTTGTTTTCATCGTCCCGAAGGATTTTCTCATTTCCCATTTTAAAGCCCCCAACTATGCCCACTCCCCAAAGCAGCCGAAAAATCGCGCATAATCGAAAGAATTTCGGCTCGCACAGTGCCTTCTAATTGAGTGCTGCCATCGGCGTCATCATCAGCACAGCTGCGGCGGCGAAATCCAATTGACTGGCCATGGAACATGGTTCCTCCTGCGGGCATCCCGCTGCAGCGACTCTCCTCCCACGTGGAAAACTCCCAGCCAGTGGACACAAATAAAAAAATGGGCCAAAAAAAGGGGGTCGAGCTACAAGCAAATGGAATTAGGCGACTGGGACCCAGCGAACAGCGTTGCCTGTTGCATATATGCATGCATTGCAGTTGGCGAAATTTGTTTTGCGTAATTAGACGTGAATTTCGCATGAGAACGGAACGGATTGGAACGAAACCGGCGAGGGCCAACGGTTTTTCGACTCTGACATCAAAATCGCATTGCTTTCCGGCCCGTCCAGCTGTATGCGAAATCGATTCGGGGGAATCGAGAATGGCAAGGAATTCCCGGGCTCCAGCAAAAACTACGCCATGTTCCCCAGGAACAACCGAATATATGCATTTGGCTTATTAACAAACTTAATTATCTCTGGAACTTCTCTCATGGTTCTGGAATGGATTATAAAAAGGGATTTAAAATTTATGAATTCCTTAAGCGGCATTTCCCTTAGGAAATTTGAACATTTACTCGATAGTATTTGAAATTTTATTGCGGCCAAGTCCCTGCTCGGGCGCCATGTGCAGTAGTATCACTGTGGACGGCAGTGACTTCTACAGTGGATCAAATAAAAGCACATCCTAACGTTGTAACACAACTAGTGACAATCGCACCTTTAACAAACCAACATTTGTGACGAAAAAGGATATCGGTTTTTGACAAAAAAACGGTTTAAATGCCAATCGATTGGAAATTTAATAACGAGTTCAGAAAGGTATGACAATCCATATTTGGCTCAATATTTCCTTTGTTTCAGCAAAAAAACTGTTTTTTTTTAGTTCGGGATTTCGGTTTTTGAGAAAATTAAGTATTTTTGCTATAACTTGTCCGAAAATGGTCCTACACCAAAAATACATACTGTTCTGAACAGATTACAATATGATAATTTAATCCATGACACTTTCCGTGTGATTTTGAAAAAATAAAATTTTCGCCAATTTTCCATTTTTTTATAAGGGGTTACATCATGATTTTTTGCGAAAAATGGCCAAAAAATAAAATGTCTAGGTTTAATTTCCAATCGATTCGAAATTTAATAACGAGTTCAGAAAGGTATGACAATCCATATTTGGCTCAATATTTCCTTTGTTTCAGCAAAGAAACTGTTTTTTTTTTAGTTCGGGATTTCGGTTTTTGAGAAAAAGTAAGAATTTTTTCTTTTTTTGCTATAACTTGGCCGAAAATGGTCCTACACCAAAAATACATACTGTTCTGAACAGATTACAATATGATAATTTAATCCATGACACTTTCCGTGTGATTTTGAAAAAATAAAATTTTCGCCAATTTTCCATTTTTTTATAAGGGGTTACATCATGATTTTTTGCGAAAAATGGCCAAAAAATAAAATGTCTAGGTTTAATTGCCAATCGATTGGAAATTTAATAACGAGTTCAGAAAGGTAAGGGAATCCATATTTGGACCAATATTACCTCAGTTTCAGCAAAAAAACTTTTTTTTTTTAAATTCGGAATTTTTGTTTTTTGAGAAAAAGTAGGAATTTTTTCATTTGGTTTTTTTGCTATAACTTGGCCAAAAATGACTAATTACAGATTACTTTTTAAATGAGAATTGGAACATTTTAGAAGGTGTTATCAGTTTTGGCCACAAAACTCTATAATATAACTTTTATATGTTGAAGGTGCGATCGTCACTAGATTTGAACCTCATTAAATGCTCCTTTTATTTAATTTTGATAAATCATCGACGAACTTTAGTCCTTTATAGCGTTATCCCTTACAGTTTCAGTCCGGGCACCATGTGCATAACTTTTTATATAAGAAGTTACTTGCGTCCCCTTATAGAAACCCACTAGAAATCATTGAGTTGAACCATATTCCATACTAAGCTTCGGTCATTCTTCGCCTTAAATGTTGATCTAAATAAATAAAAATCAAATCTATCCACGCGAAATAAATGAATACAAATAAATAATAATATTATGTATATATTATATTTGTGTGTGTATGCGCGTGTACATAAATAAAAATACTTAAGAGGTAAACAAGAGAGAAATATAAAGTAAGAAAAAAAAAAACAAAACGAGAGAGTAAAATCTGAAGCTTAATGCGAATAGTTAAGGGCTAGGCTTAAACTTAGCTACCAGGCCAACGAACCCCCAGCTGCTAAGGGTGGCGGTATAGGGGGTATAGTAACTGGGGGAGGTCTCTCATGGCGAACCCTATATTTCCGCCATTCCACTTAGACATTTTCCGGCTCTGGCAATTTGCGCTCGCAGCAATGACAGACGAGGGCGTTCAAACGTTGGCCAATCGCCGACCACACGGTCATCGACATGGAGGACACCTCGCAGCTGGACGAGGCGTCCGGCTGATGATGCAGCTGACGGTGCTCCTCCTCCCCGTCCCCGTTCTCCTCCTCCGGCTCCTCCTCGACGTCCCTGCTAATGGCCACGCCCGCCGAATCCTCCCTGGTGCTCCCCTGTTGTCAAATCTTTGGGCCCGCCTCTGATGACGATCCGCTGGCCAGGCCCAGTTCCACACTCAAACTGGGCGGCACTCGCTGGGTGGCCACCTCTAGGCCGCCGGCTAATCCTGCGGTTCCAGCTGCTCCTCCTCCGCCTCCTCCTGCACTCTGCAGGGTATTATTGCTGGGATGGCGACTGCTGTCGTTGGAGGAGTATCGCATCATGCCGGGCACATCGAGGCTGTAGGCGCGATGGCGCTGATGGGCCTCATTCCCGGCGGTCAGGGTTCCGCCTCCTCCAATCTCCCCCTTGATGGCGCAGCACATGCCCGGCTTTTTGGCTCCCCCTCCTCCTCCGCCGCCGCCCTCTTGACTCTCGCCCAAGCCATTGGCATTGTTATTGGCCCTTCCCGAACTGGAATTGGAGCCGGGACATGGACTGCTGCGGGTGCTGCCGAAGCGCTTGTTGCTCTTGTCGAAGCTGAAGCTAAAGTAATCGGAGAACTGGCGCAGTCTCGATTTCCAGGAGCTGCCAGCCGAGGGTCCTGCGGCTCCTCCTCCGCCGCCTCCACCTCCGCCAGATCCTCCTGGCACTGCAGCGCTGCTGGCGCTGCTGCGTGTGCTGCCATTGCTGGGCAGGATCTGCTCGGTGACCACCAGGGGCGGCGATATATTGCCATTCGATGCGGTGGCGGTGGCCACGGCCAGCGGCAGCATCATCATCATCATCTTCTTCTTCTCGTCCTCCTCCTCGCCCTCGCCCTCCGAATCCGCCTCGGTGCGGGCCAACAGCTCCTTGAGCTGGGGATGATTCGTATTGGCATTGGTGTCCTGCGGAATGCCGGCCACTGCACCTCCGCCGCCACCTCCACCGCCGGAGGCTTCCATGCTGCTGCGATTGTGGCGGCCGTAGAAGACATTGCTGTCCGAGATGACCTGCGGCAGTCCGTCCGAGAGGCGGCGGTTGTTCCCGCCACTGCTGTACTGATCCAGGCTGACCGCCCGGTTGTTGCCAAAGTGACACCGGTTGCTGTGGTAGCCGTGGATGTTCCCGTACGAGTTGCGGATCCGCTGGCCGCCGCCGCTGCTGCACAGCTCGCCGATCATCGAGGGCCGCTTCTCGCGCGACGACTTGCGGGAGGTCGAGTGCGAGGACTTGCTGCGGTTGCTGCTGCCCTCCGTGTCCACCTTGAACTTGGACGTCTTCTCGGCCACCTGGGGAACGGAAAAGGAGGAGAGAGATAAAAATTACAATCAAATTATATGCGGAGGGTAAGCAGCTTTAGAGCCAATTTATTATCCGTTTCTTAAATTTAAAGTAGGATGTATGACACTGATTATTTGGACTATTTTCTTATTTGTTTTGGCCAAAATAGTGATTCGTTGTAGTGGAAATTCAGGATTGCGTTTTTCGCAAAAACAGGATTTTTTTTGTAATTTTTTTTTTATGCAATTGTTCCTTTTTGTTTTTTTTGCTATAATTTGGCCAAAAATGGTCTTACCCCAAAAATACTTACTGTTCTGAACAGATAACAAAGTAATAAATAAATCCATGACACTTTCCGTGTGATGTTGATAAAATAAAATTTTCGCCAATTTTCACATTTTTTATAAGGGGTTACATCATAATTTTTTGCAAAAAATGCCAAAAAATTAAAATGTCCAGGTTTAAATGCCAATCGATTGGAAATTTAATAACGAGTTCAGAAAGGTATGACAATCCAAATTTGGATCAATACTTCCATTGTTTTAGCCAAAAACCCACTTATTTTTGCGTGGAAAATTTGGGATCTTGGTTTTTGGTAAAAAAAATGAATTTTTCCTTTTTGTTTTTTGGCTATAAATTGGCCAAAAATGGTAATACACAAAAAACACATACTGTTTTGAACAGATAACAAGATAATAAATAAATCCAGGACACTTTCCGTGTGATGTTGGTAAAATACAATTTTCGCAAATTTTCACATTTTTTATAAGGGGCCACATCACAATTGTTTACGAAAAATTAAAAAATATTAAAATGTCAAGTTTTAAATGCCAATCGATTAGGAATTTAATAACGAGTTCAGAAAGGTATGACAATCCAAATTTGGATCAATACTTCCATTGTTTTAGCCAAAAACCCAATTATTTTTGCGTGGAAAATTCGGGATCTGGGTTTTGGTTTTGTAATTCGGCCAAAAATTGTCCAAAATCAAAACCCCATACTGTTTTGAACAGCTAACAACCTAAACCAATGATTCCCATTATTTTTCGAATTTTTTTTTTTTTTTTTACCGATTTTCGCATTTTTGATCGCATGATGATTTTTTGCAAAAAAATGGCAAAAAAATAAAATTTGAATGCCAATCTAACTTACATCCACTTCGGTGGCCGTTTCCGAGTCGCCGCTCTCGCTGCCCTCGGGCAGATCATGGAGCTCCGCCGCCATGCCACCGGGCTCATCGACGGACGTCCTCGAGGCGGACTTCTGTGAGGGAATGCTGCGTCGCGACTTCACACTGATCCCCGAGCCGGATCGCGGCATCTGTGGCGAGACGCTGCCAGCGGCACTGTTGCCACCACCGCCGCCGCCGCCTCCTGAGCCAGTGCCTCCTGTCCCGCCGGCTCCTCCACCTCCTCCTCCCCCGCCGCCGGATCCCTGCGAATTGCCCTGGGCCTTGTCCAAGCTCAGCTTGTCGCTGGCCGCCCCCGGGGTGCTGACCATCGCCGCATTCGAGTCGATGGTGCCGCTGTTGCTGTCCGAGGTCGCCGACGTGTTGCTGTCCGCCACCGATTTGCGCGTCTTTGTCTGGGCGTCGTTGAGGCGCCTGAAAATTGGTTTTAGGTTAGAAAAGAAGAACAGAACAAAATCTAGACTTATGGTGTGGGTACTAAAATAATACATTAAACTTTAACCTAAATATTTATTAATATTCTGAACCCTAAATCATATTATGTATAAAAAATTTAAAAATATAATTATGCTAATAAATTGATGGCAACTTTTTACTTATTATTACAGTTTCCTTAAAAATTATGGACAAATC
The DNA here is from genome assembly GCA_037075205.1 of Drosophila prostipennis. Classification (NCBI taxonomy): domain Eukaryota; kingdom Metazoa; phylum Arthropoda; class Insecta; order Diptera; family Drosophilidae; genus Drosophila; species Drosophila prostipennis. Next base: position 311,555 of record JBAMCJ010001257.1, on the reverse strand, counting down.
ATTAAAATCTTGAAAAATAAAAAGAGTATCCTTATATCCTCATATATATCTAATATTTTTTATTTGCATTATCAAACTGTTGTTGAATTGAAGTTACTTGTGCAAATAAATTTGTTGGTATTTTACGGTATTTTATTGATGGTAAATTTTGACATAATAAATAATAATCTAAAAATGTGAAAAACTCTCTAGAATTCTCTCGAAATTGTTTCACATTTTATACAACAAATATTTATTATTATTTTGTTATTTACTATTTAGAAATATCAGAAATTATTTTGTATATAAATACCCTAATATTATACTAAATATAGTATTTTTTGAATACACCGAATATAAAGAGTTAAACTATGGCTATTGGATGTAGTAGTATCGAAATCGATTAAAATAAAGCTAGAAAGAGCAATTAGCAGTACCTGTAGTACTCCAGGGCGATGCGCACGGGTATGATGATGAGGTCGGTGAGCTCCGGCACCAGTTCGCCGAGGGCCTCGAACAGGGGCAGGAGGACGAGTCCGATGAAGCGGACCTGCGAGCCGGGCTTGCTGACCTTGTCGGGGTCCATGAAGGGCGTTACGGGCAGGCCCTCGGACTTCTCGGCGGCGCTCTGGGCGAAGAACTCCTGGAGCAGGCGGTCCAGCCAGGGCTCGGCCACGTCCATGGGTCGCGCCTCGTTCGAGATGTCCGCCACCTTGATCAGGATCATGCAGAGCTGCAGGGAGTAAGCCCAGGCCAGTGGATTAATCGTGGTCCTTCGAGGTGCAAGAGATCCCTGATTGGCTTACCAAATTGATGTGCGCACGGTTGCTGTAGTCGAAAATGGGCGTCACCTCCATAAACTGGGTGAGGATCTCATTGTGACGGGCCATGTCCGTGGCCAAAATGCACCGGATGATGCCCTCGCGAATGTTACTGCAGATGGGAGATGGGAAAAGGAGAGCACCAGAGGTCAGTATGTTTTATTAAATCTTTTAAGGGTTTAAAGTGACCAAGACTAATGGCACTGACTTAAGTTTCGAAGGTCATGGCAACGTAGATAAAAAAGGGTCAAGACCTCCAAAACATTTAATCATTAATAAATGTCAAAATATGTGTCTAAAAGTATGCAACACAATTTTTTTTCACAAAAGTGTAATGAGTTCGATTATCCTTTATTCACTGCATACCTTTAAAAAACATATTTTTAACATTTAAAAGTGATATCTAATTGAGCTTGGAAAAATATCGTCGTTTGCTATTCCTTGATATTAATTTTTTGTGTTTTCCCTGCAAAACTTCGATATTAAAAATCCTAATTAATTAAAATTAATTAATCCTATTAGGAACCCTAAAAATGTAAGAATATTACAATTTAATATTTTTAAATATTAATATTTTTAAACATTTTTATGGCAGTCAAATTAAATTGTTTAATGTTTTCATTTGAGTACGTGTGAACTAAAAAATGTTAAATATTCATCGAATAAAACAAAAACTCACTTCTCTAGAGTGCATCTTAATTTCGAGCATTTCGCCCCGGAATCAAGTTGTAACAATTTCAAAAGTTCTGCCCTTTTGTTTTCGCTGAAAATTGGTTTGCCCGCCGGCGGGGCAGGGCGAACTCAATAACTGGAACTCTTCAACTGGAGCCGAGATTGCGCTTTCCATGGCCGAAAAGGTGGCTCTCGTGTGGGCACCGGAAAGTGTTTGCGGAAAAACAAGGCCAATGAAGTGCTTTTGGCCCGGAAAAACAGGCCGGGAGACTGACAAATGCAGCGCGTAAAATATCAAATTGCATTTCGTTTTATTCGAAATTGAGGCACCCGAAGACAAGAGTGTCGGGTGCAGCGAAAAGGAAGGAAAAGGAAAGGAAAAGCGCGCTGGAAATTGAATTTTTCATGTCAAGCTGCATTGACGTGGAAACTCCATGCTCCAAACTCCAGGTGGAAAACTCAGCACTGGCACCTGCCGCATTTAAACTGCAAATAGAGCAGCGCCGTCTGTCACGACTTTATATATATTTATATATAGCAGGTATATATTTTTATTATTATTTCCCCATTGGCGGCGACATCAAGCGGATTAACGCAACATTTTGTTGAAAGTTGAATGGAAAATTGCAACTCCATCAATAACTAAACAATTTCTGACATTTTGACAGCTTCAGGTGGTCTCCCTCAGTTCTGGGAATAATTTACTTCACAGTAAAATGGGTTACGAGTGGATAAAAATTATATGCTTTGCAGGGCAATTAAGTTGTCTCCGATTTAGTTCATGTCATAGTCGAGTTTTCCATTAAGCATTTATTACGCCCTTGGCTTAAGACCAACTTGAATTTTGTAGCTTTAAAAAATATAAATCACAATTATAAAGGTGTCCGAAAGTAGGCAATGCGGAAGTCCATTAGATTCACAGTTCTGTTATTATTGCATACTTTTATGCGCAGCCAAAAACGTTCTTGGAAATAACTATGATTTTCTTTGGATTCAACAATCATTAAGCCTGATGGGATAATTAATTTCCCCCTATCCTCACTATTATCACCATCAATATCATCATTCGAATATTCCCGGAATGCACTGCATCATGTAATGCTCGTCACTTGATTAATATCTAACGCATACGTGTGTGCTCCTCGAATCGGGATTTAATTAATAACAATTGCAAATACCTGGAATTTTCCAGCTAGTCTAAAATTGATTTGTGACAAGGGCGGGGCAAAGGATTCGGTTTCAAGTTGTCTGGCAGAGCCCGAAAATCACTTCAATTAAAGTGGCAACTGCAGTGATTATCCAATGCCGGCATTATCCTGCCACAGGAGCAGCAACTCCTTCCGCTGGCCGTCAGCGATGATGATGATGAATTGTGGAAATGTGAAATTGTGAAATTGTTAAACAGAAAATGGCAAAGCAAATGCAAAGTGGATGGTAGATGGTGGATGGTGGCGAGAGGACTGCCAGATGAGCAAAGTTTTGTGCCGACGAAAAACGGCAACTATTATGCGCTAATTATGACTAAATAATTGCATGAAATGCGCCGAGCGCCAACCAAAACTCAACTCGAAACTAATTTGCAAAGCGTCGAGTGCCGAATCTGCCGACAGCAGATCCTTCTCCTCACACTCTGCACTGGGCGAAAATAATGGTAGTTATGTTGGCCTTATACAGTATTTATCTGTGAAAGATCTACTTGAAATACTTGGTTGAAAATATTTCTTGGGGTTCAATTTAAATCTACCAAATAATGTATTTGTACTCATTTATGAATTTTATATTAAATAGTACTACATTTTCTAATATAGCTCCTTTGTTTTTTTTTTAAGAATTAATAAGGAATTTCCCTGAAAATACTAATTTATTTTGCATTTTTTTCAGTGTCTTTTCTACTTTTTCCCTCTGACGCCTGCGTTCTCTTTGATGATTTATTTTTGGTTCAAGTGAAGCAGCTGGTCTCAAGTTTATCCTCAACCCGCCACGCCCCCCATATAGTTCGCCCACATTTTTGCTTCGCACATCCTTCATCAGTTTGTTTGTTGAATTTTAATTGAATTTTTATTTTTTTACTATATGCCACAAAACCGGCGACGTGCGGTCAGAACTTGATCCCCAGGCAAACACTCTTTGGCTCGAGATAGTTTGCTTACTAAACAGCCATAAACAAATGGGGAAATCTCAATTAAGCGAATGGAAAACTGGCAGGCTAAATCGAAAAACCTATTTTCCACTCAGTCCCCTTGCAATCTCTAAATGCATGTTATCCAGTGATTGCAATGGGATTTGAGACTGACCAAATAGCCACTAACTAAGGATTGCCTCAAAGGGAAAAGAAGTCAATTTAAATAAAAATTAAATTTAAATAAATAAAATCAATAGGTTATAAAAACAAATATTCAAGTTTCGGTCAAATAAAAATATTATTTAAATGTATTCCACAGAACTTGTATGGTATGGTAATGGTATTCTAGTCCACTAATAGATTTCATCTCATTTTTACTTACAAATTCAACAATAAATTGTAATCCATTTGGGTGAGAATAAATTTCCCCAAGGCCACTTGGCTTAGCTTATTTAAATTCCTTAATTTCACACAGTCACAATTACAATCGAACTGTAATCAATCGAGAAGCTAATCTGTTCGTCTCCTCTCCCCTTCTCCCTGTCTCCCTCTCTCCTGCTCTTCCCTTTCATTCTTTTCCGTGCCATTTTATTTCCTTCTCAGGCAGTGTAAACTTGACTCTCAACATTATTAAAATCCCAATCGCAGAGAGCTTCACTTCTCACAATCGAAACAAAACCCAGAATACAGCCGCTCTACACGGAGAAATTTTATACTATAATAAAAAGAAATAATAGAAATTATAATTTTAATATTATCTATTTATTTTCTCTCATTAACTAATTTATTTTTAATAACATATTATTACCTTTACACAAAAAAAAATAAATACAAATTAGATTATAAATTATAATGCAAACAACTTGTTGAAAAATAATCAGAAAAATTTCTAAAATATTACACGGACATTATAAATCAGTATAAATTATTATATTTAGGAATCTAAAAGTGTTCCCATCTCTTTTCTCAGTGTACCCTTGCTTGTCTGTGTGAGAATCATTAAAGGTGGCCGGCTAATTTGGTTTTGCATGGCAAAGTGAGTGAATGCGAGTCGGGAAAGTGGGTTTAGGGGGGTTCTTTGGGGGGTAAGATGATTAATTGATTACGCGTGGGCTCTGATTTAACGGTAAATGCTAAGCCCAGTGACTTTCGGGAATCGGGGGTAAGATCGAGGGGGGGGGGGGGGTGGGGATGGGTCTTATCTCCGGTTTCATCTTAATGATTTGGCCTTGTGCCGAGCTCGTTTACTACACACGTTTTTCGATTCCACTGAGTGGAAATTAAAGTTTGCGCCGAGCAATCATTCTTCATTCAAAATTTAAATTCCATTTTGGACATTATTTAAATTGTAGAATTTTGTTAAAAAAATCCTTTTATAACATGTAATATATTTATTTACTTCATTTTTATTAAAAAAGGTTCTTTCTTCAGCTGTAATTAAAAACCATATTGGTTCATATTTAAGAACCAAGTGGTATTTAATCATTTATGATCTATTTTATTTCGATAGATTCCCTGTATAATCGTTGGATCTCAGGATCTCTTGGGATTGTTGAATATTTATCTCCTAAATGTTGAATATTTGTACGAGCCAAATAATATATAAAATATTATATATATATATACACTGATAAAAAAAACGTAGTAAATCCAAAGATTTCATATTCAATCCAAATATTTTTCGCTTTGATTTTCATCCATTGCGGTTTTTATTCAATTTTAATAAGAAAATATTACATTTAACAATTATAGTTGATTTTAAAACGTTAAACTTTGATTTTAATATAAAAACTTTTTTTTTTTAATAAAGTAAAAGAATATTTTCTACCTTGTTTATATATTAAAATATTTCCATTTAATTTAAAATTTTAATAGGAATCTTTGCATTCAATATGCAAATATTTATTTTTACTAGTATATTCTTTATCAGTTCGATAGATTCCCTGAGCTGTAATATTTTTCCTTGGGATCTAGTTGGTGGGAAAAACTCATATGACACCCCACGTTGAACTGGCATTGCGGGACTCACGTTGAATGTCATCGTCGGTTATCGGCGGCGTTATCAGCACCCCGAACCTGAGTTCGAATTAGAACTTGGACCTGGCAGAGTGTCTCTCCCGCCCAGTTAACAAACGTCGCTGGTGAGGAATGGAGCTACTTCCCTCTTCGGTCCCCTGGTTGGGCGCCATTCTCCTCCTCACTTCCCTGCTCCTGATCTCGGCAAAAGGCGAAGACTGTCGCCAGCTGGCGGACGACGACATGGAGGCCGAGGTGGAGCCGTGCGAGAACTTCCACGAGCATGTCTGCGGCAACTGGTATGCCACCAGGAGGCAGCAGGGCCTGGGTGCCCACGATATGCTCACCCAGTGGGTGGCCAAGCTGAAGCTCCAGTTGATCGCCCACCTGGAGGGGGAGTCCTCCTCCCAGCTGTCCACCTTCTACAGGAGCTGCCTGTCGTCGGGTGGCCAGTCGGTGAAGTCCTACACAGATGCCTTGTCCCGCAGTGGAGCCAACTTCCCCCTGCTGGCCAATCACTCCTCCGGCAGTCACTTCGATTGGATCCTGGCCAATGCCGCCCTGCGCACCTACGGAGCACCGGGTCTCTGGCGACTCCTGGTCAAGGACAACTGGCAGCTGGCCGAGCAGAAGATCTTCTACATACTCCCCCCGAGCTTCGAGCAGCTCGGCTGGGCGGATGAGCTGGCTGAGTTCCTCCACGAGCGCTATCTCAAGCGGTTGCTCATGGAGCTGGGACTGCGTGTCCGCCGGGCAGCCGGCCTGGCCCACCAGCTGGTGGAGTTCGAGAAGAGTCTGCAGCGACTGGACCGCCATGTGGAGCAGTCGCTGGTCCTCCGGGAGCCGCAGAGTCTGCGGGACTTGGAGCTGCTGCTGCCGGGACTGCAGCTCAAGCGTTACTTTGAGATCGTTCTGCAGGGCCTCGACTGGGATCCCTCCACCCTGCTGATTGTGGCGGACCTGGACTACCTGCAGGGTCTGCAGGGATTGCTGGCCAGGGAAAGGGATCCCCTGGAGCTCTCCACCTGGCTGCTGCTCCAGCTGCCGCTCCACTTTGAGCTGCGTCGCCACGAGGATGAGAGCATGAGCAACCAGCAGGATCACTGCCTGGACAGGCTGAGGAAGCTGATGCCCGGCGCCCTGGGTCGCCTGCAAATGCAGCTGGTGCTGGGCGAGGACTATCAGGAGGCCTACGATGCCAGCCTGCAGCAGGTGGCCCTGCTCTTCAGGGACCTCAAGCTGCAGTTCGAGCTGCTCCTCAACGAAACGGACATTTTCGGCCTGGATCTGGCCACTAGAAATCTGGCCCTCGATAAACTGAGGGCCATGCGACTGCTGACTCCGCGACTGCAGGACTCCAGGGGCGGCACAACCACCACCCTGGGCCGCGATTGCGATGAGAACCTCAGGCAGCTGAGCCTCGACCAGGCCAGAAGCGAGTTCCGCCAGGTTTTCGGCGGGGAACCCCCAACCTCGGCGCCCTCCGATCCGCTGCTCGTGAATGCCTTCTATCGCCTCCGGTTGAATCGCATCGAGCTGCCGCTCGGCCTGATGGCCACGCCCCTCGTGGCGGGGCTCCAGTGCTCCCCCGCCACCACCGAAGGGATGGAGGATCCCCGACTGGCCGCCGGACTGGGCTACATGCTCGCCCACGAGATGGTCCACGCCTTCGACTACGACGGCATCAACTACAATGCCAGCGGGCAGCTGGCCAACAACCAGTGGCCAGCCAGGGCCATCATCCGCTTCGGCCTGCTGGTGCGTTGCTACCTGGGCGACCGGTACAGTAATGCCACGCTGACGATCAACGAGAACATCGCCGATAGCGAGGGACTCCGCCTGGCCCTCGACGCCTATCGGCGGCGGAGGAGCGTCGGCGGTGGAGTTCCCGATCTTAGGACCTTCTTCGTGGCCTTCGCCCGCAACTGGTGTGGCTCGAAGAGGGGGGAGGGGGAGGGGGGCCCGGGCGGTGCTCCTAGCCAGCATGCCGGCCACGACGAGCGGGTGAACAATGTGCTCGGCAATGTGCCCGAGTTCGGCGAGACCTTCGGCTGCAAAGCCACCAGCCGGATGAACCCAGCCACCAAGTGCCGCATTTGGTGAGGGTTTCCAGCGATTAATGTTAATTGATTAAAGCCTAGGTGACACCATATCAAATGGGACCCTTTTTTATAGCTGGTAAAAAGCTAGTAAATACTTTTTCCAATTTCTAAGCCTTTTTCATAATAATACTGTTTTTCTAAAAGTTAATAAAAAAAACCTTTTAAACTACAAGCGTTTTGTTTACATGAGAGTTATTTGGTATAAGTCATGAGTTCGGCTTAAAGTTCTTCTATTTGTTTATAAGTTGCATGCATAGGGAGTTTAATATTATTTATTAAATGGAATAACATTCGGGTTTGTTTGCCAAGAAAAAAAATACCCCTAAAATACCAAATGTCTATAATTAAAATCAAACTTTTTTTTAAGTTGCACTCTATAATTCAATTTTTTAGATTAGCTTAAAGATCTATTTTTTTAATAAAAAAAAATTAAACATTTTTAAACTATTTGTGTGTTTTTTTGTCACTTTTTATAGTGTAATAAATATAAATTTGAAATTTTGTTATCATTATTTTATAGTGCAATAAATAGGAAAATTGAATATTTCTTTATTTATTTATATTTTATGAATTCTCTTTATTTTACAATTGCCATGATCGACTTTTTAGCCAACCTTATAAATTTGCACTCCTTTTCCCATTTTAGTTTTCAGAAATACAAACAAGCGTTTGGCGTTTTGGTTTCTTGTGAAATGGGAGCTTCGTCGCAATCAAATAAAATGCAACCACGCAAAACACGGTTGGGTTTTTTGCCATTGCCACGCCCACAGCCCCAGCATCCGCCCACTTTGATACTCATACACAGTCGAAATTGAAGAGTCTGCCCATATATATACGAATATATATCATATGCCAGAAATTGAAGAGTCTTCCCATATACAATGAAAATGGGAATAAAATCCAAAGTATTGCTGTTTTTATCACAGCTAAAAATAGGAAAAGAAAAAACAGGACGGGAAAAAGCAAGCGAAAAGAGAGGAATTATAAATCGAGGATTTGGCAGGTGAAAAGCACTTGAAATGGCGTAAAACAATTAAACGACTGGCAACCAATATTGCTAAGCACCTAAATCATTGAAAGTTCTAGAGTATCACAATTTGAATTATTTCCATTTGCGGTTAAATTAATCTCTTATACAAATTGTTACAATTGGCAAAACCCTCCTTCTTTTTTTAATGAATTTTAGAAACCTGTTAAACTAAAATTTAAATTGTTAGCCAAGAATTTTAAATATTTTCTAAAAAAATCTAGCATCTCCATTTAAAACTTGTACATTTTATAATAATTTGTACAAGATGTTAATTTACTAACTAGAAGTGAAAACTATTTTGTTGACTGCCATTTCAGTTACTTATCTTTCGGAATTTCCGAATTTCCCAGTTAATTCTCATTGGACTCTGGTTATTACCGCATGAAAGTCAAATGAAATAACAAAATTTGCTTATTTAGTCGAATATTACACGAACAATGGCCGAAAATTTATGCACATGCCATCCAATTCTCTGGTAATAATCATGCGTAATAATCGCAATGACAACTGTCTTAGGACCACACTGAATTTCCACCCCCCACCCCTTGATATTCTCGCTTTTCCACCACCCACAACCGACCACCCACCTTTGATGATGATGCCTGGCATATTGTGTGCATTTGCCGACAAGTTTTGCCATCAAAAACTCCCAAAAGTATCCAATAGTTTATGCACACAAACTTGCCAAGGAAAATGGTTGTGAGTGGGTGGAAAATGTGGGTGGAAAATGATGGGAGGGGGTTGCTATGTTGTCAAGGGCGCGACTTTTCGTTGATTGCGTTCCTTGTGCATAATGATGCTTGTCATCGGGATGATGATGATGATGATGATAATGAAGATGCCCCGCCTCCCATTTTCCATTTTCCATTCCCATTGCCCGCGATTTCCTCGCGATTTCCCACCCACACATCCACGCGCATCCGCAAGTCAAAGTCGAGAAAAGCATTTCGCCGACTAATCCACTTAATTAGTGTTTGTGGAATATTTTCCAATATAAAATGCATGCAATGAATGCAGAAAAAAAACTACCAAGAATAAATGAAATTGCGAGAAAAGCCGTGGAGCGATGGGGAAAGGGGGAAAATGCTGTTTAAAATGCGAAAAGCCAGTTGCGGGGGGTCAGTTAAGCGCGCAGAAAGCTTCGCTAAGCCATCAAATAGCTTTATTATATAAACGTATAATCTGCGGATAGCAAACTTCGCGCTCTTCCCCAGAATTTTAATTAGCTAATCGAAAGTAGGTAAGTGGTATTCTATGTATGCAACCAAAAGTGATAGGAAATCAGGCGAAAAACACGATTGTTGCATTAATAAGATACCGAATGGGAATTCAATTAACACTTTTCGTTTTTTATCTGACATTTGGTCATTCGCCTATGAAACTGCACGTGTGATTGGTACTTAAATCGAAAGGTTAGTCCTTGAACTTTAAAATAAGTAAACAGGAAAAATTGTGTAAAATAGTTTCGAAAAGTGCGGTGTTTTGAAAAGAAGTTCTGTAAATATAGGTAGTTTAGGGAAAAAATTAATCTTTTCTTTTTTGACAGTCAAAGTAATATATGTTTTATAAATATTGTTACGAATTTATTTACATTTATTTTAAACACGTGACCAACTTAATTTAGGTACGTCATTGTTTTTATAATAGTATACATTAATTAGGAATTTATTTTAAGCCTGTCACCACTTTAATTTAGGTATGTTCGGTATTAATTTGGGCAAATATTGTCTCAAATGCAAAAATGAAAAACAAATTTGAACGCCAAACGATTTAGAACTTAACTACGAGTTTAACAAGGTATCTATTACATTTAATATTTTGGGCATTATTTCCTTTGCTTCGGCAAAAAAACTGATATTTTAGGGTGAAAAATTTGGATTCGAATTTTTGACAAAAATAAACCTTTTTCGGGTTTTCAGTCGTAATTTCGACAAATCAAGGCCGACAGCTGAAGGACCGACTGTTTTGAACAGCTAACAATCTAAACTAACGACCCCTATCACTTTTGGAAAAATTAAATTTCCGTATTACGTTTTTTTGAAAAAAAAAGACAAACATTGAAAATTGCTAGGTTTGAATGCCAATCGATTAGAGATTTAATAACGAGCTCAGAAAGGTACGACAATCTATTTTTGGATAAATATTTTCATTGTTTCGGCCAAAAAATCAATTATTTTTTTGTGGAAAATTGAGATTTGTGTTTTTGGCAAAAATATGTTTTTTTTTGTTTTTTTGCTGTAACTTGGCCAAACACATTTTTTTATAAGGGGTTACATTATGATTTTTTGCGAAAAATTCCAAAAAATTTAAATGTCCAGATTTGAATGCTTATCGATTCAGAATTTAACTGCGAGTTCAACGAGGCATCACATTTCATATTTGGTCCATTACTTCCTTTGTTACAGAAATAATACTGTTTTTTTCCGAAAAGTCAGGATCTGCAGTTTTGGTAAAAATATGATTTTTCTTAGTTGCTCATTTTGCCAACAGGTAACAACCTTATAACGAAATCTTTTTTAAAATGTTTTTTTCTAAAAATTGTATCACTAAAAATACTAAGAAAAACAAAACACATGTATTCAAGGGAAATATTCTGAGAAAGTCAACTGTCCCAACGTACAGTCAAATTAATAAGTGTAATATTCAATTTCGATGCTCTCAAGCTCATTTGTTATAATTACCTATCTAAGATTACATACCCATAATAATTTCCTACTGGCATTTTAAAATGAACGAAATCTCCAGATATTTATTTTAATTACTCGATATATCGATTGCTCATTCGCAATTGTTTGTTGCATTTCAATTGTTCTCGATTGGCGCATTTTCTCGAATTAAGTAAAGTTATAAGCGAGCTGAACACTGAACACTGGGATTATGTCGTGTCCGGGCCAATTACGGCTTAATCTTCATTGCACTGCATTCCCGGCTGCATATTGTAAGCAGGAAGCCCGGGAAAAGCCAGGAAAACCCAGGAAAAACCAGGAATACCATGAAAATCAACAGCAAGAACAACAGTTTCTGTTTCAACTTTTTTACTTTTCCACGATACTTATTTTTATACCCAGAGAAATCAGTGTGCCCGGGTATATTGTTTTGTCCTTTGAAGAGGGTTTCTAGAACCTCTTCAATTATGATGCATATAATGAATAATTGGCAATTTGAATGGTTGAATGTAAATCCCAAATAATTTCCACCATTGCACTATGGTCCGAGCGGCCGATTTTTTGGCATAAAGTCAAAATTTTTATGTTAATGTTTTGTATTTTGGATTTTAAATTCCTAAAGTTAATAGATCATACATATACAAACTTAAAAAAAAAAGATTTAAAAGCTTCACTAACGCTTTTTATGAGCTTTCAAAAGTACACAATCGATCAGCTGCTTAGGACTAAGAAATTGGCGCGAGAATATTTTCTTTACGTTTGTGCAAAAAAAAATATCTTTTCTATCCGGACTAAATTAAATAAATTATGGAAATGGAAGATCAAGGTATGTAATATTTAGTGTGTATAGTACATTTATGTGTAATCTTAGTCTTCGACCTGTGTTTAACGTCCAATTTATGTGTATTTTTATAGAAAATTAACATTTTTTCCCTGTTTTTCGTGGAATATAACTAACGAATCGACGTCTGCCCACAAAAACTAAGTACGCCAGTTTGTACATATATATGTCGTTTTTCATCTCTAATTAACACCTTTTCCCCGTTCGTCCCCCTTTTCACGAAATTCCACAATGTTCAGGGACCTTAAAGTTTCTTCGTAGCGATCTCTAGAATATTTGGCGCAGCAACAATCGAAAATTACATTTTTTTCGGATTAGATTTGTGTAAAAATGAGCAATTACCACTTAGACGATGATAAAACATGAGAAATAAATAAAAAAATGTAGTTATTTTGAATCCTATTTTGTTAAGCATTCTTAAGACAAACAAAAGGATATGTCTTCTTTAGCTTATAATTCCGTTAAAAAAATTACAAAAAATATTTTGAGTGTGGGGTTTGAAAGATACAGAGATGAACCTTTTAAATGTTTTGACAGCATTACAAACCAAAAATCCGTTCGTCTGTAAAACAGGTTTAAAATGTTCCAAAAACAGAATTTTTCCAAATTTAATGTCCTTTTTCTCAGAATTCTCGCGTGAAATAATTTTTTCGAGAGCACATTTAGAGCACTGATTATTTAAAGCAAATAGTATTTTTAAGATTTCATCAATGTAAATAAATAAAGGTTAAATTGTATAACACAGTGTAGTATTATGAATTTGCTTGTATGGGAGGCAAGAGAGGGCGTGGTCACACAGACTTCAAAATTTGTTTGCATGGTATTCGTTTTAAAAAAACGAAATGTGACAATTTTGAAGTCTGTAACTCAATTTTTAGAATTTATGCCAAAAAAATTGACTTTTGGACCATAGTGCATTGTTATTATTTAATTAATATTTTAGGAACTATTATATTAGAAATTAAAATAATGGGTGATTTAATAAATCACTATTTATAAAGGTATTCTGAAAATGTCTAATCATTATCATTATTATATTATTCGATATAGAGGGGGTATCACCGGGTCAAAACATTGCCTCGCCCTCACAGAATTCAGTTCAGTTCTTCGCTCTTTAAATACCAAATCGATGGATTTCGCAGTCGTGCCTTGGCATGGATTTCAGGTTGGGTCAGGACAATGGGTGGATGGTTGGAGGTCAAGTGGGATGGCAATGGGCGGTGGGCAATGGGCGGTGGGCAATGGGCGGTGCAGTGCAGCTGGTAGCTGGTAGCTGTTAATTACCACGGCAATGGGGCGAGCGTTTAATGCAATGCCATTTGGTACGTGCCGCGCATAAAGTGGACGCTTGGCAATTAATTGACCGACCCACCGTCACCGAGCCAAATCCCCGGCAAATAGGACCTTAAATCGAGGCGGAACTCACTTGAAGGTGTCGCGGCTGAAGTTCTTGAATATATTGCATTCGGGATGCTCCAGCAGGCGGAACGCTATCGAACAATGGTGGTTCTCCAGCGGTGAGATGTCATTGTATCTGCAAGTGATGTAAAAATGTTATATACAAATATGTTTCCTGGCTGTCCAACTGTCCAACTGTCCAATTTACCCACCTGAGAGCCAGCTCGGTGCGGGCGTTGATCTGGTAGATATTGTTGTAGCCGGGATGGTCAAGGTCGTGGCAGATGCAGGACACCAGCAGGATCAGACACTCCAGGTCGCCCAGGCGGCTAAGCAGATTCGCCTGGCGCGTAATGGCATACATCTGCAAGTGGAGGGTTAAAATTAATTAAAAAAGCATATATGAACGATTTAGGGCCGTTTTCTCAATGTCCTGTTAGCTTTTGTCAATGAGTTAAAGTTGCTTCGTAAATTTGATCTTAGCTAGAGGCAATTTCACAGACTCTGAAAGGATTTGTAGTTCGTTAACTTAACATCACATTCAGAAAACGAATTTACTTCAGGTTAACTTCGGGTTAGTTAAAAACTAGAACCTTAATTAGTGTATTTGTCTTATTTTTATATGGTAAATTTAATGGATGTTGAAATCCTACGTGGCTGTAAGGATATTAGTTAAATATTTGTTTATATTTTAAGATAACTAATTTTAAAATTCATTATAAATTTGATCTTAGCTAAAGGCAATTTCACAGTCTCTGAAAGGATTTGCAGTTCGTTAACTTAACATCACATTCAGAAAACGAATTTACTTCAGGTTAACCTTGGGTTAGTTAAAAACTAGAACCTTAATTGGTGTATGTGTCTTATTTTTATAAGGTAAATATAATGGATGTTGAAATCCTACTTGGCTGTAAGGATATTAGTTAAATATTTGTTTTTATTTTAAGAAAACTAATTTTAAAATTGATTAAAAATTTGTAAAAAATACAGTTTTTAAGATCCTTTTTTTTATTCGGAAATCATGGGCCATAAAAGAGCGCTATTCTTAATGGCTTCATTCTTCGCTTGTCTGACTAATTACACTGCCTTTGTTACCCCATTGGATTCGCCAACCATCCATCTCCGCAAACAATCGCCATTTTTCCATTCCCTGAAAGGATGCACCGCATCATCTGCCGCTTAGGCATCATCGATCTAACCATTTATCTTGATGCCGGCAATTAGTCCTCGCACTTTAACATTTAAACTTAGCCGTTGAGCCAAACCAATTTAGAGATTTAAGGCCGCCTCGCATTTCCTCTGGGTTCATTTTACCTATTTTTCCACCTATTTGATCCGATCTGCCGTCTATAACCCGTTTTCCTTCACACCGTTATCGTCTGTTCCTGTCGCGCCTGGCGCTCTTTCTCCTTTCTTTGTGCCAACTTAATTTGTCTGCTGCGAAACCTTTGCAATTACCAGTAGCAGGCGCCCCCCCCCCCCACTCAAGTCCCCTCCCTCTTGCCCGCTTTTTATACCCTCAATACTTGTTGACCATGAGGGCATATTGAATTCGTAAAAGGGTTTTACAATTACAATTTTGTATTTATATTATTTATTCATAAATACCAAATTTTAAATATTTCTTTAAATATTTAAATATTTTTATGAAACTGCTGTTCGAATCAATTCTGAATTTCGGTTTTTCACTTAAGATCTTTATGTCAAACCATTTTCGCTGCAGTCTGAACACGCAGAAAAAAAAGGGACTTCATTTTATAGATATAGATAGATTACATAAGGGATTGCAGCTATGGCAAAGTCAAGGTATTAGATCCTTGAAATATTTAAGTACTAGGTGTCTCATAGTCGTATCCTTGGACTGTGGAATTCCCTGGCCTCTGTTGGACCTGCAAATGAAGATGACTAGGCGGCAGAGACCCTCAAGGAATTTCAACAGCGTTCAATTGAAGCTCTTCGAAATACGAAAGCAGCGCAAACTTTACTCAGCTCTTGGCTCTAAAGTTGCAAGCGGGGTGGTGCAGGGGGTGGTTGGGTGTTTGGGTGGTTCTGGAAGGGTGGGTTCCTAAGAGGGGAGCCTTTGGGGTCTCTGGTCGTAAAAGTTGTTGCACAACTTTCGCCGCCATTGCGTTTACTTTGGCATTAAGTGCGAGTGAAAGGGGCGGGGATCGGAATTGTAAAAGCGAAAGAGAAAGAGAGAGGGGGCTGGATGTATATATCTATATCTATAGGGGGGGATATGGTGTGAAAACCAAATCTCTCTGGGAGGGGGGTGCTATAAATTTATGCAAATGCAAATGCTATTTGCGTTTCGAATTTCGCAAGTTTATCTAAATTCATTGTCAACAAACAGACGCAGACAACTAACCCCTCGAACCTCGGAATCCGAACCCCCAACCCCCAAACCCCCATCACCGAACCACCCATTCTCAAGGGTGGCAAGTTGTTGGTGCATTTTCTGCTTGTTGGAAAACTTTTCAGCGGACAAAAATACACCAAGGAAATCAACTGCAGCGTCAGATGAAAAGTGCAGCCAATGGAAATTAGTCAAAGTGTTTGGTCACGCCCGCTTTGGGGGCAACGCGGGGGGAAATTCTCCGAGGAAAATGGGTGGGAAAAAAG
Organism: Drosophila prostipennis; assembly: GCA_037075205.1. NCBI lineage: Eukaryota > Metazoa > Arthropoda > Insecta > Diptera > Drosophilidae > Drosophila > Drosophila prostipennis. Next base: position 295,286 of record JBAMCJ010001257.1, on the reverse strand, counting down.
TACAAAATGTGCGGCTTTTTGAGGGGGGCTTCTGTTCAATAATTTAAATTTACGCTCTTGCCGCTGCCTTAATGCCCAATTTTTGTTCGCCTGTTTGTAGGTTGAACGAAAGCCGCTTAACGGCTTGACTGTCATGTCCTGCAAACGGCTTTTGAGTCCTGGCACACACACGCACACACATGCCAAATCTCACACACCAGCGCGGGCAAACTACACGCACTATATGCACTAACAAGTACACACAGTCGCGGTCAGAACAATAGATCAATTAGCAGAATTTCGTAAAAACTTAAGAAAAAATTGGCAGGCTTGTTAAATATTTTTAAATATTTTTATTTAAGGAAATATCAGCATTTCTTCTTTATAAATATTTTATGATATTTTTATTTTAACAGAATTACAGTATTACAGTTTTTTAATTTTAAAAATTAACTTATATTTTGAAATTTATTTTTGCGGAATATAAAAAAAAGATATTCAATTGTACATATGGATAGAAATATTTATAGAAATATTTAAATATGAATACAAAATAAATAAAATGGAAAAGCAACTTAAAATATTTTGCTAATAGTTGGTTAGTATATAATAATAATTTTTTTAAAATTTTTATTTATATGTCTGATCATTCCTATTGCATTCACCGCTGCTGTACTGATGGACATGACCCGCCTATGCAAATGGGTGGCCCCATTGAATTGTAAAATACGCAACAACGCATATGGATCGCTGGGAAGCTATAAAAATTGAAGGAGAAGGGAAATCTGCCAGCCGGAGGTCGAAATTCAAATATTCTGCAATCGATTCATGTGCCATATTTTTAAAGGGGAATTTTCGCTTAGCCAATAATGCCAAAAGCTTTTGAGTTCTGGTGTGAATACAAATATCAGTCGCAGCTTTACGATTTGAAGCCATTAATCAATGGTGTTTTCCAATGGACAAACAGTATAATCTTTTTGAAACTATTAAAGCTTTGCAATTTCAAAAGTAATAAGTACAGAAAATGCAAATATACTAAGGATCAATGTGGAATTTGTAAAAATTTTTTTGTTAATTAGAATTACTGCAAATAAAATATAAAATAAACATTTCCAATTCGAAATAAATGTGTATAAGTTTTAAGGATTTACAAAATGGATTTTCTCTTCGCAGTGAAAAAAATATATAAAATATATATTAAACATTTCCAGCTTGAAATAAATGTGTTTAAATTTAGGGATTTCCAAAATGGATTTTCTCCTCGTAATCCTTGTTAATTAGAGCATTTTCTTAGCCCTAAGTGAGTGTGGAATAATTTTCGCGAGTGTCCTTCGTGGGCGGAAGAGTCGTAAAAATAGTGCACACAGGTGGAACGCAGGTGAACGGCAATGACGTGGTCACCGATGACGAGGACGATGACAATGGGCGCTCCCCAATGTTCTTTTTTATTCGTGCTTGTGTTTGTGTTTGCGTGGCCATGGTTTTTGTTTTTTTTTTTAGTCTGCCACATAATGCGGTTTATGGCAAACATATTTAACGGCAACAACGGCAAAAATAATAATGCGATTGTCATAGTTGCGCTTGTGGCAGCAATTTTGCAATGGGGCAACCGTGCGTATACTTGATGCCTCGACTATCTGACTTCCCCTCGTCCTTTTCGCCTGCACCTTCTGCACCCCCCTCGCATATTGTTGACTTCAACTTGCAGCCTGCCATTGTTGCCACGCCCACTCCTTTCTCCCCTTTCTCCCGCCCTTTACCTGTTAGCCTTTGTTGCCTGTAAAAATAATTTATTAAAGTTTTCGTTTCGCCTTTCTTCCTTCTCTCTTCTCTTTTCCTGTGCTATATGTGTCTTTGTCTTAGTTCCCTCGAAAGTTGAGTTACAGTGGAGCCCCACTAAGTGCATCTCTTTATGGCAAAGTTTGCCATTGAAATAAGCTGGGTAGTGACAATGTATTTTAATTTATTTCAGCTCATATTTGTGTTGCACAAAAAGTGAAATGAGACCTAAAAAATGGTTAAAAAAATACTTTAGGCAAATAGAGCTGCATCTTGGGTGGGTAAAGTAACGAAAGATAAATACCCTGCATGGTTAAAAGAAAAGGTGTCTAAAAGTATGCAATAATATATTATAAACAAAAATGTGAAATGAATTCATGCAAAATATGTATATCTCTTATCCACTGCATACTTTTAGACACTTTTTGTTTCTTTATCTATATTTTGAATTAAAAAATAAGATAAATGCTATCTGCAATACAGAATATATTTTTTTCTAGATACCTATTCATAGGTATACCCCACCTTTTTGGACCATAGGGTATTTTTTAGGAAAGTAAATGGGAGGAAATCGCGGCTGGAGATGCAACAACACCCGGCAACTTTCATTTGCCAAAAATGTAGGTTAAAAATTGTTCCGCTGGCACTTGAGCAGCCAAGTGGGTCGCTGTTCTAAGTGCTCTGTGGGTGGTTTTTTTTGGGGGTTTTCCTTTGCTTTCCTTTGCTTTCCTTTAGTTTATTTGGACAATGCTGGGTGAGTGACCAGTCACTCGGTCGCCTTCGCTCTCTCCCTCTTTTCGGGTTTCCTTTTCCCATGGCCATTTAAAAAATAAAAAAGAGAAACAAATTCTTTCTATCTTTTGCTTCTTGGGCGTTTCTTGGCAGCTAAAAATAGGTCCTGCTCTAAGCCACATTCACACGTGTTTTCAGCTTCTCAGATGTTCAGATATTCAGATGTATGCGAGCGTTTTGGGTGGATTGCCCTTTGGCGCTTTAGTTTATTTTTGCATTGCATACAACTGGGCGCCGCTTATGGTGAACACACACACACACACACACACACACACACACTGCATACACACAGAGATTCAGATTCAGATATAGAAATACTTGTGTGGCGCCTCACAAAAATTCCCACATTATATCGATTGCTTGTATAGAAATTATATGCATACATCTTCTCTATATAGATGCTACGCTCAAGTATTTTATTAATAATTTGCGACACGTATCTCAACTTATATGGCCCCCAGGAAATGCCATTATGGAAAACTACAGCGCATATTCGATTTCACTTTGAACAATTGAGACTGGCTTGCAAAAAATATCCGCAGGCGAGTACAAAAGCTCAGACAAGAGAGCTCTAGGAAATTTAAGACCCCTCAGATTGAAGAACTATTTTACTTTTAATGATCAATAAGAGAGATAAATACGAACACAATGCATTGGTTATATAATAATGATATATAATATCTATTTGTATTGGTACTTAAATGACTTTAACTTCTCGTTTAAAAAAAGATTGAACTGACTAGTTTTTATTTCGTTCGGAAGGTAAGAAATTCAGAACGCTTAGTTTTTAAATCAAAAAGGTGCCCAAAAGTATGCAACAATTTTATTTTTAATTCTGAAAAACGATGTTCTTCCATCATTGCATACTTTTAGACACCTTTACGGCTGATTTGAGAGCCCAATGTGCATTTTGAATCGTAAAATCTATCTTAAAACATTCAAAATAACACTCACCATTTGGGCAACGCAGAAGCAGTGCCGAAAGTTGTGGAAGGGCACCTCGTTGTAGTGCTTGTAGACCTCGTAGAGCCATTCGCGCAGCGTGTCCACCGGAATGCTGAACTTCTCGATGAAGCCCAGCTCGACGAACATGGTCTGCATTAGGTGGATGACGTCGGCGTCGCCCCACTCGTACGAGTCGAAGGCCGGCAGGCGCAGGGCGGCCCTCACCTCCTCCGAGAAGGTCGTATCACAAATTTCCAGGAAGCGGCGCTTCACCTCCTGATGCTTTGGTAGACTGCTTTTACGATGCGGCGGGCCCAGCGGTCGCTTGGAGAGACCTACGAGATGGAGATGGAGATGGAGATTAGGGCAATTAATTAAAATTTCTCTGACTTAAGCAAAAATTTAGAAGATTGTATTTAAAAATGGTAATTATTTTTTCTACAACAGAACTTTTTGGTTACCCGTTGTTAAAAATATTTAATTTGTAATTTATCATTTCTTTTTCTTTACATTTTATTTATTAATAACATTTTCATTTTTTAATTATTATTATTTATTATTATTTACGGAATTGGAAAGAATTTCTGAAGAATTTGTATCTAATATTAATGCAACAGGAAATTACTCTGGTTTAAGAGTGGGTAACTTTAATCCCCTTAAAGAAAATATTAACAGAACATAAATATTTAATTAATCATTTTTATAAGATTTTGTAATCGTTTGTCAGTAAAATATATAATTAATTTAAATTTCTCTGACTTAACCAAAAATTTAAAAGATTGTACTTAAAAATGATAATTACTTTTTCAACTACAGAACATTTTGGTTACCAGTTGTTAAAAATATTTAATTTGTAATTTATCATTTCTTTTTCATTGAATTTTATTTATTGATCAAATTTTTATTTTTTAATTGGTATTATTTATTTTTACCTAGCTTATTTACGAAATTGGAAAGAATTTCTGTGACTTCACCAAAAACTTAACTGATTTCTCCAGGTTTGTAAGTTTTTATCGACTCATAAAGACTTTCTTTACGTTTTGAATTTTTACTTAATAGCATAGTTTACAAATTCTACCTGTTTGCTGCTTATTGAAGCGCCCCCAATTCTTTTTATGGCCCCCGACTGACTGAAGTCGAGTGGAAAGCTGTCGAGCTGCTCGGCGGTTCAATAAATAAATCAGGCAGTCGAAACAGGAAATACTGTCTGACGATTCGACCCATGGCAATTTGGATTATTGCAAATAAAGCGATGGAGGACCCGACTCCAGAAACAGAACCAGATCCAAGTCCAAATCCAAATCAAAATCAAAATCCACTTGCCGGGGCTTGTTGAATATGAACGGAAATACATTGGCCTGGTCGAAACCGGTGGCGCAGCTTCCTTTTGCTCCTTTTTTCCCTTTCTGAGGTTGGGGTTTTCATCTTTCTCTTTTTTTTTTTGTTTGGTTTGGTTTGGTTTCTTGTTTTTATTTCAGCGCCATAGGCGGGAAATTAAATTTTCAATCGGTGGCACGCTTCAATGGCTGAAAATGAAGCACCGACCTGTGCCAGATAGTTCGCCTTCACCGGCGGAAGCTGCCACGCCCCCTACGCCCTCACCGCCCATAAGGACCTCGGGCCAGGTGCGATCCAGGAAAAGTTGAAATGTTTTGTCTCAATTTAGCTTGCAAATGAATCAAAACATTTTATGATTGCGGGCCACCCTTGAGAGGGAAATGAACTAGCCTTCATGTTTTTGGCCTCCTAATGAAGTTGGCCAGCAGTCCTTTTTTATGTTTTCTCCCCCTTTTTTTGGGGGGAATGGCCTAAAGGAGGTCAAACTGGAATGATAGTGGCTGTATCGAATTTATAGCAACTTATTCAACTAAGCCAAAAGTACGATTCACTTTTAGCTCTAAAATAAATAATAATGAATAATAAATCTTGATACAAAAATTTAAATTTTACAAATATTTAAATTTTGCCTTACTTTAAAACTTTTCCACTAATTGTATTTACTATTTTTAAATTCTAAGTGAACAACTAAAGGGAACAACGGATGGGCTACCTTTATAAAGCCTGCTTTAAACTTTGAAGCAACCCACATACAATTTGAATTTATTGGGAATTTGGCAGGCGGTTTCAGAGTGATTTCGAAATTGCTTCCTTCCCATCGGGCGACAAAGGAAGGTCCCCATCAAAGGACATTCCTTGCCGGCCTCTTTCATTTGTCGTATTTTCAATTTCGAGGACCAGTAGTCCATGGACCCTGGGTTATACACATAGATCGCTTTTGGTTTTTGGGACAGAGGACAAGGGACACAGCTTCCTGTCTACTTTCGAGCGACTTTTCCAGCTGCTTACTGGTTACGTGGGTTGGGAAAGTGGGGAAATGGGGACCAGAATTTGCAAAGATCTCATTGTAATGAGAGCTGACTTTTCCGACAGTTTTCCCCCCTTTACCGCCGCCTAGAAATTCTCCTCTATTCGTTTTCACCCACATCACAAGCGGTGCCACTCTTCGAAATTTGATTAAAACGGTTCCCTTTGAAGTGCACATCCCCCCACTCACTCACACACACTCACTCACGCACACCCAGACTCACCCACACACAAAGTAGTGGCTGTGCCACGCCCCCCGCTGACGACCGCCCACATATGCTGCAAGCCAAACACTTTGCGGGCAACGGTTATAATTAATTTACTGCCACTTACAATTTTTAATTAAGCCGCCGTCGCGTTTCTGATATGCTGTATGTATAGACCAGGCACACTGAGCGAAAAAAGGGGTTACAAAATAATTTTGTGCTTAGTTTGGAAGATTGATTTCAGATATTTACCACAGCTTTTCAATAAAGTCGTTTTATTATTATTGTAATTTAAATGGGTTAATTGGTGTTGTTAATTTTATTAATGGTATGCATTTTTTTTTTAAATTATTGTTAACCTTCAAATTAATTTTAATTTTTATTTATTTTATTATTTTTTTTTTTTAATTTATTTTATTTTTTTTAATGATTTTTAAATTAAAACTAACATTATTTTTTCTTAAATAAAGTTGAATATACATTTTAAGAAGATACATCTTTATTTTTACAGTATCCTTTTTGTTTGTCCGCCTCTCTATTTGCACACGCTTACTGTCCGCCCACAGAAAGAGAAAGTGGAAGAAAGTGAGAAGGTGAGAAGGGAAGAAGGGGAGAAGGGGAGAAATGAAGAGCCAGAATCTGCGAAGGGGTAATGAAAGGTTGCTTCGTTATTAACTGACAGATTGATTTACAATGAGAACGGGGCTGGAGGTTCAGGGGAATAGATGGCCAGTGGAACTCCGTCTGCAGAGCCGATAATTACACACGATGAGCGATTCGGGTGGAAAGCGCTATTCATTGGGTGGCGGGGGAGGCGAAACAAAAAGAAAACGGAAAACATGACTGATTGTGAGCGAGAGTAATGGGAGATTTCCCTGGTAATTCGATCGGCTAATTGGGCGTGTGAATTTTCAAGAGCCAATAAACATAAGCTAATGGGCAAAGATTATGGGATAATAAAAGTGCAGTGATAGATTAATAGATTCATCAACTAAAAATGTTGATTTTCTGATATTCAATAGTTGGTGCGTTTGAAAAAATCACAAATACCGAGCAGAAATAGTTGAGATGGAATAATCGGAATCGGAATCGGCTAGAACCAGTTGGGAATTATAAACAACGCATGGCGGAAGTTTTATAAAATTATTGTTGCATACTTTTAATTGGTAGGGTAGCTTTTGTTCAAACGATTATGTTTAATAGTAAAGTCCCTTTTTATATGGTTACCTAACTATCTGCATTGGTAAATTTTACCAAGAACATATTTCTTTCTTTACAATAAAAACATTCATCGCTGGGACATTATACGAGTATATGAACATGACATCCCTGTTTGCACGGGAAGCGAAATTAAATTAAAAATTTTCCATATCCGGAACCCTTTTCCCTTTCCCTTTCCCTTTTCCTTTCTTCTTCGTCCTTTTTCCTGTTCGTCAGCAGGTGACAGGTTGATCGATGAGTTCTGAATGGAACTTATTCCGAAAATCCTTCGCCGGAAAAGAAGTGTCTTTCAATGCAACTTTGATGCATCGGAGGGGAATATGCGAGTATGAATTTGAAAATGTCACTGGGCTTTCCTCCTTATTTCCTCATGCATTTCCGACAAAGAACTAGTCGCAGATGCAAAACTATGAGAGCTGTCAATTACTATATGTGTGCATTTCCTCAATATATCCTTGCGGAAATACTTTGCCAACAAAAGGGGCAAAAATCGATGATTGATGGAAGAGTGATGCATATTGATAGTTCTGGTCAATTTGCAGTTGTCAGTTGATTAGCAATCAAAGTAATTGTGCCGAGTGCAATGCAAATTGTGGGAAAATAGCCTGGGAAAATAGAGACCACTCCCTACAGTCTCTTTATCTTTTGTGGTTTTTTTTTTTGGTTTGGCTTTTTTTGAGGTGGCAGCAGTTTCGTTTGCCAATTTGCTGGCCGCACAAACAGGAGCTGATAAATGAACTCGATATTTTGTGCCTGGCCGTGTTGGGCAATAAAATTTGCTGCCAAATATTGCAATTGTTGCCACCGCCTCCTCCTCTTGGGTTCTCACATTGCGCATACGCCATGTGGCATGTGGCATGTGGCATCGCAGCTGCACTCCATTTCGCTGGGACCACCTCTTGATGGTCATTTATCAGACTGACGCTCCATTTCCCGCCCACTGCAGTTTGCAGCTTGCAGTTTGCAGTTTGGTCAAGTGACGCACATTCTCCGGCTGCCCAGGCCCATAATTCAATTGTTTTTACTTGGGTTCGAAAAGTTTTCCTTTGGCAGATTCACCATCAACCATCCACCATCTACTGCCAATTGCCAATTGAATTTCATGGCGAACGTTAAGCGAAGCGACAGTTTGAATTATGCTTTGATGCATAATCGATGCCATTTGACAGTCGACAGTGGACAGGAGAGATGCTGAGTGGAAAGCCGGGGCCAAAAATACAAAACTGTCATCGGGGAAAATGCCAACGGCGGGTGGCCGCTGAGAAACTGAGAAAATGTCCAGGTGAAAATGCATCGCATGAATTTGTAATGAACAATGGACGGAAAGGAAGTAAGGTATTTCCGTGAACCTAATAAATATTCAATTCGATGAGAATGAAATTAGATGGAAGTGCATACGGGAATATATGATTGTTGTTTGGCCAGCAATTTAATGCTTGCTTTGCAGGCACATCATGCTTGGAAATCATATAGATTTTTAAATTGGTCTTATACATTTATAGATTAAGGGAAAGCTGATAAAACACAACTTTTATATAATAAAATCACTTTTAAATGTCAAAATAGGTGCCCAAAAGTATGCAGCAATGTGTTTCTAACCAGCAAGACGGCTATGCTTTAATCACTGCATACTTTTGGGCACTTTGTAAAGTGATTTCAAAGCCATTTTTGTGTCACCGCCCGTTTAACTGAGATTTCAGTGTTATTCTAATGAAATTTTTGTCAGCAGAAAGTAATATTAATTAAAAAGAAATGTATTTGGTATAAACTAATGAAAATTATGTGGATTTCAGGGGTTTTAAAGAAACCCTTCTTAGTTAGTATTTGTCCAGGTGATTTTTAACTATGCCGAAATTCCGATTGTCAGGTGTTAAATCCAAAAATATAATATAAATCAAGAACTGGCCATTAATTACGGGTAGCTGAGGTAGCTGAGTGGGGGGATGATTTCACGCCTAGGAGTAGGCAATAAAATATGAGTACTGCCCCTTTGCTACACAATAAAAAAAGGGGAAACGACGAGGGAAAAAAGGGGCAAAAGGCTGTTGATTATGGCCGCATTATGTGTACAAGCTGTCGTTTCAAATGTTCCTTTTTTGCCTCGATTTTTTTCCGTTTCTCTTCTGGTTTTTTTTCCTTCTCCCTGAGTTTCTCCTAGTGTCCTTTGTCCTTTGACCCCCGTTTCCGTGGCGCTGCTTAGCCTAATGACCCGACCCCCCCGCACTGCGTTGTCTAATTAATTAATGGTTTGTAATTAATTATTTAACACAATGCTCCCGGAGTCGTGCGTACGTGTTCTACAAGCCCCATTTTTATGGGGACTTCTTCTGCTTCTTTCGCTTCCATCGGGCGGACCCATTCAATATGCATGTTAAACGCACAACAAATGACAAATTTTGGCCACAATGCGACACGTCGACAATCCACGGAAAGCCCTGAAAATGCGAAGGCGTCGCCCAAGGGGGCGGGGCAATGCCGGGAAACACAGATTAGGAGGATGCAAATAAGGAGTGGGAGATTAATGACGAGAGAGCCTCCCAGTCGTTTGCCCATCCCACCTGATGATATTATATGTACAGAGGAATATATACTCCCAGGAATCGGGGAACTGAGCGCAAAATAATTAACTGAAAAGGATCAGCGACGAGTGTAGCGAGTGAATTAATTTTTTACAGGCCTGCTGCCGTAATCTCCAGGCAAAATGATTAAGGATTCCCTCTTTTCCCATCATTAATTTCGTGGCACACTTAATTGGGATCTTGTCTTTATGGGAATTTATTGGGAATTGGTTAGGATTTATTTCGGAACCTATATAATATTTTTAAAAAATTACATAATTTTCAGGAATATCGGAAATATATATTTTTGGATCAAAAAAAAATAAAGGAATATATTTATAACAAAAATTATAGCTTCAAAAATATTTTCGAAATATTTAATTATTTTATATATAATATATAATATTTATTAACGGTCATTAAAGGTTCCCATTTAATTGGGACCTTGTCTTTACATTTACGTCTTATGGGAATTGATTGGGAAATGTTTAGGATTCATTTTAGAAACCTATGAAATATTTTTCAAAAACATGACAACATTTTTGTGAAAATAAGAAATATATTTTTCGGATCAAAAGGGAAAGTTTAGGAATATTAAAAACAAAAATAATACATTTGGAAATATTTAAAAAATATAAAAATAATCTATACATTTTTGTTTAATTACCTATTATTATACGTCTAGTATGTCTTACTTATTTATACTTTATACGATGGAATCGTATTTCACAGAAGCGACAAACGATGGCCATCTACTTAGCTCGTATTGATTTTCCACTAATGGTGATCAATATGTTTGCCTTTCCTGCCACCAAACACTCGAATATGTATGGGAAATAAATCAGAGCGCACGCATGATATATGAGTGGGATATGGGCTATACACTCGCATAACTGTAGCTTAAAGGCCAAAGACAAGTTTCAATTAGGGGAAAAAATGGTGGGAAAGGAGAGAGAGAGGGGGGATGGGGAGGGAAAACCCAATGAAATTGGCAATCGTAGTTGGATGCTGATTCGTTTCCTTTTTACCCTCGTTTCAGCCTCCTTCTCCTCCTACTTCTCCTCCTACTTCATCTTCGCCTGCTGCTGTTTGTCCATCAATTTGGCTCACCTGTCTTATCTGTATGCATGTATGTATGAGTGCGCTGTGAGTGTGTGTGTGTGGGGCAGGAAAATACACTGTAATTGGCGGTCCATTTTTAGTTAATTTCGCCTAGTTTATTTTATAAGAAATCAACCATTTATAGGGTTTGTTTTGTTTTGGAAAATATTATAATTTAATAAAATAAATAAATAAAATAAATAAATATAATTTAAAAATTTTTAATAATTTTTAAGAATTTACTATTTGTTTAATAATTGCAAATATATTATTATGGGTAAAAAAAAGTATATCAATGTAATAGAAATATCTCTGTTTTTGTATACTCAATTTAAACCATAAATCCACAGTTTTTAATATGATAATATATATTATATATTTATATAGGGTATGCAAGAAGTCGCCCAGTCCTCGCTACACTCTCCTTGGGCGCTGTTCGAACCACAAAACGGTTTTAACGGCCCGACCGCAGACGAAATGGGTTTCGCAGGCTGCAGCGAATTGGCTGCGGATTGTCGCATGCAACGTGTCGTATGCGTAATGTGCGTCCGCTACCCGAAAATGCAACTGCAAATACGCCGGAATACTCATGCTGCTGCCAGGGCAATCATAACGGCTAATGCACAAAGTGAAAGCGGGCGGAAATGGGGAGGCTATAAATAAATACCACATATATAGAGAGAGAGAGCCCCGTTTCGGGGTCTTGGCCCATAAATAGCCCAAATAAAGGGGCAAAGGTAGTCCAACTCGACGATTATGATTGCGATGATGACGGGGGCCGTTTGGCATTTATGGGGATCATCGGTTGGGACGACAAACCAGCAAACAAACAATCAACCAGCCGGCAGCAACGACATCAGATATTAATTACACGTCAACGGAGGTCAATTTAAAATTTGTGGCCGATTAAATGGGTGACACGGGGCCGGGTCACGACATGGAATGGGTCATGTAATGGCATGGAATGGCCACAGGACGAGCAGGACGAACAGGACGAACAGGACGATCCCTGGCCAAAAAGGTCGAGGGGCAAGGGGCGAGGGGAGCATTGTAGGCGATTTATTGGGTAATTGGGGACAGGTCAAGCTCGAATGTATACTAAATGGAAACTGGGGGCGGGTCACTAAAACAACATGCAATTGGGCTGAAAAACGATATGCAGAGCGTTTAAATTCTAAACTTTATACGAATTTAATCGTAGCTGAATAAGAAACAAAAATAATTAATTTAAATTTAAATTTAAAATATTTGATGCTTTGATTTACTAAATATATTGAGATATACATACATCGGAAACAATGGAAATCCATAACTTAACTCAAACGGCTCTCTGTATAATTATTTATATATTGTAGGTTTAATTCCATACCTAAAGTTTCATTTGAAACTCAAAAGCTTAGAATTAAGGAACGAATAGTTTAGTCTCTACGATAATTTTCCTAAGGTGAAGAAAAACAATTCAAGGTTAAAAAAAATATTTTCAAGTTGCTATAAGCACATCTATTATTTTGATAAATAATTAAATTGCTTTAATATTTGCTTAGCAAACATGACAAAAATCTTGCAATATTTTTCTGCCCTATGCTTAACACAAAAATAAATAAGAGAACTAAAATTTAGTTTTTCACCCCAACCTAAGCCACTGTTATTATATTCTCCGGTTTCAAAATCCGTTTTCCCTTTGATTTATCACAGTCGGCGCGCCTTTTGCTGGGAATATTTGTGATTTACATTCCATCGATTGAATTTGAACTGTGCGATGTCATCGGCAGCATCCCTCGCATCCCCCGAATTCCAGTCGAGTTTTTCAGGATATTTCGCATGCCTCGGTTTACAGTCGTCCTCTTTGTTTTTCTTTGTAAATATTCAATTGACTTGTGTAAATTGCTCTTGCCGGGCTAATACATTTTACATGTCTGTCATTATTTACTTTTCGGCTCTTTCGCACACACACACTGTGCTTTCGAGGGCTCTTCTGCCCTTCTGCCCTTCGAGCCAAGGAGGGTCCATCAGGTTCATGATGAAGTGCATTATAACTGATTAAATTTGCACAGTGGTCGCCAGGGTTGCCAGGGTTTCATTTATATACCCTGCTTTATATAAACGGTTAACACTGATTGATATGTGCGCTCTTCTTTGGCCCTCGTGTGCGTTTTACACAGTTAGTGAGATTAAACGCTTTGTGCTGATTAAATGAGTTTAGAGAGCGTTCAGCCGGCCAGCTTCTGCACTTTTCCCTCGCGCTTTTCACACAAAAACACACACATTTTCCGGTTAGCCCGAGACTTTTCCCCATCCTCTCGCCTTCTTTGTTGTAAATAAATAGTTTGGCGAATATCAAGTTGAGCTTGCCTTTTCAATTAAAACCTTAAATCAAAAAGTCAGGGCAAACGTCGACTCAAAAAATCATTCGGTATTAAAAGTGATTTATTTTTGAAGATGATGTATTTGAGGACTTGTATCGCTTACTTTAAAAATATTTAAATTTATTAAGACTTTAAATATATGAACATTTTTCAAATAAAAAATAAAATGGGTTTGGTCTTTCATTTAAGACAAATCAAAATATACGTTTTACTTATTAATTAATTAAATATTAATGCAGGTTTTTCAATTACAAACAAGTTAAAGATTTATTTTTCCCCAATAAATTGTTCCTCCGAAAATCTTAGAATTTGCTTTTCTCCGAATTTTCGCCCAACTCACATCGAATTTAATGCAAATAAACGTATTAGGAGTCCCCGAATCCCAAATCCCAACTGGGAGGGGGGACTTTGGTGGGGACTCGGGATGTGGGGACCCAATTTAATTGCTTTAACTGTCAGTAAATGAATTATTGACGCTCTGCTGGGAAGTCGGTTGTGCAGTCAAGTTTTGACAGCTGTCAAAATTTCGTGTTGCGCCATTCGCCATTCGGGGGGCTGGGCGGAAAAACAATTGTTTTATTAAATACTTTTTTGCTCCCGTTCTGCGCTTCCCAAATCCCTCGATTGTTAGAAATTCTCGCAGCGTGACAGAAAAAGCAAAAAAAGCGAGAAAAATTAGCGCAAATTTCAGACATTACATAGGAATTTGCTATATATTCTGGGATATACGCTGCTCATCAAAGACAATTTCCTTGTTGATTTTTGCCTATTTGCGCATCTAAATGGATTTTTATCGCAATGCTTTGCAATGTCCTTCCGGCGGCAATCAATACACACATACATATATACATGGGGGGCGTGGCCCGTTCCTAATTTCGCCTGATTTTCGTTTCGTTCCCGCATTATTATCATTATTTCTCCCGTTTCGACTTCTCTTCGCCGTAATTTGTATGTGCAAAAGGGCAGATGATTGGTAAATCCTTCGTCAGCAGTTAATAAAAACAAACTGGAGGTGCCAAAGCATCTCATCTCATCTCATCTTGGCCAGCAGGCAAGGATAAAGTGGCCGGGATATATTTTTGTCACACAGAAAAGTTGAGGATCCGGCTTATGTGACTGACTAAATGCCGGCCTTATTGTGCTCATCTCGTGTCATCAGGATTTATGAACTCATTTTTTGGCTCATAACGAAAATGTCAACTGTGTGCAGGGACTTCTTTAATTCTTAACCTTTTAAAGTTGTTCTTGCAGATTTCCGGAGATTGGAAAATAAATTATATATTTTCGAGATTCTATAGATTTATAGTTTAAAAGAATTTATATAATCGAAAATTACAGAAAAAATATATTTTTTTCATGAATTTTAAGTAATGCAATCATAATCATAATTAAAAGCTTTTTAAGATGGAATTTGGTTAAACAAATTTATACAAAATTGAATTGCTTTAAGTAATATACCTGATGTACAAATATTTTGGTAATAGTAAATTGGTAATGGTTCGATAGCAATCATATTTTTATCGATATCTTCGACGGGCTTCGAACATTTTTCTATACAAAACTTGAATAATTTACAAGCAAATTTTTGGAATTGGGATAACTTTTAATATCAATGTTAGGTCCTTACGACTAATCCACTTCTTAACCCATCTCTGATCTCTGGCCCAGCGATGGCACTTTGCAGCATTTGTTATCGATAACTTCGATGGGCCTACAATCATCTGCATTTTCACCTGCCGCCTTTCACCTTTGGCACTTTCTCCCATTCGTTTGTGTGTGTGGGCTTCTGTTTGCATATGCACAGTAATTGGCAACGTATTGACTTGCCCTCGGGCTGTGTAAAAGGGGGCGTTAGGTCGCAGGGGGGGCGTGGCAAGCCAGGAGTAAATTAAAAAAAGAAATACATAAGCCACGCACCGAACGCTTGAATTTCGTTGGGTTTCCATTGCTTTGCTTGCCACTCCCGATTTTCAACGCTTCTGGTGCAGAAATTGAAAGTAAAAAAAAAAAAAAATACAATGCCCCAGAAAACACACACGCACACCCAGGCAAAACACAAATACATATGTGGGGGAAAATGCCAGTGGCGTAAATACCTGAAAAAAATCAAATTTGATTTCTCATCGTATCGCGTTTTTTCTTTCCTTTATTTGATTTGGTTTTTTAACAGCTAAACAAAGTGTAAACCAAAATTTTTGTTTGTTTTTTTAATGGTTGATTTATTATTTACATATTTTTCTAATTATTTGTCAGTTTTGGACAACTCAAAATGTTGATATTTAAATACATAAATATTTGGAATAATCTTTAAAATAATATTCACCGCCACAAAAAAAATAGGAATGATTTTATTTATAAGAGAAAACACTATTCGTTTAAAATAAATTTAAAAACCCTTTTACCTTTGGAAAACTCGAAATATTTAGTATTTAAATATATAAATATTTGGAACATTTTTTTAAATAATATGCACCGCCACAAAAAAATTAAGAATGATTTTATTTATAAGAGAAAACACTATTCGTTTAAAAGAAATTTTTAAAAACCCTTTTACCTTTGCAAAACTCAAAATATTTAGTATTTAAATATATAAATATTTTGAAAATTTTTTTAAATAATATTCACCGCCACAAAAAAATTAAGAATGACTTTTTTTATAAAAGAAAATACAATAATCGTTTAAAATAAATTTAAAAACCATTTTACCTGTTAGGTTTCGCGCAAAATGGATTATGAAATCATTCAAGACTCTTTGAACAAAAATACTTCTTTTGGTAGAAGATTTTGTTTTGCGATTCTTAGGTAACAACATTATTAACTCATTAAATTAGTTCCCAGTGTTCTTATATATTGGATATTTCCTTGAATCGTTTCATTTATGCACCTGAGTTAATCGCATTGAGCCCTTTGGTTGCTCAACATTCCTCGGTTAGCCTCCTCCCTCCTCGATTTCCCCCCGGCTCCTCTGCTCGCACCCTGAATAATTGGCAAGGACTTCGTTGAACGAGACATCCAATCCAGAGCAGCAGCTGCGAACTTCGTTCGGAAAAGTGAAAATGGGGGGCGGGGGAGGGCTCTCCGTATTTACCCAGAGCTTTTAATTAATATACTAAAACGATTTTATTGGCTGTCCTCTTTGGGATGCGGTGAGGTGGGGAATGTGGTCCGCGAAATTTAAATTCAAAACCGTTCGCCGAGCACCTGAAGTCGAGACCGCAAACAATTTTTGCCGTTGACATCTTCAAAGTGTCTAACAGGATCTTTTTGGGGGGATTTTCGGGGGACTTTGGCATCCAGCCGGCTGGGAAAGAAGGCTGAAAGAAAAAAAGGAAAGCGGAAAACGGAAAAGCAAACTGGCAATTGGCAGCTGCTGCGAAAAGTTTTGGAAAGCAGTGGGAAATATGTTAATTTCCACAACGGCCAATCCATATTTTTTGCTCGCTTTCTACCGATTCATAATCCTTTTTGATTGATATCAATGGACGAGCTTGTCTCCCCATTTCCACCCACAATTTTTACTTATTTCTGGCGAGAAGTCAAGGAGGTTGTAGAAGATATAAGTGCCTGGGCGTTTTTAATTATTTACATTTACCTAGGCAACGGAAGCGAATTTCAACTTTTATTGCGGCTTTGCCTTATTGCTTCTGCTCGGCTTGGCTTTCGTTTGTCTCTGATTCTTTTCACCTTTCTGTTTTATTTTCCACAATTTTTTGTTGTATTTTTGTGTGTGTGTTTTGAGTTCCATTCCATTTGGAAGAGTGGGGCGCTCCGCCGGTTGCCAGGACATCGCCGGAATGGTAATTAAAATGTGTGGCTGAAATGCCCAGGAAAAGTGTCCCCCGAACGCTCGGGAATTCCATGCTGATAAACGAAATGCTTTGAGCCACTGAAAGTGGAC
Organism: Drosophila prostipennis; assembly: GCA_037075205.1. Lineage (NCBI taxonomy): Eukaryota > Metazoa > Arthropoda > Insecta > Diptera > Drosophilidae > Drosophila > Drosophila prostipennis. The sequence continues at coordinate 278,077 of JBAMCJ010001257.1, read as the reverse complement.
TGATCTCATGACAGTGAAGTGCAGGCAAAGTTTGCATTTACCTACTGGATTTCCCGGAATGACATTCACTTGAATTTATTGCTCTGCGGCTACAGTTTAAAAGGGAAAGCTTAATTTGCAGATGCGTAGGTATTTTCTTTGAATTTATTTAGTGGCTACGAAAATGTCATGTTTAGGGCAAAGGTAAAAGTATAAATCTATCTAAAACTATAGAACGAAGCACACTTTTTACGGGAGGTTCAGACTGCAGTAAAAATAGTTTGGCTTACAAAGCTTGAATCAAAAACAAAAATTCGCTAATAATTCGTATAATTTATTGAAAAACTTTGGACTAAAATTATTCCTTTTTAGCTAGGAATTTTTAATATTTAATATAATAATATTTTAATTAATCCTCATAAACTCGGATATCTTAAAAACTCGTCGTATCGCAAGATCCTCACTGTTGACCTTAAGCCAAAAATGGAAAAATGGGAAAACTTTTTCTGCTGCCTCATCTGACCAACATATTTCTGTATCTGTATGTGTATCTCCCATCTGAACGTGACTACATGTCAAATGTTTTAGTCTGACACACACACGTGCATATATAGTTGCATTAAATTGGTATAAAATAAACAACACGTATAAATTACAACACCAACAACAATACGTCATGTGTGTTTATGAATAAAACAAAAACCCAAGAAAAGAACGAAAAAAACGAAATGATAATAAATAAAATTTGTTGTATGAGCCATGAGAAATGTGGCAGGTAAGAGAACGGGAAAGCGAAAGCGAAAGAGAGAGAGAGAGAGAGAGAGAGAGAGACGGAACGAGCCGCACTCCACATGACACGGCAATAAAAGAGGGAGACGGCAGAGGGTCGGTGCGAAAGAGAGGGGGCGAGGTGCGTGCATAACATAAATACTCACTTTACGCATATTACACGGCAGAAATATTAAAAATAACTGACATTTCGGGCGGCTCTTCTGATATGAATACACCCGTGGGTAAAAGTAAACTGTGGCGGCAAAATCGAACGATTTTAAGGGATTTTTCAAGGAAATCCGACACTAAAACTCATATTTTGTCATTTAATTTCTACAGGATTTCACAAAATAAATATTATAATTTTGATAAATTATTTTTAATAAATTTTACTTTTTTTTATAAATTTAATTTAAATATACAAATATTTTCCAATGGAATTTTTATGGATGAATAAAGGAACAATTTTTCCCAGAGTCCAACGAGAAGAGATAAATCTGCAGGTGCTAGATTTAATTGTCTTTGTGAAATGCCAGCTGGAAAATTGACATAATTATTTATCTAGCCAGCTTCGTTCGTCGCACATCCTGCAGTTGCAATTGTTGACTCGAGAATTATGTCCTACTTGTGTGTATCTGTGTGTGTGTGTGTGCCACTCCCTTCCTCCCCCGACTCCCCTTTTGTTCTCCGCTCACCTGAAGGCCTTATCTTTTTGGCCCTTGGCCCTGGGTTTTGCCTTCCTCTTCGAACAGCCTTTCAACCCTTCCTCGACAACAAACGGGGAAAAAGTTGGAAAAAGTTTGCTCATTTTTCAGGAATAATTCAAGTTAAATGCCTGTTTATCAACAGTCAAACAATGAACAATTTTTTTTTGGTTGTATTTTGAGGCATTATAACTCGCTCCTTGCCATCCCAAAAAAAAAGTTGATTTTTGTTTGGCAAGTTTAGAGCTTTAAGCATCTCGCACACACGTGCATAAATATACAAATGCGTGTGTATGTGTGCTCTAGTTTTTCCTTATTCTTCTCACTTCCTTGCGGTCGCTGTTTTTGCTTTTTGTCACAGCCGCCGAAATTCCCACGTTTGCCCTCTTAAGTATGCAACACTTTATTGCTCATTAAAATGATTGCTTAAGCACGGATACGCACACACACACAAACACACAGACGGGATAAGGATTTGGCTGAGTGTGTGTGTGTTTATGAGCATTTGACACGACCACACACATAAGTATGTTGAAAGTAAAAAAATAGATTCGGTGATTTAACTTTTTGGAATTTTATTTCAAGAACGAAATTATTACTATTATTTCATGAGGTTTATAGAAAAATCGAATATTAGTCTCATATTTCGAATTTAGTTGGGATTTTCTTTCTTAAGTCAGACCGACGCTCTGATTGATTTCGCAAATATTCCCAATAAGCATTCAATTGTTTCAATTGCCTTTCAATCCCAAACGGATTAGTCTTATTGGATCTAATCAAGGCAATGCGCAAATCGAATTGAAACATGATTGATGGCGTTTAAGAAGTCAATCGGAGGGCGAACCCTGAACCCAAAATATGCAAGTATACCGCCTGCTCTATTAGGATATTGTCTGTCATCAGCTGCCCGATTTAGCAATGCAAAGTACCTATGGCCAATAATCTCGTTCGTCTGGTCTGTCAATCTGTCAATATGGCCAATATTCGCGTTGCTTCAACTTCCAGGATGCGTTGGTGTGAGTAAGGATGAGCAGGATATGGAAAGAATGTTAGGGGGGGGGGGTTAATGCGCTTAATAGATAAGTCAGGCGCAATTCCAACACAATTGGAAGTTAACAGATTATATTTTTTGCATTTTTATTTTTTTTGAAATTGAATTGACTGCGTTAAAAGAAAATGTTGAATAAAGTCTGCAGCAAAATGGGAAATTTTATCTATATACAACTATTCTTCCTCAGTTTCCAGATTTATTAAATTTTTTTTAGTTATTAATTTGTTGGTTTTATAATTTCAATCATATTTTTCATATATTTAAAAACATGTAAACAAATAAATTCAATATAAATTAAATTAAAAACTTTATAAAATTGCGTTTAAAGAAGATATCTCTATTCAACTATTTTTCATCAGTTTCCAGATTTATTAAATTTTTTTAGTAATTAATTTGTTGTTTTTATAATTTTAATCATATTTCTCATATATTTAAAAACATGTAAAAAATGTAATTAGACAAAAATTAAATTTAAAACATTGTAAAATTGAGTTTAAAGAAGATATCTATATACAACTATTCTTCATCAGTTTCCAGATTTATTTGAATTTTTTTAGCAATTAATTTGTTGTTTTCATAATTTTAATCATATTTTTCAAATATTTAAAAATATGTGAAAAATGTAATTGGACATAAATTAAATTTAAAACATTATAAAAGTTGGTTGAAAAATTATATTCAAAACTTCCACGACATTCGCCAGCTTCGTGCACAAAAGTTATCTTTAATTTGGCAATAACTACACCTCAGCAGCTCCGCCCCTGGATTTTTCCCACCCCCCCGGGGCCGCCTGACGAGACGAGCGAGTTATTATAATTAATGGGACAAGAAAAGTTTCGGGTACCGCAAAATTTGCTCTAGTCTGGCGCAGAAATTTCAATTAGGCGACGACCTCGCCTCATTAGCATGGCGAATATAGACGGAAAAAAAAGGAATAAAAAATGCAGTGACACGTGCATTTCGGTGGGCTGAAATAGAAGTGAATTAAATTCCACCTTTGTTGGGCAAATATTATCCACTCGCCGGGACTCTCGAGCAGATCGATGAAATGGAAAACCTTCGGCTTTCAAAAACTGCCATTGCTAAATGTCAAGTGCAGCCGATGAGGATGAGATGGAAATGGGAATGGGAATGGGAACGATGATGATGTCCAGCTGACAGGACAACATTTCACCGTCTGGCCGAATTTTGATTCGATTTCTGATTTCGGATTCCTAACTTCTGACTGCTGACTGATATATCCTGGCCCATCCACAGGACTTGGCCTTGTCGAGTCAACCGATTTGATTTGGCAAACACTTTATCACTTAATGTTCGTTTGTGGCAATTTATATTCTTTATATACCGGTTTATCTACACACCGAAATGGTGGCACTGGGAACATTTTCTGGTCATTTATTTAAAATTTATTAACACTTTTTTTTATTTCATTTTAATTTTATTTGAATATTTAATTTTCAATGTATAAACAAAAAGATTTTTTTAAATTATTATATGTTCAATTTAATTTATTTAATAATATTATTTGAAACTTTTTTCAAAAATAATTTAAAGGACTTGAAACCCATAATGAAATACTAATATAATTTGAACTTTGAATTTGGAATGTATTTCAAATTCGATTTTATAAATGTCGTACAATAGAAAAAATTTGCAATTTATATTATGATTAATATATTTTTGGAAACTTTTAGTTAAAATTAATCTAAGTTAAGTTTTTTATACTTCAATATAATTTTATTTGAATTTCTTATGTAAATTAAATTCGTTTTTTCTTTAAATTATATTATGGAAATTGGCCAACTTTTTGCGAAAAGAAGTAGACAGCTTTTCGCCCAGTGCACACGTGTCCAGCATCGAAGAATCTGTCGGCCGCTTTTCCTCGGCCTTTGTGGCTGCTCTTGTTAAGTGAAACAATTGAATTGTTAACTGAACAATAAAGTATTTTATTATTATTAGATTTCTGCTGCCTGCCCGCCGATCCCGGCAATCCCATTGCCATTTGCCTTTTGTCACATCTCGCATCTTGCGGTCCCTTGGATTTTCCTCTGATTTTTCCGACTCTGCTTTGACTTTCCCTTTCCCTTTTCCTTGCCCCTCACCAGCTTTCCCTTATCCAAAGTCTTAAGTGCCTTTCGAGTCTGATATGGCTCTCGGCCATTTGGCTGTTTGGCTGTTTTCGGCGACTGTCTCGAGTAGATTTCCGACATATTTCCCGACTCCAGTTATATGTCATTTGTATTATGTTCGGCGCTTTTCATTTCGGCCTTCCCTTCCCCTGCTGGCTCCCTTTTGTTGGCCTTTGATTCGGTATTGCCAAAGCCATTTAGGTTTTTGAATTTATGACCATTTTGCGTTTTGTGGCTCCTTCTCAAATGCTCGGGCAATTTATGATTCTTGGCCTTTTGGCGCACCCTCTACTCAGTGTCTCCGTGCTTTTGATTTACGATCCGCAAATATGGGAGGCCGAATGCCCGGATGCCCGGAAAAGGCAAGGTTGGCAGCCAAAAATCAAAGTCAGGCCATTTGTCTCCCGGTGACAGTGTTGGGCACGCACGACGGGTAATAAATAGTGTTGCGAATGGCAGCGAAATTAAATGGAGTAAGTGTGTTGAAAAGTGCATTTGAAGGGAAATGTTAGTTTTAAGAAAGGGAAAAATGTAAAACAACTTGTGGGTCTTCTGTGATCAGAATTAAAATAGTGTTGGAAAATTATATTTTCTTGTAAAATCAACAATTGATATATATCAGGCTATTAATGTGATTTTAACTAACCTTTTTATTACCTAGTGTTGTATAATTACCAAAAATTAATTAAAATTGAATTTCCAAAAATAAATCCATTTAAAAGGTTTAAGAAAAAAAGTGAGTGGGGGGGGGGGGGGTGAGAAAATCCTAGCAACCAATTGAGCGGAAGGCAATCAACAGGCGACCAAAAGTGGGCCAAACATTGCGGCAGGCCGGCTTCCATTTAATTGAAATGTTTAAAATGCGACAGTGTGGAAAAATGCCAGAAGGCACCGAAACACGCAGGGAAAGCCCCGCTTATAAGTATGCTAAGCGAACTGCAAGGACGAATGGCAAACAGAGGAAAAGCGGCGAAATACTTTACAAAAATAAAGTGCAAGAAGGCGGCAAGGCAAAAAATAACAAAAAAAAAAAGAAAAAAACGTGGTGTCGATACAAAGACAACTTTTAATGCCATTCAACAAAGTTGTGATAGTTTTTATGCACTGGAAAAATATTCGATGAAACTATTGCTTTAAAAGAAACCCATTTTTTGTGAAATCGAAATAAAGTAAATATTAATAATTTAAAAATATATATAACAGCGATGAGGCTAGATTTTCATTATAATTATATGTGTATTATGTAGAATTTATTTTATTTTAAAAGCTTAAATGGGTTTTTACGTATCTCGTGTTTCAATGCAAAAATATTCGATGAAACTACTGCTATAAAAAAAACATTTTTTGTATGTTCTAAATAAAATAAAAATATTTAGAACGATGAGGCTAGATTTTAAATTTAAAATTGTATGTGCATTATGTAGAATTTTTAAAAGTTTGAAAGTGCTATTTTCGTAATTCGTGTTTCAGTGTCTGTTGTCTCCTATTTTTTATTGTCCTTTGCAGGACACACGGTACACATAAAGGGCGGATTGCCGTAAAAGGCCGTAGGCGTTGGAGCAATCCAGACGCCGTGGAAAGTGGAAAGTGCAGAGTGCAGAAAGTCAGTCGAAAATGGAAACTTTTGATGAGCTCTGTGTGCCCGGTGTCCTTGCGATAATATTTAGAGCACGTCCTCGTTACGCACACTGCTTTTTCCGAGAGCCCAGTGCATAAAATAGGCTCTTACTTATCGCAATCTGTGTACATTTCATATTTAGTTCAGCAGAAAACCAATCATCTGGTAATCCAGCTGCATTCATAAGATATTCATTTACGTTTTACAGCATTTTGTTTGCTCTGGAGCTTTGCCTGTATGCTGGAAAATGGTAAATGAAAATGGGTAAATGCTGAATGCTGAATGCCGAATGCTTCCTGCACCATTGAATTAAATATTTCACATCGCACACACTTTTCCGGATGGAAAATGGAAAAGCCAATGGCCTCCTAACCCTTCGCAGTCGCGATGGCATTTGTGCAGCGTTTTGAAATGATTTTTCCATTCCATTGTAGTTGCATTTAAATTTGTCCATTTGATTCCATCCCATTGTTGCATTTGCTCATGCCTCATTTGAGGCGATTACACACAACAGAAAGCGAGAGGGAGAGGGAGAGAGTGGGGAAAGCGGAAAGTGGACCGGAAGTGGGTGAAAGTGCGGGGTGGCGGATGCGGAGGGCAAAGCACTTGACCATTTGTCAGCGCGAAATCAGACCATCAATTACTGTGCTCAAATGAGGGCTGCGAAAATATCTTTTCCTGTTCTGCAGGAGGGTTCCAGATATTTCAGCGAATTAAAAACTAATAAAATGTTTTACAGATCAATTATTCCCAGAAAATTAAGGTATACAAATTTGCTTACTGTTTTTTTTTTTTTAAAGGAATGGTAAAATATTATTTTTAGTGTTAAAAAAAACTTTAAAATTCGTAACATTTCCTAACCGAAAATGCTTTCAAAGAATACTTTTTGTTTTTCCTCCCAGTAAGTGATTTTTGCGGTGATTTCAGGAGGGCACCTATTTTGAACAGTCCGGCAACCCAAAAATCATAAAATTCACGAAACTCACCGCATATACATCGCTTTTACTAGTAGTAAATATAAATAATAAATTGTTGGCACAGACAGCATTTCATGAATCCGCTTTCACACGAACGTGCAACTCTGGCAACTCCGTTTGTTGTTTTAACCCATTGTTTTTCCTCTGTAAAAGTGATGATTTCCATTGCCTAATAATAAACAGTTTATGCGGTGATTTCAGCAATGAAGCCAGTTCACCACCTATTTTTCACAGTCTGGCAACCCCATAAATCTTAAAATTCACGAAACTCACCGCATAAACATCACTTTTACTAGTAGTAAGTACAAATAGTAAATTGTGGGCATAGACAGCATTTCATGAATCCGCTTTTACACGAAAGTGTTTTGTTGTTTTAACCCATTGTTTTTTCTCTCTGAAATTGATGATCTAACAGTTTATGCGGTGATTTCAGCTGAGAAGCCAGTTCACCACCTATTTTTCACAGTCTGGCAACCCCATAAATCTTAAAATTCACGAAACTCACCGCATAAACTACTAGTAAATATCATAGTAAATCAAAGGTAAGAAAAGCTCTTCTACTCACATAGCCAGTTCATGCGCTCCGTGTACTCGACCTTCCGCTTGAGGTCCTTGACCAAAGCGCGAAAGTCGTCGTCGTTGAAGTGGCACTGGATGATCGTGTTGTTCAGCTGCAGGATGCTGTACTCGTTGTTCCCGTTATTCCCATTATTCGAGGCGCCATTCAGGGTCATGTTGTTGGTGGACTCAATGTCGGTGGCGCTGGCCCGCAACTTAATACTGCCGCCCAGTTTGTGGGCGGACGAGCCGAGTGCCGCCGCCGCCGCCGCCTGTTGAGTGGTGGCCGCCGCCACATCGCCATCCACATTGCTGCACGACTTGCTCAGTATGATGGTGGCCCGATTGGCGATCGAATTGGCGGCCAGCAGATGCTCGCCGGCGGCACCGCAGCTGCCGCGATGAAAGGGCAGCGCCGCCTTGCCGCAGTTGTTGTTCTTCAGCGTGATGCAGTGCAGCTGATTCTGCAGGGCCGCCTGTACCGCCGAGCAGTCGCTGGCCCGTCGGCGGCGCGGTTCCTGGCGATCGCCGCCCTCTGAGGAGGCGCCAGGCGGCGGCGGCAGCGGCAGCAGGGCGGTGGTGGGTTGCAAGTGGGTGGTGGTAACTGCACCACTCGAGGTGGCCGGTTGTTCAACGGCTGCTGTTGCTGTTGCTGTTCCGCCTGGATTCGACATGTTGTTGTTGTTGTTCTGTATGCTGCGGCAATTGTTGTTGTTATTATTATTATTGTGATTATTATTGGTATTATTGGTGATCCTTGGCGGATGATGATGATGCTGCTGCTGGCGCCTGATGACCGTTAGATCCTGCTCCTCGTAGAACTGAATGAGCAGCTCCTCGAGCAGCTGGATGTTGCTGCCGGGGCCAAAGGATTGCGAGGCGGAAGCGGAAGCGGAAGCGGAGACGGAAAGGGAACCGGCCACGGAAACGGAAACGCCGCTGATGGTGGAGCTGCTCGACGACTTGCGGCGCACAGTGGCCGTTGTGGTGGTGGTGACGGCTATCGGCTGCTCCTCCTGCTCCTTCTCCTCTTCCTGCTCCTCCTCCTGCTGATGATCCTCCTCCTCCTCCTCCCGCTGCTGAGGATCCTCGCTGCTGCGACTACGGCTGCTCACCTCTGCCTCCAAGCTCAGGCTGCTGCTGCTGGCGCAGGCGCAATCGATGGCCGCCAGTGGACCGGCTATGGCCGCCGTTGCCGCCGCCAAGACAATCGCCCGCTGGTGCTCCTTGCCGGGATCGAAGATCGAGTGGCGCAGCAGGATCTCCTGCAGCTGCCGCCTCTGCCGCCGGGCACTGTAGGGATTCACCAGGCGAAAGTCGCCGTAATATTTGGCCAGGCAGCGAACACGCGAGGCAATATAGCCGATTTTGCGCAACAATCGCACGTCCGCCTGCTGCAGCTGCAGTTGCAACTGTTGCTGCTGTTGCTGCTGGTTGCTATGGCTGTTGCTGTTGCTGTTGCGTTGCAGCAAGCCGGCATTGCCACCGCTACCGCTGCTGCCGCCGCTGCTGCTGCTGCTGGGGGAGCTGCCCTCGATCTCGATATACTCGCGATAGCACTCCTCGCTGTCCTCGCTCTCCTCCACCGGACTGCCGATGTCCTCGATGTCGCTGGTGTTGCAGGTGTTGCAGGCAACTAGGGTTGCTGTTGCCGTGGTCGCCGTGCTGTAACCGCTGGCTATAACCGTCGTGGTTGTGGTCGTCGCATGGATATCGCTGTCGGTGATGGTGGTCGTTATAATGGTCAGAGTTTCTAGCGTTTCCTCGTCGCTGCTGCTGGTTGTTGCTGCTGTTGCAGGTGTTGCTGCTGCTGCTGCTGCAGATGTTGCTGCTGCTGCTGCTGCTGCACTGCTGCTGCCGCGTCGACTGCTACTGCTGCTGCAGCCGCTGTCCTGGTACATTTATAAGCAACCCTTGCTAACCGGTTTTCCAACTCTGTTTTTCTGATTTTCTGATTTTCTTGATTTTCCTGAATTTCCTTCTTTCTTTTCTTTTTGACTGCAACTGTCTTAATTGTTACCGCCTGGCGATTACTTTTATATTTCTTCCCTATTCGTTTTTGATTTGCTGCATAAATTAATTTTCACGCGCAGGACGAAGAAGGACGAAGGACGAAGGAGGCAGAATTTTTACGTATTTTTACGAGGCTGGCGCCGTTTTTATGACCGTTGCTGCTTCCCTTTTGTTGCTTGCAATTTGCTTTTTTGATGTTTATGCCACGCCAGCAAAGTTATGCAAATTTCCATCCCTCTCCCCCTCTCTCTCTATATATATATATAGGTATATATCGCGTATACGTATCGCGCATACGCTCCGTTGAAATCAAATCAATTCAGTGGAAAAGTTGCCGCCACTCGCATTTTTTATTTCGGCATGTCAACCGATTCGCTTTTCGCTATTTTCTCGCTCTGCTTGTCATTTGTGTGTTTTACATTTTATTGTGTTTTAATTTGCATTATTCAGCCGTTTGTCCTCCTGCGCTGCTTCTTCTTCTTCCACTGCTTCTTCTACTTCCTCTTCCCCTGGGCGTCACTTCCGTTTCCGTTTTCGGTGTGCTCGGCCAAATCTGCAAGGTAGAGAAAATAGGGGTAGGTCTATGAGTCTCCAGTCGAAAAATGATGAAAGAAAGTGTTTCCTATGACGAGGCAAAAAACTGACGACAGATTAGGTTGCTAATTTTACAACATTTAAGGGGGGGGATATAATGGATATGAAACCCATATCACAAACACTCCAATTCGAATTGTATAGTACAGAATAAATATATATTACTTTAAGGAGCACATTCAGCAAACCAACTGCTTGCACTGCTTGAATTCTATTATTTATTTGCTCATAACTTTTTGATAAATGCTGCGATTTGAAAATTTCTTCTACATTTCGATAGGTATTAATGAACACAACAAAATTGCCTTTACACTTTTCCAAAAATCTTCCTTTTACTCTACGAAAATATTAGGTATTAAAAGCAAATTCGAAAGTGCTTCTTAAATTAAGCCAAAAATCCTGTTAAGCGGACTTTCTTCTTAAATTTATATTTTTTCAATGTAGTCCTGAGTCCTCTTTTAACAAATATAAATTTCCCCATTCAAAAGGCAATTTAAACGTAATAATGAAAAGGCAACACATGCCTCATATCGTTATTTTCGTACCACAAAAATCCTTCAAAGCTGATTGCTTCAATAAATGTTGCTTGGATAAACGACATAATAGAAGTGTGCACTGATTGAATCAAAAGAAAAATACCAAAAGTTGTCCGCCTCTTGCCTCTTAAACCCGGGGATTTGTCAAGGATCCGATGTACTTTAGACTCTCTGACTGGCCTTAATTAATACAAAATCAATCAAGGAGAAGAGAGAAGCTACAAGGACCCACAAATAAACAAATGGATAACTGGGAAAATAGGAAAACAGCAGCAGAAGCAGCAGCAGCAGCCACACAACAATGTAAATATTTTATGAAATATTTTTACTACTTGCTGGGCACTCTACGTTCTGTTTTGTTGTGACAATCGATTGCAGTTTGCAGCTAGCCGAGTGTGTGTGTGGTGAAAGGGGATGGAGCAGGGTGGAGCAGGGTGGAGTAGGGTGGACCAGGGTGGACCAGGTTGCAAGGTGATTTGGGTGGTCACTCGACAATCCCAATAAGCAGACGTGCTCGACCGCAGAGACAAAGGCGTTGCCCACTGGCGGTCAACCTTGCGACCCACTGACGTTGGTCGTGGGCTCTTTGGGTGGTTGAGGGGTTGATGGGGTGGTCGAATAGGGGTGGCGCTGGGTAAACAGCGGGCAATTGCACAAAGCAACGGCGGGCGGTGAGCAACATCAGCAACTGTCGCCATCGTTGACAATGACAGCAAATGTCAAACAGTCTTTTCCACTTGGACCAACCACCACCCACCACCCACCGCCCCATTAAGTGCAGTGCCGCCGCCATCTCGCTTCCCTCCTTCTGTTCATCTGTCAATCAGTTTATCTGTCTCTTTTGTTTGTCCGGCAGCAGCGGACACAATGCGCCGCCGAGACAAAGGGCTGCAACATGGCAATGGCATTGCCAGGATAGCAGTGGGATGTCCTGTGGCTGGGAATTCCACCACAGCCATCCAACCACTCGACCCGAGTCGCTGGCTTAAAAGGATTGCAAATGGTCAACGGTGAGGCTTCGAAATCGAAAGAGAAGAGATTCCGCAGATTTGATACCAAATCATTTTGCCAATTTCCCAAGAGTCTTCCGCAGAGCAAATATAATCAACCGGAATGTGTTTATCGGAATTAAATAAATTAAATAAATCTCCAATTCCTTCAGCACAGCAAAGAGAGAACGTTTAAGTCGAGCATCCAGCTATCAGATACCCATTACTAAGCTAAAGGCAGTTAGAGGGAGATGAAGTTATGCAAGCAGTAAACTGACTGCTTGCACTGCTGGCATTTCATTATTTGCTCATAACTTTTGAATGAATAGTCCAAACTTAAAATTTTCTTTTACATTTCATTAAGTATTAATAAATACAACAAAATGGCATTTAAACTTTTACAAAATTTTTAAAATATTAGAAAAACTGATACAAAATTTATAATTAAAGATTAAAATAAAAAATTTGATTAAGATATATATAAAATAATAATACAAAAACAATTTGCTCACCTCCTTTCTTTTTTACAAAATTATTAAAAAACTGTTTTAAAATCCAAGCTAAATCTTCAATAGCGCCCCTCCTGAATTACTTAACTTTAAAACATCAATTGAACTTATTTTATTGCCCGACGCGCTGACCTTATAAATTCCTTATTTCCATTTCTTATTGCCCGAATTGCTGGCCTGCTAAATTCTTAATTTCCACTTGTACTTTTGCTAGTTTCACACCGTAGCCTCGTTTCTCCTTCAAAAAAACACACACACACATACAAATATATACCCATACCAATACACACATTGAAATGGATTTTTCCAAATTCCGAACGCATTGCGAACAGCTAACGTGGCGTATCCGTTCGTGCGTTTCTGGTATGCTGACGATTCCGGCACGACAGGAAGTGGAAATGGGGAAAATGGGGAAATTGGGGAGGTGGTTGGGTGGGTGGTAGGTGGACTGGTTTTTGAAGAGGCCAAGAAAACGTCGAAAACGCTTCAAAAGATTCAACTTTGTTGCATCTAATTATGGGCAATTTGATTAGGACTCATAAACAAACAAGGCCACATACATATACACTTCTGCGAGACCACTCCCCCCCCCCCCCCACTACTTCACACACACACAGGCACACACACACCCATACAAGTGTCAATATGGAGCCGCAGGTGGCGCAATTGCCGACGCTGTCATGGCTGACAAAACGCAAACGCAAACAGAAACCGCCGCGGCCTTGTCCCAAAACCCTCGCCAAAAGCACCCCCAAACCCGAACCCCACTTCCACACCCCCACCCCAAAAAAGGCCACCCAAAAAGAGCCACGAAAATACCCAAAAACGCAGACCGAATCGAAGCGAACCAAGACAGCCGCCAACTGTTGAATGAGTGGCAACAGTTTCTGGCCAACATATTCGCTGAATTTCATTTATTCACAGTGACGGCAAATGAAATAAACAAAGTTTTGGTACCTAGATATACTATAGGTAAAGGTATAGGTATAAAAAAAGGTTCAAAAATATAGCAATTTTATTTATAAGGTTTAACAGTTAAACTACAAATATTTTTCAAAAATTTCAAATCAATTTTAGCAATTCCAAAACCACAAGGATTATTAAGTTACAATTTTATTTACGCTTCTTAAATTAAAAATGTATTTCTTGTTTAATGAAATATTAATATTATTTATTTTTTATTATATATTTTCTTTTAAATTTTAAGTCAATTTTAGCAATTCAAGAACCACAATGCTTGTTAAATTACAAATTGATTTGTTGTTTACGCTTTTTAAATTAAAAATGTATTTCTTGTTTAATTAAATATTAGGGTAATTATTTTTAAATATTTGTTTTTAATTTTAAATTAATTTTTGCAATTCAAGAACCACAATGCTTATTAAATTGCAAATTGATTTGTTGCTTAGGCTTATTTATTTTTTTATTTATTTAAAACTGTATATTTTAAAACAAAAAGAAAAATACGCTTTAAAAATATTAAAAAAAGACCCTAAAAATATGAGCTTTTTTATAATATTACAATACTATTTAATAAATACAAAATAATAATTTTCATAAAATATTGGTTTGTCAAATATTTATTTAAAATTTATTGCCTTGAAAAAAGCTGCACAAGAATAAAACCAATATTTTTTTACAATTTTCGTGTATTATTCAACTTTTTGTTCACCGTTCCTCATTTTTGCCGTCCAATTGTTTTAGTTCAAACAGAGGCAAAAATAAATCAAAACAAAGAGCCTAAGGCCAGCAGCACACATTTTTGGATATTATTTAATTGGAAATGGACAAAATGCAGGCATAAATAAATGAACTAATTTAAATAATTCAGAGAGGCTGCCTAACAACTGTGCGTGTGTTGTGTTTATGGCCGTAAAATGAATTTGTTATTGGATTTTTTTGGGTGAAGGCAGAGGGGGTTTATTGGGCCATTGTTGGCGCGTTGACTTATCACAATGGATGCAGGCGTTGGAAAATAAATAAAATCAAAAATGCGACGCCGCTGTCGACAAATTGCGAGCACATGTTGTCCCTGGCCATGTCCATGTCCTGCAGCCTGCTTTCGCCTGCCTTTTGCTCCCTTGAATGCATCAAAATGTGCAGCCTACTTTTAGGCCTTCGCCCGCTTTTCCCTTTTCCCTTTTCCGGCCAAAAGGGGAAAATCCCTCCCCCTCCGCCACCCCACAAAAACAATACAGAGAAGGGAAATAAAAAAGGCTGCAACAACGACAGCGACACACATTTTGCGGTTGATATGAATATCGATTCGACCCGTTAACTGTGCCAGCTTGCCGCCCCCTTTTCCCCGCCCCGCCCCCTTTTCCAGCCTGGTATGTAAACTAGAACTTTGTATAAATTTATGTGCACAACAATGTTTATGTTGTTGAATAAACGAGCAGTTTTGCATGCGGCGAACGCCAGGACCACTTGTTATTCCCCTCTCGCTCTCGCTCACTCCCCTGCAAATGTGTTTGTATTTGTGTGACTGCGAGTGTGTGTGTGAGTGTCCCTGTGTCTGTGTAATGGCAGGATGCAACATGAAAATGGCGTGTGGCTAGCAACGTTTTATTTGCTCGTTCTCTGGTACTTCTCCTCTCTTCCCTTTTCTACCCTTTCCCTTTCGCTCTTCCTCTGACTCCATTTTGCCTCACCCCCTTCCTTTGAATGTGTGTGTGGGTTGCACTTTAAATAGAAATATGCCACTCACACACTCACACACACACACACTTATGTAGGGGCAGTGAAAACATTCAATTTCAGTACGGAAATCGCTTAACAGCCCTAAATAATGGTCAATATCTGGGCCTTTGGCTCACGAAGCGATACTTCTCCCCCCTGATTTTCCTTTGCTTTATTTCCTCTTCTTCGGTAAACCTAATTAAAGGCATTCAACATTTACTATTTGGGGAAAAGAGATTTTTCGCACTAGAAGAAATCAGAGATGTCCTTGTAATTTTAAGTAATCGTCAGAGATTGTTTTTCCTTAAATATTTTGTATTTAAAATAAAAAATAAATATTTTACCTTAATTTATTTTTGAAAAATATATATATATTTTTTTTGTGACTTATTATTTATTGTATTAATAAATATGGAAAGCCGCCACAGAATTCCCTAGGATTTTGAAAACACTTATAAAGCTGACTAAAAGTATGCAGTGAAAATATAAAAATGGTCTTTTGGAACGAGTTTGCGATATAAAATATATTGTTGCATACTTTTAGACGACTTTGTAAAGGATTTTAAAGGAATATATGCTAAGATATTTTGTAATTTTTGTAAAAAAAAAGAATGTATATTTAAAGATAGAGCCTAACAGAACACATACAAAATCCTCTAAAATTAAAAAAAATTGTCCTTAACTAGATATTCAATATTAAGACGAAATTAATATTTTTGAATCTTTATTTTGGCATCGCAGCAACAGGGAGCAGTCATTTTTTGGCTGGCCAATGACCAACATACAGACGCAATGTCTGATCCTTTGATTTAATGGAGACCTCACACACACACACACTCACTAACTCTTGGTTGGGTAAAGTGAAGGGGATAGAGATAGATGGAGCCACATACTTACGAGCGTTCAATCAAACTAAGCGCAAACAAGCCTAGAGACATGAGACAGGACGAGAGGACGACAGGACGACAGGACGAAAGGACGAAAGAGCGGAAAACCAAGCCAACGAAGCGTACCAAAATAAACAAAAGCGTGGGAAGTCTGAGCGAGTTTCCAGTGAGTGCGAGCGAGAACTGCGTATGGGGAGTGAGCGAGACGGCACATGGTGTTGGGTTATGGCCGCCAGGACACCTCTCACACACACACGCAAACATAGAGAGAGAACTTACTTAAGCGAGTGATTTTCAGATTTTCCGCTTGGGCTTACATGTGTGTGTGTGTGTGTGTGTGTGAGTGTCCCCAAGTGCTTTAGTGTGCGTGAGGGCCCATTGTGATTTTAATCTTCATGGTCCGTCGATAAAACATCGATCGTGCCATCAGAAATTACAATCACAATTGATCCGAAAGCAATCAAAATTGCATTTTTGGTTCTCTATTTTGATTTATTTTATTTTTTTTTATTTATTATTTTATTTATTTATTTTATTCATGGTTTACTTGATTTTCTTTTAATTATTATATTTTTAATTTAAAATAATATTTTGATTATTATTTCAGGTCGACTGATCTTGAACAACAAGTTAAGTTTAAGAATTTGAGGGCCGATGAACTTTGGGATTTCGCCCTTTATTTGTATTTGTATTCGTATTCAGCACGTGTCTGCGTGTGTGTGTGTGTATCTTGGTTACCTTGGTGCTAGTTTGGAATCATTCATCATTCCCGGACAACATAGTTGTAAATAATGTTACCCACAAGGATTGCTCTCGGCGATTATTATGGCGATAAATCAAAGGCAACCTCCGCTGCCTTCTGCCTTCGTCCTTCCAACTTTCTACCGGCTTTCTCCTCTTCCACTTTCCATTTTCCTTTCTCCTCCTATTTGTTCTTTCGCCATCGCATTCTGTGACAATATTCCTCACCTATGGCCACGCGTTTTGTTTGCTTTTTGGGGAGTGGGGGGACTACCCATGGATGTGAATATGCAAATTACTCTGGTCCAGCTTTTGCGGGCTGACTGACTGACTGACTGACTGACCGACTGAAATACTGAAGAACTGACGTCAGGACGATTGCCATTGCCATTAAGCTGGCCAAGTTGATAGCATGTGCAAAGCCCTCTGTGGGCCAATCTATAAATAAGTTTAGCAAACAACAAGAGCGCGTTGGGAAACTTCAATCTACATCCGCCACCGGTATGGAAATGAGGGGTCGCCTCGTCTGCGTGTGTGTTACACAGCAAAAATATAAAACAAAATAATTATTAAATCCAAGTCACTTTTAACGCGATTTTGAAAAAAAAAAATTTTGCTTCTTTTAAAAAATCTAATTATTTTGAACAGATAGAAAAATAATAAATAAATCCATGAGACTTTCCGTGTGATGTTGATAAAATAAAATTATTTTTTTTATAAGGGGTTACATCACAATTTTTTACGAACAATGGAAAAAAATGAAAATGTCCAGGTTTGAATGCCAATCGATTGGAAATTTAATAACGAGTTCAGAAAAGTATGACAATCCAAATTTGGATAAATATTTCTTTTGTTTCGTCCAAAAAACTAATTATTTTTGAGTAAAAAATTCAGGATCTGGGAAATTTGGGATCTGTGTTTTTGGTAAAAATTGGAATTTCTCTTTTTGTTTTTTGCTGTAACTTGGCCAAAAATGGCCTTACACCAAAAATACATACTGTTTTAAACAGATAACTAAATACTAAATAAATCCATGACACTTTCCGTGTGATTTTGATAAAAAAAATTTTTCGCCAATTTTCAATTTTTTTATAAGGGGGTAGGTACATCATGATTTTTTGCGAAAAATGGCAAAAAAATAAAATGTTCAGGTTTCAATGCCAATCGATTGGAAATTTAATAACGAGTTCAGAAAGGTATGACAATCCATATTTGGATCAATATTTCCTTTGTTTCAGCGAAAAAACTGTTCAGTTTTTTTGGAAAATCGGGATTTCGATTTTCGACAAAAATAGGAATTCATTCTTTTGGCATTTTTGCTATAACTTGGTCAAAAATGGTCCTACACCAAAAATAAATACTGTTTTTAAAAGGTAACGAAATAATAAATAAATCCATGCCACTTTCCGTGTGATTTAAGAAAAATAAAATTTTCGCCAATTTTCACATTTTTTATAAGGGGGTATATCAGGATTTTTTGCGAAAAATGGCCAAAAAATAAAATGTCCAGGTTTAAATGCCAATCGATTGAAAATTTAATAACGAGTTCAGAAAGGTATGACAATCCGGGTTTGGATCAATATTTCCTTTGTTGCAGCGAAAAAACTGGTTTTTCTTTTGGCATTTTTGCTATAACTTGGTCAAAAATGGTCCTACACCAAAAATAAATACTGTTTTAAACAGATAACGAAATAATAAATAAATCCATGACACTTTCCGTGTGATTTAAGAAAAATAAAATTTTCGCTAATTTTCACATTTTTTTATAAGGGGGTACATCATGATTTTTTACGAAAAATGGAAGAAAATTAAAATACCCAGGTTTAAATGCCAATCGATTGAAAATTTAATAACGAGTTCAGAAAGGTATGACAATCCAAATTTGGATAAATATTTCTTTTGTTTCGTCCAAAAAACTAATTATTTTTGAGTAAAAAATTCAGGATCTGGGAAATTTGGGATCTGTGTTTTTGGTAAAAATTGGAATTTCTCTTTTTGTTTTTTGCTGTAACTTGGCCAAAAATGGCCTTACACCAAAAATACATACTGTTTTAAACAGATAACTAAATACTAAATAAATCCATGACACTTTCCGTGTGATTTTGATAAAAAAAATTTTTCGCCAATTTTCAATTTTTTTATAAGGGGGTAGGTACATCATGATTTTTTGCGAAAAATGGCAAAAAAATAAAATGTTCAGGTTTCAATGCCAATCGATTGGAAATTTAATAACGAGTTCAGAAAGGTATGACAATCCATATTTGGATCAATATTTCCTTTGTTTCAGCGAAAAAACTGTTCAGTTTTTTTGGAAAATCGGGATTTCGATTTTCGACAAAAATAGGAATTCATTCTTTTGGCATTTTTGCTATAACTTGGTCAAAAATGGTCCTACACCAAAAATAAATACTGTTTTGAAAAGATAACGAAATAATAAATAAATCCATGCCACTTTCCGTGTGATTTAAGAAAAATAAAATTTTCGCCAATTTTCACATTTTTTATAAGGGGGTATATCAGGATTTTTTGCGAAAAATGGCCAAAAAATAAAATGTCCAGGTTTAAATGCCAATCGATTGAAAATTTAATAACGAGTTCAGAAAGGTATGACAATCCGGGTTTGGATCAATATTTCCTTTGTTGCAGCGAAAAAACTGGTTTTTCTTTTGGCATTTTTGCTATAACTTGGTCAAAAATGGTCCTACACCAAAAATAAATACTGTTTTAAACAGATAACGAAATAATAAATAAATCCATGACACTTTCCGTGTGATTTAAGAAAAATAAAATTTTCGCTAATTTTCACATTTTTTTATAAGGGGGTACATCATGATTTTTTACGAAAAATGGAAGAAAATTAAAATACCCAGGTTTAAATGCCAATCGATTGAAAATTTAATAACGAGTTCAGAAAGGTATGACAATCCAAATTTGGATCAATAATTCCATTGTTTCAGTAAAGAACTAATTAGTTTTGCGTGGAAAATTTAAGAAAGATTAAATTTTTCGCCAATTTTCAATTTTTTTATAAGGGGGTACATTATAATTTTTTACGAAAAATGGAAAAAAATTAAAATGGGCAGGTTTAAATGCCAATCGATTGGAAATTTAAAACCGAGCTCAGAAAGGTAAGACAATCAATATTGGGATCAAAATTTCCATTGTTTCAGCCAAAAAACAATTACTTTTTTTTTGTGGAAAATTGGGATTGTTATAGCTGAAAACCCCTATCGAATGATAACCCAAACTCCTCGCACATTTGCTCATTCAATATTGAAAGCATTTGTAACTAATTCAAGTAAATCTTCTCGCAAACTTTCAATTAAATAAAAGCAGTATTAATCAAAAGGTCCCCGGGGTGGGGAACGGAAAAAAAGGACACTGATGGGGGGGAGGGAATTGCGGGGAGGGAGGAAAGGAGGCAAGACAGATGGCCGGAGATGACAGGTAAGCAGTTTGCGTTTGTGTGCGGGCACACACGTGTGCAAATAACAATAATCAGGACACGCACACACACTCGCACTCAGCGGACAAAACAAATGATGATAACTGCGAGTCAAATGAAATGTCCACGAGAAGAGGAAAACAAGCCGGGGAAAAAACGAGGGAAAAAAACGAACCAAAATGAGGCAAAAAATAAAAATAACAGCATGAAATCGAGCAGCCAGAAAATAAAGACAATATTTGTCAAGCACACTTGCACACACACAAACACACACACGGACTTTTTTACGTGTAAAAAAAAAGAGTGAAAAGAGTAAAAACTGGCGAAAACCAGGATACGGAAACTGACCCAAAGCCAAACCCATGACCCAAGTTAGTCCGAAAATACAATCCTTAAAAGCCCAGAACCCCATCGACAATTGCGAAACTGTAAAGATGCAGATGCTAGTGCACTGAGCGAAAAATGACTATAAAACTATTTATTTTAAATATATTATTATAGATTTGTTTAGTTACCGAGATTTCACGAAAATATATTCCTAATAAAATACAAACATAATAACATAGAGTAACTACGATTCAATTATTTAATCTATAAAAATTCAACTAATATTTTCAGTCTATTATACCTATAATTTTAATTTAGTTTTCGTTTTTACTATTTAGGAATAAATAAAATTAATTGTCCCTTTTAAATGTCAAAATAGGTGTCTAAAAGTATGCAACAAAGAAGAAGCCTATTCTTTGTTCACTGCTTACTTGATTTAAAAAAAAAAACCCAACCTACTTCTATAAATTTCGCAATCTTAATATTCTAGATTAAGCATTTTTCGTCTACATAATTTTTCTACAATTACTTTATAAGCCCGCCCCCAATATTTTTTATATAATTTTTGAAATATTCTCCTGGTGCTGGAGAACGCAATGAATCGGAATCGAACAAAAGCCAGAAATTGGGGAAAGCCAAGTGGAAAGTGGAAAAGCGGGAAACAGGGAAAGAGGGAAACCCGAGGCTGCGGATGGGGTTAAAAACATATTTACCAAGGACGTTGGTCGGACGATGTAACCGCCGAGCAAACAGTCGGCCTAATCAAAAGTCACAAACACAGTCAAACACACACACACAGATGTAGAAGGGGGAACACAGACAGGCGCACAACGTCTTGGCCAGAAAGCAAGTCAAGTCAACAAAAAGCAAACTATTTGTTTGCCAGCCTGTGTGTGCAACCCAACCCAACCCACCACCCCCTTGGCCACCCATTTTCCGCCCAATTTTCCCTGTCAGCCAATTTGACAGTTAGCAGTTACAACATAGTTACAGCCATCTACCAAAACACACACACGCACAGAGAGAGAGAGAGAGAAGTGTACACAAAGTGCGTGTGTGTAAGTGAAATTGCTGGCAATTTAAATTATTGTTTAGGCCATAATACAAGGCATTGTTATGGGCTCGAATCGGATCGAATCGAATGGCTGGACTGCGCCGGGCCAATATACTTGGCCCTTCATCGAATTCATTGTCCACGAAGACAATGGCATTGTTAATATCGGCTTTAAATTGGTAATCGCTCAAAGGCCAATTATGATGGGTATCTATGTGGGTACAGGTGCACCATTAAACAAGTCTTCTTGTGAAGGCATTCAATTAAATTGGTATTAATTTGCCATAGATTCCATTGAAATCGCCCATAATGGTGTCTAAAAGTAGGCAACAATATATTTTGACTTCGAATAGGCCATAGAAATCACTTACGGAAGTGTCTAAAAGCATGCAACGATATATTTTGAGTCCGAAGGTCGATGTACTGCATACTTTTAGGCACCTTTATAAGAGATTTGAAAGCTCATCAACCATTTTGCATCAAATGCCTAATGTAAAATCATACTTCTAGCAAATAAGATATTAAAATTCTAAGATTAATGTAAATTAGTAAAATATATAGACACCAGTTGCTTGTTGGCCCTTGGAAAATAAAAGTTAATTTCGGAATTCTTCTTGGAAAAAAGATGCCCAATCCCCCCGATAAATTTGAAAGCTTGAAGAGCATTTTTTGATTATGCAACACTGGAACACGCGCAAAAAACCAAAAATGAATTTCCATTGAAATCGTTCAGGTGTAAAAAAGAACAAATTTGTTATTTTATGTGAGGCCGGTGCAAACAAAGGACGAAAAAACAGAAGAAGAAGGAGAAGAGAGAGCAATGATTCATCCAAAAGAGATTGAAACGGAGGATGAGGGGACAAAAAGTGTGTGTGGGCTGTGCAATAAATAATATTTTTTGTATCAATTTGTCAGGCGTAGGAAGTTGCCTCCTCCTCGCCCACAGAGACAGAAGCTCACGCATACAGAGGCGTACTGACACACACACACACACCGATACCCACGCAGGACACGCCGGACATACAGGACACATGCAGTTGACAGTTAATGGTCTAATGAAATGTCTTTGGGTTATCGCAGCTGTTTACCTGGCTGACCGAATCAGGGCTTTCAGCCAAGTTAAGCTCCCAGCTAAGTCCCCAACAATGTCCTTGCTATATGGCCTCTGCGACCACGCCCCCCTCCCCCATCACCGCCCACCATCCGAAAACCCCTGCAGTGTGTGCATCGCAATTAATTGCCGCGTGCGTGTGTATGCGTTCACTGGCACTGCGAGGAAATATCACCAAAAATAGGCATCTTTTGAGAAAAAAAGTTACGAAGCTTTCAACTTGCATTTTCACTTTTATTCGATTTTAAAATTAGTAATAAATAAATTCAAAAAACTAAAATTTGAATTATATTTCCTCTGAAAGTAAAGTCGTTATAAGCTAAATATATTTATTTTTATATCTTTAAATAGGAATTATACACTATCTTTCACTTTGGAAATACTTATAGGTAGTTTTGTATAAAGAAAATGCAAGTTTACAATTTTCAAATAAATTCTAAAATATTTGGAGGGTTCCAAATCACTTTTATCACTTTAAAATGTCAAAAAATGAGTCTAAAAGTATGCAGTGAATATAGGATTTCCTTGTTTCTGTATGAACTCATGTCACTTTTGGGTACTAAATAAATTGCTGCATACTTTTTTAGACACCTTTTTGACATCTGAAAGTGATTTAAAAAATTCAGCTTTTTCATTTATTTTTCAAAAACGAATAAATCGTATTATTTATGTAGTTTATGTAGTTTGTTTAAAAATACATTAATTCTATCAACAAAATTCAGCTTTTCAGGAACTTTATACTATTTGTAAGGAACAAAAAATACAGTGATGAGCGAATTCTTTCATGATCCAAAGAATCCTGTGCAAAAGTTGAGATCGCAGTAAGATACAGATATGGATAGCCTCTTCGTTCAGTGTCCCTTTGTTTGACTGTGCGGGTGTCTGACTGCAGGACTCCACGACACACTCCACACTCCACACTCACACACTCACACACTCACACACGGGCACACTTGGCAGGACTATTTACAACTACAGCTACAAGATGTGACAGCTGCAGCTGCAGCGGGACATCGGAACATCGGAACTCAAGTTGTGGCACTTGCAGATGATAACCGGCAATTGCGGTGGATAACTGGGATAATCGCACCGCTGGCACGGAATGCCGGATGAGGACGAAGAGGACGACATCCTGCGCCAGATCAATAAGTCCTGCAGAATGCCAGGCATTAAATTTAAGCCCGCTCAACGATATTTTCAATTTTCCATTTTCAATTTCCAATTAAAATGCTTTACGGCTGCGTTGAAGTTGCGCTATTTGTTTAATCTGCCCATAAATATGTATAAAATATTATGCATTTGATAAGAGAGCGGAGACAAAAAAAATGGCAATGGAAAATCAATATCAATATCAATATGCCAATATGCCAGCCACTTGCAGGCGAAAAATGCAGAAATGTTGAATTGGCCACCGAACGAACGAACGAACCTCGTAGATACGTAGATACGTAGCTGTATTTGCACAATTCACAAAATGGGGAAAGCCAATTAAACTGGCCAAGAGCTGCGACAAGAGGAAGACAAGAACAAATTTGCATAACTGATTAAAAACTTTCCCCCTTTTCCTCCCATTTTCCCCCCATTTTCCGCATTTTCCGCCTTTCCCGCACCGGCGAAAGGTGAAAGCGGAGCGGAAAAGTGGAAAAGTCAAAGTGTGAACATAAATCCAATGCCCAACTTTAAGCACTTCGGCAAGGGACTAAACTCAAACTGAAATTCAATTATTAATTTAACTTTTCATTGAATTTTCCAGGCTTCCTCCCCCCGCTTTTCCCCTCAGTCATTGTTCAATCTATCAATCTAAGCCTTTAGCAAACTAAAAGTGAGAGGCTAACTGGCTTATTATTAATTTGCAGCTGAACTTGGCTCTGACTCGATTATAATCTAAGGTCATTCTCGGGCGGAAAGTTGCTCAACAGTAAATTGTATTATAAATTGAAGCCAAGATATTTCATATTTTATCATTTCTTATTAGTAACTGGGTTATATTTAATATTTATTTAATATTTATTTACTATTTTATTTAACCAATTATTTTTATATTTTATATTTACAACTATAAAAGCAAATATTACCATTATTAAAATAATGTAAGGGAAAATATTTAATAAATACTGAATTTGAATTTTGTATTAATTATTTATAAAAGTAAATATAACCACATTTAAAAATAATGTAATACAAAATATTTAATAAATAATGAAAAATACATTTTTCTTTTGGTATTCAATTAGTAATCTGGTTTCACCAACCCTTTGTCTCAACAATGTCCATGAATCAAATCAACAGGATTGAAGAAACCCCATCGACTGATTCAATGTGATTCCTACTATATTAACCATTGTCATATTGGTGAACTTTGGCGCCTTTGAAAGGCGAAAGGGAAAAGTCAAAGGCCAGGGTAGAAATTTATTGCGCTTCAGCTTCAGCTTATTAAAAATCAAATTCCCTGGCAGTGATTGAATTGACCGTTGATTGAGAGCTCGAGCTCTGAAGGAAGTCCGGGTGAAATCCTCTTAGCTGCCAGCTAAGCTAGGCAAAATGCAATAAAATCGATTAATGCCATGAGCATAGCGTTTCGGCTCGGAAATCACAATATACCGCGCCATCGACCATCGATCCACCATCCACCATCCAGCAGGAACATCGTCATCGCTGGGCGACTTCCTGCCTGTCTTCTCCTTGTGTAATCCAAAACCAAATCCCCGCTAAAAAATGCATTGTTCGCTATTAGCGGAAATAATCGGTGGAGGATTGGGGGATTGGATTGGAGGGCGTATACGTACGTTTGTATATATATGTACATAGTCGCCCAAGGCTGTAAACCACTAAGCTTCTCCTTTTGGCCCCGTTTCCTTGGCGAGGGCCAACTAAAATGGCGGATTAATTTAAAGTATGGCCAAGAAAGGTCGGGTTACAAATGGCAGCATTTAAGCCAAATTCAGCGATAAGTCGCTCGAACTTATCTCGCTCGCAGCCCAGGTACACATTTCGAAAAGTTTCCTTCGAATCCGCATTTGAATCCAAGAGCACAAAGCCACATTCACTGCAAGTGGCCCAAAAGTTGGCAATTAAATCTGTTTTCGGGATTGCCACAAGCAAATCTGAGTTTTTCCCCAGCCAAAGATCCCAAAAAAAGTTTAAGGGGCTTCCACTTTTGGTTTCAAAATTGGCCCTAAAAAGTTTAAAATCTAAGCTATATAAAATAGACAAGCATCATTCAAATTGTAGTCAAATTTCATAAATATTTGGACTGGCCAAAAATGTAGTTTACTAATGAATTAAAAAAAAAACGCTTGATTATGAATATTTTTTCAAGATTTATATAAACCAAAATTTTAAATTGATAAAATTCGCAAAACACTAAAAAGTAAATCATAAAAGAATAAATTACAGCTCATCTTGCGAGAACTGCAAAGTATCGCTTGGGCGAAACGAAACAAAACTTTGCTCTCGGCATCTGAAATCTGTGGTAAATCGATAGAGAGATTAAATGTCTCCATGCCGCCCAGGCACTTGACGGATTCATTGCCCGCTCGTGTCAGCCACTTGTACTTGTCCTTGTACTCGCTGTTGCAGCTGTAGTCGTAGTTGTCCTGTCGCCCACAAGGATTCGGGCGATAGAGAGAGGCAGAGCGAGGGCGACATGGAGACAGTGAAGGAGTCTATGACTCAATCCAGCCGTCGACGGCTGTGGCGATGTTTAAACAGAAAGCAGTTAAAAACACTAAGCAATGTGGCCAGTAAGCACTGGGAAAAAATGCTGAGCAAATTTAAAAACTAAGTTACAAAAATAAAATAAAATAAAAGCAATTGAATTTATTTTAGGCAATTCAATTTATTGGAGGTACCATGGCCAATATCGTAAAATCCTTTCTTAGTTCATAACTACTAATTATTACCGAATTTCGGTTTATGATTTTTGATTTTTATGTCAAACAGTCTTCGCTATACACTCAACATGCCAAAAAAAAATAGCTCGCTTCTATAGCTATAGATTATTCATAAATTTACATTTCTATATATTATATTATATATTTTTTCCCCGTGTAGAGGTTAAAAAAATAGGGATAAAAAGGGGATAGAGACGGCAAATGAAGGCGGATGAGGAGGCGCATAACGAGGCAGGAGATGAACAGCAGTTGCAGCCATAAAAAGGCAACCCGCCATGTTGTAACAGTTGTAAGCTGACAATGACAACGACAGGGATGGCGATAGTCGGCCAGAGGGAGACGGCAGCAGGGAAACAGAGAGAGACAGATACAAAAGAAGGCGACGTAGACGAGGCACCACGCACAACAGCAACAATAACAGCAGTGAGTGCAAAATGTAATTGAATTTCTGTTGACAGATTTTAACGCACAATATCCTGCAGCAACATTGTCGCAAGAACAAAAAAAATAAAAAGAGCGATGAAAAAAACACGCAGACCAAAAAAAATAAAAATACAACAACAAAAAAACATGGAGGAAGATACCGAAAATAAAAATCGCAAGAGAATGAAAATTACACGGAGAAGGCGAAAAAATAACAACAGCATGTGCAACGTCGAAATTCAATATAGATTCTATACAATCGGTTCGGGTCAACATTCAACATCCACGCTTTATGCATTGTTTGCCATCGATAAAAAAGTGCATATTGCCAGATTCCTTGCGCTGATTGCCAGTTGCCGCTGCTCATTCAATTATGGATGACAAAAGATCGACAAAGGAATGAAAATAGCCCCGTGGCCCGCGGCTTTAACCGTATTAAGTGCTTTTTAGTGGTTGCGAATAACTTTATTGGATTCAGTTGGAGCAAAATGAAAAAAAACACATGTGCTTTTTAATGGAACACAAAACGTTTTTATAGACAGAAACTTGCGAAAGATCGAGTTCAGCCTAGCCCTTAAAAGTTTGAAAATCTCTATATTATTGGTAAATATTCTTAGCATGTTATTAGATTAATCACAAAAATAAATATTTAGATAGCTACAAATTTTAATAAAAACCGAGAAATAGTTCACTATTTTAAAAAATATTTACAAATTATTTATACTAACTAACTAACATGGGTAAAGATTCGGTTACTTTGGCATAAGCTCTGGTTTTTATAATAAAACTAATTGTTAAAAAAAAGAACGAATAAATGGCCAAGTAAAGTATTAATAACGACTGAAATGTGTAACATTTACAGCAATTAAAACTTTAAAACTGCATCATTTAAAATGTTTTCCCTGCCTGTTGTCTTGTCTCTGTAGTTTTGAGACAAAGTTTCGACAACAGTCGCGGATATGTTGGGGATATGGAAATGACAAAAGTTTTCCAGCGGTGGGCAGGGGATGTTTCTCACTTCCCTGCTCGCTTTTCCTGTTCTCCCCATGATTTCCCCACCACCCTCCTCCCGAAAAAACACACTCGCTAAAAGTTATGCAATTCAATTATGTCCTTTTGATTGTTTTACAGTTTTTCAGTTCGACAAGGAACGAAAAGTAAAATGAAATGAATACTTTGCGTCTTTGCCATCCTCCATTTAACTTGATGAGACTCAAACGCACACACACACGCACACACCAAAAAGTACACCCACACACACACTTGTGCGATGGAAAAACGATTTTCCATGTACCCAGCGCTTTTCTCTGGCCGAGCACACAAGTTTTTATGTTGTCCTGTAATAACAGACATGGAAACTGCTTGACTGACGGACGGACGGACTGACTGACTGACTGGCTGGCTGGCTGGCTGGGCTGATTGACTGATTGATGAACTGACTAACTGAGCCACAGGCAAATTGCGAAAACACTCTTAATGTGCTTACATGGAAAATCAATTCGCTGCGAGACGTCGAGAGCTCCAAAAAAAAGGGAGAAAAGCGAGCCACACCAGCAGCACTAAAAGTTATAGTTCATTCGGGACAAAGAGGATTTCTAGCTGCAGTTGTGCGTTTACACTGAGAACAAATTATCCCTATTGTACATATTTCGGATTTTACAAGTATTTAAAAATCAATTAGCTTAAATAAGGTAAGTATTTTTTTCAAAAACAAGAAATCTTTTAAGAATTGAATTCATTGATTGGGTAAAATAATTAAAGAAATTATTATAAATGCCTGGAAAATAGGTTTCTATAAATATTATTGCTCTTAAAAATAGTTATAATATTAATAGCATGAATAATCTAATTAAATTTCTTCTTAAACAAGAAATCTGCTAAGAAATACATATAAATATTTCTGTTTTTAATAAATTCTTTGATTGGTTGAAATAATTCCATAAATATAAATGATCTCAAAAATACTTTAAAAAAATAAATAGCTTGAACAATCGAACTAAATTTCATCTGAAAGAAAAAATCTCCCAATTCGTTGGGTAAAATAATTATAAAAATTAAAATTAAAGACCTCCCAGACATCAAATATATTTTTCCAGTGCATTCGCACTTTGAGGTCCTGGAAAATGTGTGGCTCACTTTAAGGTCGGCCTAGGAAAGCTGGTGAGAATTCAACGCAGCGGGTGACTTGAATCGATTCGCCTTCAATTTCGCTTTGGTGGGAAAACCGCAGAGACTTTAAAGGCTGGCGGGAGGGGGGTGGGGAGCGGAAAATTGGATGCGGGGGGCCGTGCGGAAAACTCAGCTGGGTGCAAACGACAAACCACTTTGATCCAAAGGAGCCGCAAATGTGTGTGATGTGTGCCATAAATGTGACACCGACAACAGCGGGTTGTCAGTAAAAATTAACGCAATAGCGAAACTAAAGTGCAAAATTGTATTCACTTTTATTACTGATTTAGTTTTTATTTTCACAAAAAAGTCCATCAAGATCGCTGCAGTTAATCAGTTGTTTATTTGATTTTGTTTTTTATTTTTTTTTTTCGTACATTTTTTTCCTCATTTGCATGCGTTACACATTCCAATGATTGCATTGCAATTTGATTTTAAATTTGATTTTTCAATTATGCTAATAGGAAACAAAAAAAAAACAGGTGGATTTTATATTCAAGTGCCTGTGAATGATGATTAACAAAAAAATATTGAGATATTTACATTGAAAATATACATGTAATGGCATCTAATAATTTATGCCAATATAAATTAGCTAGTAAAAAAATGTAAAATTATAGAATTCGAGTTATTAGCTAATGCTTCCATAAAAAAATAAATAAGTTATTTCATTAAATAATGTATTTGCAATGTAATTATCGGTAAATAAAGATAAAACTATAATAACACCCCAAGTAAGGCTTCACACTCGAAGGATAAAAGTTAATCAGACTGCCAAGGATATGCATATGTGAATAATATTATGCTTTCCACTCCATCTGACTTTGGTCGTGAATTTCCAGCATGAAAATTTTATAGATAAAAGACGAAAACTTCGCCAAAGGGGGTGGGAAAAAGAAGTCCAAGGCCTTTTCCCAGCTTCTTATGTGTGTGTGTGGCACTTGAGTAAGGTCAGTTTGAGCGTCTGGGGAAATGGTTATCCTTATTGCGTACTTTGGCAACAATGTGTGTGTGTGTATAAAAAAGTCGCATATCAGTTGCCTTGGAGGCTCTGCCGATGGTCGCCTTGTTCTCAAAGATAATCCCAAATCATACTTAAATTTGTATTCATTTTTAGTGCAACAAAGCACTTAAACAGCCCTTAAAATTTTAAGCTGAAACTAAGGGGAATAATACGATAATTAAATGTTTGCCATATAATTTTCATTATAATATAATAATTTTGAATTTTTAGGCAATATTTCTCTTTAGCTATTGTTTAATAACAAAGCTTAAAAAAACAAATTTCGTCCCGCCTTTGCCCTTTTTTCATGGAGGCAATTAAAATTCGCTTACATTCGCTGAACATTCGCGAGGAGAATAAAATATGTACAACACAAGCGTTTAAATACGCATTTCGCTGGGGCTAATAATAAAGGAATTTACCGTGCACTTATTAAATTCTGCTCGGTTTTCTGGCATTTCGAAATCTCTGTTTGCCCAGAATGGCGAATGTGATACCTTCTTCTGCTTCTTCCTCTCTGTTTTGGTCTTTCGAGCATTTCATTTGACAGCAAGTGAATTTTGGGGAAATTTACAAAGATTTTCGGGCTTCATTGGCAAAGAGCAGAGAAATCCCCCATTGATAATCTTTGGCCTGCGTATTACTTTGTGAAATTTACCTCTATACAATTCCAATTTCATGTGTGTGTGCTTGTGTGTGGGAGTAGCATTTATAAGCCACAAAAGAAATAAAAAGGACGAAGGCCTTAAGACCGTTTCAAGTTGCTGAATGTGTGCTTCCTTTTTTCCCCGTATTTTTTTTATATTTTTTTCTCTCTCTGGTTCACTTTTGTGTATGTCCGTTTGAATTAATATTACAATGTCCTTAAGGTTTATTTGGCTTGATATTCCTTTTTA
This sequence comes from Drosophila prostipennis, assembly GCA_037075205.1. NCBI lineage: Eukaryota > Metazoa > Arthropoda > Insecta > Diptera > Drosophilidae > Drosophila > Drosophila prostipennis. The sequence goes on along the minus strand of JBAMCJ010001257.1, from coordinate 247,021 downwards.
TCTTTATATTTGCTGCCCCGCCCCTCCGCCCGGTTTTCTGATTCTGATTCTGATGCTGATTCCGATTCCGATTCCGATTCCTTTTCGCTTTTGGCTGTTTGATATTTATGCTTTCTTGGCTTCTTGGCTCGCATTGTTGTTTTATTCCTTGGCATATTAAAAATTCATACAAATGTAAAACGAAAATCCTCAAGACAATCATAAAAAAAGAGCAGACCCGGCAAAAGGGTTTCCTTTTCTCTTTTTCTTCGTGGGAGTCGCAAAAACGCTTGCAAATAAAAATGAAATATAATTTCTGCTCGCAAATCCACGTGTCTTTCTGTCTTTCTTTCTCTTTTGCAACTGTGTGTGTGTGTGTGAGTGTGCGGGTGAGTGTACATGTGTGTATGTGAGTGAACTAAATCAAAGCTGCTGCCGCAGAAAGCTGCTTAAAAAGCGAAGGCCAAGCATTCGCCTGGGCCCAAAACAGTAGGCAACACTGCGTATGCGTGATATTTGCCAGTGCAAAATTATGCTAAAAACCAGACGACAGTCCGTATCGAAGTGCATTTCCGTATGAATAAAATATGACTGCCACACATAAATATATTCAACTGTTAAGCGCAGGTTCACAGTTCGATTCGTTTGAAAAATTCGTAAAATGGCTTAAAAAATCGAGTAAATAATATAAAATAATCTATTATATGGCATAAATAAAAACGATATAATATTAAAGCAGCCCTCCCACAAAATAATTACATTTGCTGGTGTAAACATTTTTTAGGTAATTGTCGCATTTGTTTCGTCGACTGTTATCTTCATGTTTCATTCCGCTGGCAATTAAATCGACTTACGCTTTGCGATAGCAGGCATGAAACGCACTGTGCTGGGCCACCTAGTCGTATGCGTGATTTGGTGAAACGAACGTGCCAAGCGTTTGCCTATTGATCTCTGGCTTTTCCAGCCCGCCCACCTCCTTACTGCTTGTTGTTTTTTTTCCCGTTCGCTTGAGAGGAGCTCATAAAAATTCTAAAAACAATAAACGTCAATTTCTGCTTGGCAGCTAATTCGGGGAAAGCTGCCTGCGGGCAGCATAAAGTGGCCTTCTGCAGGGAGTGGGTGGGTTTTAGGAGGTCCTTCGGCCCGAAGGATAAGCGTCGGATGTTTAACTAGGTTGACACTTCATCCAGCCCCGAGCCCTAACGATTCATACTCGAGCTGTTATTTGTCTTCTCCTCTCCAATCGCCTGGCGCTTACCTGTGAAAAGTGGAAGAAAATAAGAGGGAGCTTGGATTAGATTTATTATATTCCTATATTATATATTACATAGCAAAATTTACATTTAAATTTAAATTTAAATGGATATTAAAAGTTTGTTAAATCTTTAATTTGGTCCTAAAAATATTAAATCTTCCCAAAATCACTTTAATTTTTTTAAAGTAATTATTTATAAATAACAAATCATTTTAAACTCATATCATATCCTCAAAATAAAATCAATCATTATATGGATATTAATTTAAGTGTGTAAAAACATTAATTTGGTCCTTCAAAATATTAAATGTACCCAAAATCACTCAAATTTTTTCTTAATAAATAAAAAATTACATCATCAATTTAAAACTAGTTTTTAGCATTACTGACTTTGAGTCGTCAAAGATTAATAATTAAAATCACTTAAACTTTTTTATTAATAATTAAAAAATCATTTTAAATTCACATATTCAGTAAAAAAAAAAAACAGATTTCAGCAATCCTGACTTTCAGCCGTCGAAAAATAATCCTTTTGCAGCGGATAACAAAATCTCTTCAAATCGGATAAAAATAAAATCTCTTGTCCATTTGCATTACAGATCGCTCGAATGGGTAATTATAAGCGCATTTGCCTTTTTTTTGTCGTTCCAAATTAAAAGCAACAATACGTGTTGGCAAATAAATGGATAAACAAGAACAATAAATGCCTTCAGAGTGTGGGTTAAATTAATTTATAGATACAATTATGGCAATTATCGCGGCAGAAGGAAGGCATTCGATTGGGTCCATGTCCATGGAATAAATAAATCAAAAACATATTGCCAGCATATATATGCGATATGCTATATGCGATGTGTGTATCAATTAAGGCGGAAAATAAAATCAATTTATTTATTTATTTAGTGGCCAATCGCATGTAAAATGCATATGGGGCTATGCGCCTGGATTTGTGTGTTCCATTTATTATTTATTCGCTTTTCCACCCACTTGCCCTGCACTTTTCCTTCCCCGGCACTTTAGTCCTGTTTGCACTGCGCCCACACCTAATTAATGCGAGTCCTTGTCCAGCGAGTTCACGGGATTTCCACGGGGGGTGGAAAACAGGACACTGGACACAGACAGACAGACAGACAGAAGGTAACTATTGAAAGTATCGAAAGGATGGCAATGGGGAAGAACTACAAGAGTTGGCCACGAAGTAAATTGGATGAAAAATTGATTCGGAAGGGTGGCCAATTTAAAATCGCTTTATGTCAATAGTAGTTATAGGATAATTGTAGCACGATTTGAACTAATTTTGCTTCTGCTAATAGTGTAGTCATTAAACCCGATGACACACACTAAAATGATGATGGAGCATTTTATAAAGCAGTTGAGACTTATAATTCTTTTTTAAATAAATTTAATTTTCTTTTTTTTACTTATTCATTTAGCAAAATAAAGAAAATCAATGTGATTCAAAATAGTGAAGCCATTAAATCCGAGACACAGACTAAAATAAAAATTTAAAATTTTACAAAAATTATATTTGCGCTTAAAAATGTTCTTTAAATTTTTCTTAAATATAGTGACCATAATTTCTAATTTTTTCAGACTTCAGGAATTTAAAAAAAAATTTTTTTATTTATTTTGCTTATTAGTTTAGTCAAAAATTTTGCAAAAAAAAAAAAAAAAATTGAATTACTCTTTTTTTAAATATAGATACCATAATTTCTCATTTTTTCAGACTTCAGGCATTTCTTAAAAATTTTTTTTTTAATTTGCTTATTAATTTAGTCGAAAAAAAAAATAAAATCAATTAGAAAATCAAGTGTCATCTACAAGTCTGCGATAAACGAAATCATCAAGTGCTTTTTAGCTAAATCCACGTTCACGCCATCAAATCAGTTTGTATGTTTTTCCATCCATTTTCGTAGCTGCGCTCAATTAGTTTTGTTAAAGCTTTCAATTTACACACAATTTTTGGACTGGCAGCGTGAAAAGGGGGCGGCAATGTCGCGGGGGGCGTGGCCATGTGGGAGGTGGAAAACGAAAGCTGCTGTCGTGGCAAGTTGCCAACATCTTGCAAAGCCTCTGCTCACAGTCTGTACAACATAATTAAGTTTAATTGACAACCGCTGACTGTTTGATTGGCTTCACTTGTTTTTTTTTTTTTTTTTTTGCTTTTCTGTTATTGTTATTGCTCCTCATTGTTTGTTGTTTTATTTTCATTATTGCTGTTGCTGTACTTCTCCTTGACTGGGCGACTGCTTCCATTTGTGCCACTTGGCCAGGCTCAACAATGAATCCCCCACAACTCAACTCGACCTCCTCGCTCATTATATACATAATTTTCGTCCCAGCTACAAACGTATGTATATTCATCATCATATTAAGTACAATGTGCAATTGTTGCTGTGGTCGCACGGGGCGTATGCTTAATGTGCGCCACTGAATGGAAATGATCAGTGGGGGAAATGGGAAATGGGTAAGGGGAAAGGGGAAAGACAGCACTCAATAAATCATTCGGAATGAGCTTTGCTGCACGTTAATCACACAAACAGCACCGGCATCATACAGTCCGTATCAGAACAATAAGGCAGTTGAGAGGATTAAAGTCCACAATTTATCAGAATATTTTTCACAGAACCCACAAAATATCCTGGCATTTTATTTTTCATGAATGTAAAATTTGAAAAAAATGGTAATTGCACTTAAAAAATGTTCTTAAATTACACATTACTTTAATTATACACTTTTTCACCTTAAAAGTTTAGCCAAGTATTTTGCATTTCCCTCTCTGCATTGAAATAAAAACTTTTGGATTCCCGTAGTCCCAGAACTTTTGAGCATATCCCTTTTGCCCAATCTTGTGTTTAATCAATTAAACTGGATAATCCGGCGATTCCTAATGGAAAGCCACTAGATTTGGTGCTCGATATGTGGCAAAGTTGCCACTTCCACTTCCATTTTCCTTTTCCATTTTCCTTTTCCCCGTGGAACCAACACGATTGCGAGGCAAGGCGAGGCGAGGCGAGGCCATGTCTTCTGATGAATCAACCGAACTCATTGCGCTGACAGACGGAACATTGTTGAATGTAACAGAACAGAACAGAGCAGAGCGGAAAACTTTGAAATGGATTAAATGACAGGGGAGAGCGGGAACGACGACGACTTGGGCCAAGCCCACAGTTCAATGGACGATTTTCATTTTGCTTGCGGTAGACAAAAGTTTCTCCTTTATCAAAGTTGCGGCTTACGGGGCATCGGGGCGGGAATAATCGCGGGGCCAAGGGGTAGTTATAAAGCATAGCACCGAGCTGCTATACATTACCGCTAACGAGAAATATCAACGGTTAAATTGCAGAAAATGCCACAAAGCACTGGGCGGAAAACACAAGGACTTGGCAAAAGGATACGAAAATGCGAGTGTAAGCGAAATAAAAATCATAAATAAGTATGATACAATCGAAAGTTTTTAAAATTCAGGTTGACAGGTACCAAGGAATATATCTAAAAAGCTTAATTATTAACAAATAAAAACAGTAAATCTCCATGGAGAGAAATAAATACCTTAAGAATACCCCAATAAATACCAAAATAAATACCTCAATTAAATACCTGAATATTTAAATAAATAAGTATATTACAATACAAATACAAATGATTTAAATATTCAGGTTAACAGAACAGGTAATTTACATTAAAAAGAAAATATCTCTAAAAAGATAATTATTAAAAAAAACAGTAAATCTCCAATGGGAGAAAAAATACCAAAATAAATTCCTCAAATATATACCAAAATATTTAAATAAATAAGAATGTATAGGATTAATACAATCAAAGGCATTAAATGTTTAGATTGACAGAATAGGTATTTTTAATTAATTTAAAAAAACTTAAAAACATAAAAACAGTAAATCTCCAAAGGGAGAGTTTATATAGATCTTCAAACTCGCATAAGATAAAACATTTAAGGACATAAGAAAGTTGAAACTTAAATCATTTAGGACTCCCCCGTGCACATTTTCCAAAATAAAGAGTAACGGAGATGATGTAAAAAATAAGGAAGACGTCCTGCAGAAATACCCAGCATACCCAAAACAGTTTTACGAGCGAGTAATGAGTATAAACAACTTGTCTACAAGTTTCGTGTAGATTTTCATTAGGAACGGCAATGGCCAGAAAACGAAGCAAATGATATCGAAATGAAAATAGACTGACGGTTGGCCAATTGGCGGTTGGATCAACCTGTTGCCCCCGAAAGTAATCGAAGTTCATTCTTTACTTTTGCTGCGGGTCACGAATAAATTCAGGCATTTAAGTTGCTCACGCGATTTGGCAGCAATAACAAAAGGAGACGTCGACGACCACGACAAAAAACACTAAACACAAAAAAAAAGAAACAACAAAAAACCACCCAGACCACGGGGCGTATGCGTGTTACAGAAATAAAAATGGCTGCTTCACATACACACACTACACACACACTCATGCACACATGTGCGTGTGTTTGCCATTGCTTCATTATGATGGCGTCGTTAGGTCTATTAAATTTCCCTTTGTTGCATTCGCCCGACGTCTTTCACATTATATTGTTCTCCATAATTTAAGTTACGTATAAAACAGTCGGATCGGGTCCTTGAACTTCGCGGGAATTGGATTTTAGTGGGGCTTCAGCAGCGGGAGTTAATCTAAGTATATGGTGGGTATTTTTGGACAGCAGGCTGTTTTGTGGAAAGTTTCTACTAAAAGATTGAGAAAGACAACATAAGGGTTGTAAGAACATCGATAGTTGTTCCCATCGAAATTATCGATACTATCGAAAATTAGAGAAAATAATCGAAAAATTGGAAAAACAAAGGAAAACTCACAGAAATACTTTATTGAAAATTTAATTTCCAATCATAGCACTTATAGAAAAATAAATCTATCTAAATTTGGCAACAATTAAAATGAAAAGGCACTCTAAGAAATATAATAAAAATACTATTTTATTCATAAAAAATACCAAAAAATATAATTAAATTTAATTATTAAATTAAATTATTTTGCTAAGCGATACTATCGACACTGGAACCAAACCATCGATGATTCCTAAGTTTTAAATCCATCGATAGAGCTTTTAAAAAATAAATAATATAATATAATATTTTAAATATTTTTGAAAATAGTATATTTGGTGCCTCTTTCAAATTAAAAAGCTATTTGGCTCAATGTTACAACTAAAATTCATTAAATGCACACGGTCAGAGAAAACAATACCTTAAAATTATTTGAAAATTTCCGTGAGCCAACAAAAATCCAAAAGTTTCGCATTATAAATTTAAGCGAAAAGCAAGAAATGCAATTTGAAAAGAAAACTGCTGGCAAGTTGGAATAAACGGGAGAGAAGACCACACGTTCGCAGTGCGATTGACAGTGGGAAAACTTTGTTTCCCAGTTAGCCACTTTTCCGAAAACATTAGCCGCGCGGAAATCTTCTTCTCCTGCGAGGTGCTAACCACATTGGCCAGTGTCCCGTTAGCTGTTGTTGTCCTTTTTGGCCTCTCCTGCTTAACGGCTTATGTGCAAAGTCGCTAAAAACTTGAAAACTCGCGGCAATGCCATCTAAAATTAATGCGGCATGACCTTTTCAGCAAGCCAAACAAGTTGTACGAAAACTTTCTTTTGCCAAAAGGAGAACGAGAAGAGAAGCATAGAAAGTTGGGAGGGGGAGGGGTGGTAGCCATAAGGAGAAAGTCGAGCTGGTGAAACAAATGGGCCACTACCTGAACTTCGGCCCATTGATCTGAGTGAAAGAGCTGTAGCTGTGGTCGTGGCCATTTAATGTGCGCATAATTGGCTTGTTGCATATTTTATCGCTTAATTGCCGCCCATCGGTCGTGGGTAAAGTCCACATCATTCACCGCCCACTCGAGCATCCCGTCTTCCCCTTAATTATGGCATAGTGGCACTGAGAACAAAACTATGCCGTTTTGAAGGATACTGGTCTTTTGTAAAACCCTGGTTCTGTTATCTCAGAGTTCAGTGAACCCAGTTTAAGGTAGTACATATAATAGAAAAATGTCCTTTTTGAATATCTTTTAAACTAATATTGATTTACAATGAAAATCAGTTGAATAAAGTTCATATTTTATGCCCAATTATTTGATATTTATATTTGATTTAAATAGTTTTTATTTATTTTAAAATTTATTTGAAATTTAATCGCAGTGCTAAAAATTGTAAAAAAATCTCTCAACTTTATGTAATAAAAAATAATGTTCATATTTTATGCCTAATTAATTGATATTTATTTTTGATTTTATAATTTTTATTTAATAATATAGTTTACATTTATTTTAAAATTTATTTGAAATTTTATAGCAGTGCTAAAAATTATAAAAGAATCTCAGCTAATTTGCAACTTTATGTAATAAAAAATCTAAGGTTTTAATTACTTAATATTTTTTATGTTTATTTGAAATTGTCTGAAAAAGTTAAAATTTATAGAAGAACTTGTAAAAATGTTAGTCATGTTAAAAAGTTAGTTAGTCCACTGAACAGAACTAAAATATAGAATTTACTTTTAAATTTACTAATTTAATTATTTCTAAGCTAACTCAGACCTTTCGTATTTCGTTTTTTTTTTCTGTCAGTGCAATATTTAATCAAAATGTTCGTTCTTTGCGGCTTTTGCCGAGCAAAAAGTTGCTGCCAGCGGATTAATAGACTTTGACTTTCTTCCAACTACGTCTGTGCATCTCAAGAAGGCCTCGCATTTATTTCGAAATTAAATAAACCATCAAAACGAGGCCGAAAACCACATGTATTGTCAAACTAAAGAACCGAGCGAAAGGAAAACACTGGTAGTGAGTACAAAGGCTCTATTGAAGAGTTTCGAGAGTTTACATCCTGGTTTTGAAACAGTTTTCATGGTGGCGATGCCTGTTGTTGGCCAGCAGCAAAGGTGGCTCCATGGACGGTCGATGCCTCACAATCTCCCTGATCAGCGGCCGATGGGTGTCCAGCGTCTGGCGAACACCGGCCAGGTGCGTTCGAATGCGCAGCATGAGGCATCTCTCCGAACGCGTCCGCTGGGCCATCAGCTCGCCGAAGTGGTGGGTGGCCAGCAGGGTCAGGGCGTCGATGCCCAGGTAGTGGGCCGCCAGGATGAGCTCCACCAGCTGGTAGAGCTCGCTGCCCAATAGCCGCTGCTCCCAGGAACTCGGCTCACTCGCTACTCGGCTTTGCCCCACGTTGGGCGCCACTTTTTGCTCGAAAGATGTCGCACTTGCTTGTTCACTGAAATTTACATTTACGTTTACATTTCGATGACTTAAATTTGGCTTCCTTTGGCTGCTACTGTTACGAAATATATGTTCACCTAATTCACCCTCGATACCTCCCTTCTCTTTGCCAATCTCCATCCCGCTATGGTTGTTTTTTCCACTATTCTCCCTGAAAATTCCACTATCCTTGGGACTGATAGGCAAACGATCCTGCTGGCTGTTGGCATATCTATCGGTAATTGCATTTTCCTTGTCGCTTCCGCTGTTGATTTTATAGTTATTCGAGTTTGAGGTTAGCCTCCCGCCATTTTCCTCTCTTCCGCTTTTGAAATGATTCAGCATACTAGGCTTGATATTCTCTGCATTCTCGTAATTCTCACAGCTCTTCTCGTCGTCACTCTCAAGGCCGCCTCTACTATAGGATCTATGTATTCGATTCCTAGTCCGTTCCGTTTTCAGTGTGCTATCGGTACTTTCGTATCTGCTTATTGTGTAACCGTTGCTTATTTCATATTTGATACTCTCTATTGTCTCCGTGGTGCTATCGCTGATTTCTGTCGAACTGTCGTCGGTACTCTCACTTTCGCTATCGCTGTACACATCGCACATATCATTTTCCATGGTTGTAGTGTTTGTTTCTTCACTTCCGTTTCCGTTTCCGTTTCCTTTGCTCTTGCTTTGATTATCGCAAATGCAACTCTGTTTATCGGCGTCATCGCTGCCAGTCGGCATCTCACCGCTCAAGCACTTCTGATGCATCCACATGACCACGCGGAGCAGGGTGACCGATCGGATGGCCCTCAGCTCGATGGGCTGCTCCAGCGCCTCCAGGCGATCCATCAGCACCGAGTGGCGGTTCATCAGCCGGCTGGGCACATTGATCAGCCGATGATCGCTGCACAGGAAGCGCATCGTTTGCATGTCCGGCTGCCATTTGCCGGCCACCAATTCGAGCAGGCTCCGCGCGGAAATCACATCATCCCCGGGCCGATCCTCTGAGACGGGGGGGGAGACGGGGGGCGGCGGCTGGAGCTGTTGAATCTGTTGAATCTGCTGATTCTGCTGGTTCTGCTGGTTCTCCCACCGACTGGCCGGCTTCATCACCAGCGAAACACTGGCCATTTGCGGCAGGCTGTGGGCCAATTGGATGCGACGGAAGGAGGTGCGATTGCCACGCACCGCCGGCGGAATCGAGCGTCGCACCAGCGAACGGATCACCGCGTCCGTTTCCGTTTCCGTTTCCCTGGCCCTCGGCTTCACCTGCGACTGCGTCTGCGGCACTTCCGGCTGTTGCCCCATCTCGCTGACCAGGGCCAAGGCCAGCGTCCTGATCGGCAGCGGCAACCGGGAGCGGAACAGTGAACACCGGTTCGAACGAACCAGGCTGCGGGCACGCGAAACCCGCGAATTCGGGCCATGCAGCGCCGTCAGCGAGTGCTTAACGCGCTCCGGAATTCTCGACTTGCAGCTGGACGACATGGTGGATGGTGATGTTTTATCGGCTTTTACGGGCTTTCCGGCTTTTCGGGTATATTTATATTTATCTCTTGGCTCAGATTCGGGCTCGATATTGGCTTGTCAGTGTGAGTGTGTGACTGGACTGAACGTTATCCCTTCGGCGGCTCGATCGAAGGCAAAAGGAGTTGTAGTTTCAAATCGAAAATATCGCATTTCATTCGATTAATAAATCGTCTACGGTATCAACAAAATATAATATTCGATTGTGACAAGAGGAAATATTATTTCAAAAGAACTTAAAATTTAAAAAATATCGCACTTTAATCGATTAATAAATTGTCTACGTCATCAATGTAATATTCGTTTGTGACAAAAGGAAATAATATTTCAAAAGTTCTTAATAATTTTTAAAAAAAATCGAACTATAAACTATCGAAATGTATCGATAGTAATATAATTGCATAATATCAAAAAATAGATAGAATACTCAATTGTGAAAAAAGGAAATAATTTTTTAAATATACTTAATAGTTGAAAATTTTAAATCGAACTATAAATTATTCAAGTTCCCGTTGGCTTTTTTCTGTTAAGATAAATCCGAAAAATGTAATATCTTTGAGTATTAGAAAATAAATTAAATTTCATTGACTAAATCAATTAATTTACCCATTTGAAGGGAATAATCTCCACATGGAAATGGGATCTTGAATGCCAATGGCGAAATCCCAGCTCGGTTAAAAGGAATTAAATCGGCAAACGCATGCAATTAGCCGTTCAAAGTTGAATAATTATGGCTGGCTATTGGTTTTTCGGATGAATTTAGTTGGCTTTGGGGCATGAACTATTATTTTTAGCCAGCTTGCCACTGCATCCAGGTAATCACTATTGATCGAATAAGTAGGGGAATTAGCCAGAGATATTTATCGGACGGCGGCGGCGAGAGCAAATGGTCAAACGAAAATCTCTGAATAAACATTTCTGCCCTTTGGCCATTTCGGTATTCCTTTTGCCGTTTGACCCAAATTAAATGCAGTTTAAAACAATTTTCCAGCCCACCCTCGGGATTTGTGTGTGTGAGAGCTTGGGACATTAAAAAGTAATTTAAATTGAATTTCTTGGCACCGCTCCACGGGGATCGGGAATGGGTACGGAATCGGGATTGGAATTGGATAAGAGACGGGGACATGGCGACAGCACTGCCTTATTGTAATTAGAGCGATGAGACAATAAATCTCAATATAGGCGAATCCGTCCGTTCAGTTCCGCTTTCCGCTTTCCGTTTTCCCTTTTCCATTTTCCATTTTCCGTTTCAATTCCATTCCGTTGCCGGCGGTGCGTGGATTTAAATTGCAATGACGAAAGGGAAGGGAATCGGGAATTCAAGGATCCCAGGAAGCCAGCGGATCCCAGCACCATGGCAATGCATAAATCTAGCTCTGTTCCCTTTATTTCCCGGAAAAGGTGTGCTGGGTACACAGAAAAAAAGGGCTAAACTCTCAATTAAACAAGCTATAAATGTATGAACTTTTAAGTTACCACCTCTATACATTTAATGTGTATAACTATTTTATCTATATTTATAAAGCTATTCTTAAAATTTAAGCAACTAAAATGCAACGTTTATATTTATTATTAAAAATCCTTAATATAGTGTAGGATTTTGCTTAGAACTAGGGTTGTTAAAACATCGATTGTGGGCGCTATCGATGGTGGTCACTATCGATGTTATCGATAGTATCGGAAATAATAGAAAATAAAAAACAAATTTATCCGTTAGTAACCTCATTCAGCTTCAAGTAAATATTATTTCCTTTAGCAATAACTAGTATTTTTTTATATTTTGTTAATTTCTGATATCTTACAATTAAATAAATAATATTTATTGAATTTACATATTTTTTGATCATTGTTTATTTTTCATCAAAATTTGAACATATAATTTTTTTACAAATCTTTTAATTTTAAGTGCTTATTTAAATACGAAATCTTTTTTAGTATACCCTTTAACATTTTTTTTCTGCCAGTGTATTAAGCACCAACTAAACGATAAAAACTGAGAGGGAAATCGGGGCGAAGGAGAGAAAGTGGAGAAGGCGGCTTCGTCGTCGCAGGAATTAGCTCAAAATTGCAAAACTTAAGCCAAATGCTGGCGAGGAAAAGGAGGAAAAAAGGCAAAACGGAATGGGGCTAAAAGGAAAGGCACAAAGAGGAGAGGGGCGGAAGGGAGGGGAAAACAACAGGAGAGTATAGATGTATGTAGGTGCAAAAGGGAAAATCAAAACCACGAAACCAGACGAAGGAAGGTGGCTCATTCTTTGTTTTATACCATCTACATAATAGATGGCCCAAGGAAGTAATAGAGAGAGATGGCGAATGCAGAAAGAGACAGCGAGAGAGAGACGGGTAGCAACGGAAACAAGTCAATTTGCATTCCGGCTTAAACGAACATCGCCGGGTTAGTTAATGTTGCAAAAAAGTTTCGCAAAAAATAAGGGGCCCAGAAAATCTAGGATTTCGTTTGCATCAGCAATTGCAAATAAAAACAGCGGGGAAAACCAGAAAAACAGAAAATACAGCTGGCCAATCATTATCGCTTGTGCTCGCTGTCCAAACTTATTTTATTGTTTCAAAATTAGTTTAACCCCCCAAACACCCCCAGCCACGAGGGGCACTAATCAATCAACTTACGAGGAAAACTTCGATTAACTTTCGCCCGGACTTTGGTCGGCAGCAATTAACCTTAACTTTGTTAATGAATCGGACAACGGAACAACTTTTACTTGGGTCAATCGCAATATTAAGTAAGACCAAAGCTGTTTTGGGTCCATATTATGGTGAAATATTAGGCAACTAAATAAAATATAAAATCTAGAAAAACCAATGTGGAAAATTATGATCAGAAAAGCAATGAAACTATAAATATAATGTGTTTTAAAATTTTATAAATTACAGTAAAATCTTGACATCCTAAATTTACAGCTATTTTTTTATAGCATTTCGCTAAAATGCAAAATATATCGATTAAAATCAGTAACTTTATTTTACATTGTAATTGGATTGTTTCCTTAATTAAAGTAAAATGTTTTTTCTTAGCTTAAAACTTTTAGGAATTATGAATTTCAATTAACCAATTTAGCTGCAAAAATAGATCAAATATCGCAATTAGTTTAAGCTAAAATATATTTGATTTCACCATAAAAAGAACTCTCTGCAAATCAGCAAATCGATGAACAAAAGTCAAATATCCCCGTGAAATGTTATTTATTTATTGAAATGCCAATGCAACTCCCTAGAAAGCCCTTAGAATCAACTGCAAACTGCAAAACTCATTAAAACGCAGCTAAACAAAAATACCGAATGGAATAAATAAATATTATTGACTTTGGTTTATTGCTTTCGGTTGTGTAACTGGCAGGGCTATTATAAAATTAATTAAATTACACACTCGCACGAATTTGAATACGAATGCGAATAGCAATGTACAAAAAAGCCGAAAGAGAAAGAGAGATGGATGGCGATAGAGATAGCGACACACACACACACACATACCGATGGCAATTATAAAACCATAATTTCCATGGCGATTTTTCGACACTGCAATTGCAATTCGTTTCCAACATTTTGTCGCTTAATTGTACTACTCACTAATTGAGCGGCATGCAAATGCATGTCAAACAAGTGGAAAGCCAAACGGAATGTATCGACAACAAATAAAAGTTCAATTAACTAAGAGGGGACAATTATATCTGCCTAATACGTATACGCAACGTATGCATTTGGACCAGAGAATTTTTCGATTTAATTATGGCTTTTGGTTGACAGTCGTGCATATTTTTCATGGCAATTGTTTAGCTGCTAGTGCTCTTAATTTCCTGGCAAATATTTCATACACAATTGGAAATATTTAATGGTAATGAAAATGGAATAATTGGAAAAGAAAGCCCAAATAAAAAACTTTACTTGACCTTTTTCTTTAGTTAACAAGTGCTATTTTAATTTCACTTTTTATATTATTACATTTTAATTTATTTCTTAGCAGAAATTATAAATGTAAAATAATAAAAAAAATGTTTATAAACTATAAGTAGGTACCATAGATACTTATCAAGTAAACACATTACTTGACCTTTTTTTCTAGTTAAAAAATGGTGTTTAAGTTTTTATGTTATTTAATGTTTTTAACAAATATTAAAAATTTTTTAAAATATATAAATAAAACACATTACTTAACCCTTTTTATCTAGTTAACAAGTGATATTTTAATTAAACTTTTTATGTCATTTAATTATATTTTCATTTACATTTATGTATTTGCCTTTCCTTTTAGCCAGCCTTCATTTCCAGCCTTGTAAAACCCAGTACTTGAAGAAAGTTTCCCCCTTTAAAGGAGTTAACTGTTACTAAGCCCCCAAAAGGGTTCGAGCCAATCCTTTCGAGTGAATTCCATTGGCCCCAAAGGCAAACATGGGCCACGGCTAATAGTGTGAAAACAAAACAAACGAAGGGAAATAAAAAGAAAAGGAACATAAAGGCAGGAAAAAGGAAAAGGGCGGGCAGGGGGAAATATCGTAAAATGCTAAGGTAAACAAACATTTATAAATAATGAACATTGATTGCTTATTTGAACTAAATGAAGGCGGACATGGATACGGCTACGGTTACGTATTCACGTTCAAGGATAAATAAGAAGGCGGAAGGCGATGAACTGCACTCCATAAATGTAATTGTGACTGCGAATGGGTGTCTAATCATTATGGTGGCTTAATTGATTTGGGTGTGCGAAACTATCAGGAGATATTAAGCAATTGGAATCGAGCTAAAGAGTTAAAGGAGCTGATCAAACTTGGAATTACGGAACAGTTTAAATGTAGGCCTGTGTGAAACCTTTCATAGAAATGCAAATAAGTAGAATTTAATTATTACGACAAATTTATAAGGGAATATTTCAATTTAGCTTGCAATATTAAAAATATACATATTAACAAGTTGAATAATTATTATATTATTTTTCTATACATTTTTCATATTAAGCAAAGCTACTTTTTTTCTGTAACTGAAAATAAAATCTAATTCAATTCCAATCCAAATCCAAATTATAATTTAAACAATTAATATAATTAATATAATTTTTAAAATTATAGAAAATGTACAAATACCATTAGTTCACTTTCTCCGTTTAAAGAAACTAAAAATAATATATAATCCAATTTATAATTCTAAAATTTATGCTTTGCAGATGCATAACCCACACTAAAGACAACGAAATTATATATTAAAAATAATAAATATCCCCTAAAAAATATTTAAATAAATCGTGGACTTTTCTATGGTTTTTAAAATCAAATAAAATATTCAAATATATATATATAAGCAACTTGAGTAGGGCTCAGGAAACCATTAGTTCACTTTCTCCGCCTGGGAAAAAAGAAAGCTGCGAATGTGTTTGCTCCATTACTCCGTGTCTCCGCTCATTTGGCCTTCATTGAGTTGGGTTTATGGCTTTCAATTTGAGTGTTTCTGGGGCCTCCTCTGTCATGCATACGTCCAAGGTGCTTAATAATTTAGACCGAGCACCCGGACAGGTGCAGTGCTGCACGTGCACGTGCATGTGGGAGAGAGCCTTTCTACATTCTCCCTGCTCCTTGCTGCCTTCTGCTTTCTCCACCCATACAATCAATGCCATTATGCGTGCGTGTGTGTGTGTGCGGTGTGTGCGGCGAATTTAATGCACTTCTTGATGCAGCTGTGCATAAGAAATCAGATGCAACCTGCGAGACGCCAAATAGTCTTACATTTTCCACATCTCAAATGGAGGCGGAGACATCTCTCGCATTCGCATTGGATTTTCCACATTTTCTCGGGTCACTTTTCTGCTCATCACATAAACAATGCCAAGCGAAAAATAAAAAAAAATGTAGAAGAATTTTTTTAAACTATTTTCGGAAAACCAAAACAATTAATTTCCAAAAATTATAAAACTGCTTAAAAAATTCGAAATATAATAAATATACACCCTACACCCTAATTTTTCTTGTGTTCCCTGAACGTTGACAGCCGGCAAATGCAAATGCGGTTTCAACATTTGCATGACGTTCCGTACGTTATTTACAGAATGGCTGAAATGGCTAAAATGGCAACATGGCTGCCATTCACAGCTAATGACATTTTAAACAAAGACTTCCGATCTTCCTTGCTCTCTCGCACGCGTTCGCCCCATCTCGCTCTATTTGCTCATCTCGTTGTGCTGCTGGCGTTTTTTTTTTCTTTTTTTTTTTTGTTTAAGTTTATTTCCCTTTTTCTTTTTGTGTGGCCTGCAAAATGCTTTCAGCGTAAAATATGAAAATGTTATTAGCATTAAGAAATGCCACGGGAACGGAATGGGATTCCATGGAACAGCAGGGATCGCCACTAAGTACGCAATGACATTTGCCCATCGCCCATTTCCTATTTCCACTTGCCATTTTCCATATCCCATTTGCAAGGACCCACTCCACTCGCCACCATCAACACATTTCTATATAATAATTGCCTTAGAAAGAAGCATTTTTGCAGCATACTTTTTAGGGTTTAATTATGAAATACAAATTAATAAAAGAAAAAATTAAAAAGTTGCTTTTATAAGTTTCTAATAATTATGTTATAATGTGTCTAATAAAAAGGGCTAAGTTACTTTAAGGTTAGAATATAACCATCTAGGGGAAAAGTTCACGCATTTCACTAGCCAGTGTTGGAAAATTCCATATAATTCATTAATTCATCAAGAAATAAATAATAGAAAACAACTGGAGTTTAAAAAATAAAATACAAATTAATTATAGAAAAAATTAAAAAGTTACTTTATAAGTTTATAATAATTATGTTATAATGTATCCAATAAAAAGGGTTACCTTTAAAAAAAAAACTCGTCAAACTGAGAATTAGGCTTAATTTAAAACATATAATTTTTTTCCACACTACACCACACTAACTGGTTTGACTAAGTGAAACAAACATTTTGGCAAGCTCGCAATTGAAAAAAAAAAACACAAAAAACCGAAACCATTGGCAATAAACAGACAATGGAAGGCGCCTAATCCACAATCGACATAATTTCATGCGAGTGCACAATCCATCCAACATGCCACATCCCACATCCGACACCCTTAACCCGCCAGTGCCCACCGCCGGAACCGGTGTGACCCACCTTAACCCGCCTCTTAACCCGCTTTTGCACCACCACATGCAGCTTGCTCCACATGGAGAGCCAGCGAAGCGAACAACTTGCGCTGTTTTCTCATTATTTATGCGCGACCTTGTTTTGTGCCATTTTTATTATTTTGCTAATTTCGCGCATTATAAAAACAAGAAGAACGAGAAAAAAAACGACCTACACTAACAACAGCAAAAAAAAAAAATAATAAAAAAAGAAAGATAAACATAACCCAAGCGGTAGCCATGTTGGTTATGGAAGATTTGAGCTCGCTTAAAACCAAACAAAAGTACACACTTAAATCAAGGACCCATAAAAATGTTTCGAAACAAATTTGAAAAAATTAAATATGCAATATCCTTCCAATTAAAATACTAAGGCTGCGAGTTTAAGGCCTAATTTAATATTACACTCTAAGTTAAAGTGATGCAAGCCAATTAAATATATATTTTTTTTTATATATTTATTTTCCATTATTTAAAATTAAAGAAAAATTTATTTGAACTCTCTTTCATTTTTATAAAAAATTATAAAATCTTAACATTATTAATAAATCGTACAAAATTATCAAATCTTAAATGACCTATTTTACAATCATTGAATTTTTCAAAGAGAGAGTGTATTTTGTGGGCGACTTAGGCTGGATTTCGGTTTCAATCTTCCGTTTTATTATTTCTTTCGTTGGCTCTTTTTTGTGGCTTAATTTTTAGGAGGAAAACTTATGGTTTGGTCGTCGTCAGTTGAGAGCTTTTAACCTATTTTCCCATTTTTGCGCAATTTATCAACAAATTAATGTAAGCATGACGCCTTCTACACACACAGAGGTCTCATTACTCGTGTGTGTGTGTGTGTGGGCGTGAGTGTGTGCTAGTTCGTGGGTGTATGTGTGTGTGTGCGGCGTTGTCATGAAAATTTGCATGTTTCTCCCACAGAGCCGAGTCCCCATTTTTGTTTTGTTTTTGATGCATGTAATTAACTTGAAGCGGGTCTTTGCCTTCTACTTATGTAGATCTATGCTGATGCGAGAAGGTGAGGGCAGCTATTCATGTATGTGAATATATATAAAATATATTATATGATGTACACATTATATGCGAGAGTGTGTGGGCGCAGGCCTATCATGTCCTTGTAATTTTTAAAGAAAATGTTCCTGGGTTTGGGCCAAAGGGTTGTCAAAAATGCCTTTTCAATTTGGATTTGTAATTTTTTAATTTACAGAAAAAAGCTAAGCTATAAAATATGTGTCTAAAAGTATGCAGTGAAAAAAGGAAAGTCGTCTTCCTGTAGGAATTTACATCACTTTTGGGTCAACAAAATTTTATGGCATACTTTTAGGCACTTATTTTGTGATACTAATGTCGAATATAAGAAAATACTTAATATATATTCTTTTTTTCTACACAAGAACCAATTTTAATTTATATAAAATCCTAACAAGAAACAAAAGACCTTTCCTTTGCCCAACCATATGGATTATAGTTTTTACAGGGAAAACCCCTGGCTGCAATATTTGGTAGTAAAACAACCGCACTTCGTAATCAAGTGCTTCGTGAAGCAATTATAAATAAAAAACTATTAAATTACTCACTAAATAAATTAGTTTTGAAAAAGTTTCGAATTCGAGAGCTCGTGAAAATTAATTTGTACGAGTGGTGGGAAAACGTAGGAAAACAGCAACAGCAAAAGCAATAGCAAAATATGCTGGGGTGCAATTAAAGCATTTTACGTTCTTCAGCTCATTTGGGAGCCAAAACGCACATTCTCGCACCCACTGAATGGAAAGTTTCGCCTTTCCATTAGCATCCTTTGCAAATAACTATTTTAGTTGCGAAACTGAAACTTTGTACGCACACTCGTATTTTTATTTGTATTTCCACTGGTATTTGTATGACTGCGCTCCACACGAAAGTTAACCGCTTTCGCCCACTCGTCGTCGTCGTCCATCACCTGTCCTCTATAATGTTTCCCCATGTTTCTGGTATTCTGGTATTCTCGTATTTTTGCTTATTGGTTTTGTCATTTATTATCTTTGGCACGAAAATTCACGCTTGACAGGTCCTGCAGTCGCAGTCGCGATGAAAGTTTATGACAATGCGACTCAACGCCCTCGGCCACGCCCCCCTTCACCGCCCCCTTAACCCAACGATGAAGACCACCTGTCAGGGGGCGTGTCTACACCTGGCATCATTCAAACGAAGGGCACTGCAGAAAATGTCTACTTTTCGACAAGCAATCAAAGTCTCATCTATGGGAAAAGTTCGCTCAGTTGACTGACCAGTGTTGGAAAATGCAATATTAATTCATCAAGAAATAAATAATGGAAAAGAACTGAAGCTTAGAAACTCTGTCATTTAACAGTTCTACTTTTGGTGGTAAAAATATCAAACTTTTAGGATTAAAAATATTTGTGTAATTACAATTATAATTGATAAAGCTTCAAATTCACCAGTGCTGATAATGGCTTCAGACTTCAATTAATGCAGATAATAGTTTCCAACAAGTAAGGTGTTTTATTCAATACACTTTAATATTTTTGTAACAGGCGTAATACAAAAATTCACCAGTGTTGGATAATGGTTATTAATGCAATTCAATTAAAATCCGTAGTTCGGTCAAGAAATAAATGTTTCGTAGCCTTATACATTATCCATTTTCTCTCGGTGCCTAAATATGTACCTTTAGTTTGGGTGGCGAATCGAAGTGAGCCGCAAAATAGAAACAAATGCAAAACTTTTGATTGGCAGTTGCCTTTGTTTGTTGGCCGGGAAATTTAGAAACTTTGGCAAGCCGCAACTTTAGACAGGTGCAAAAAAAAAATAAAAGGCAAGCAAGAAACGGCAAAAAAGGCGAGCTGAACCGCATTGAGGCCCCTTATGCCCAAAACACCCTTCCATTTTCGGTTTACGGCCTGGGAAAAGTGACACCACGATGCCATAACATTAAATGCCTAACAAGTTACTCAATTTCAATGGTCAGTCAGGATGATGATGCTCTCCCTGTCTGGGGCATTCTGCACGGCTCTCTCGCTCTAATGGCCGGAAAAGGGCAAGAAAATTTCCATAATTTTATGGGCTTGACAAGCTCCCAGCAACACGGACATACGGACATACGGACATACGGACATACGGACAAACGGACATACAGGCACTCTGGGCCGTAAAGTTGAATTTTCAAGAACATCGGAAACCACACGGCTACGGAGATACGGGATACCCAGTCCCCACTCGCTTGCGTTTTAATATTTATGCATAAAAATTTATAGGTGCTAAAGTACGCATCAGTACGTATGTATGTGTGCATGGCAACACCCACCGAAAATCCACCTTTTCGCCCAGGGATTCCATCCCCGTTTTCCTTCTCCTCTCGATTTTCCTCCAGCTGCTGCTGGTCGGAAAAGTAGAACTATCATTGCAGCAGATCGAAAGCTTTTATGTGTCAAGTTAATGAAACCGGAGGAGCAAGTGTCCACCGGGGGACAGAAGACAGAAGACAGAGGGGAAGGCGGCAGAGGGGAGGAGGGGAGGAGGGAAGGAGGGGAGAGATTCCAACAGCTGATTGCATCGGATTCCCTCTTAAGGTGACACTTTATACTGGGCTGCCTTTAATCGGGGATTTAACTTTATGGCCCCGCCTTGGTCTCATTAAATTTTTATGTTTTCTGTGCGCTCTATTCCGGGTTTTAGATTTTTATACAGATTTTTACGGCGGCGACTATGACGTCTGAACTTTAAATCGTGTGTCGGGGATTTGATTTTGAAGTAATTTAAAATATTTTTATAATATTTTTATATTTTATTTTACTAAATCGTACCTAATTTAACGTAATTTATTTTTGTCTGATTTTTGGGGATCCTCTTGGTGAAAAATCAACATTGAGTGTGCGAAACGCAAACGAAATAAAAAGGCTGCTTGCAATTTAAATCGAATTTTGGCATTTCTGGGTCGCCACAATTGTGTCGTTCGATTGTCGCTGCAAATCGAAAATTTCTCATCCATAAATTGAGCAAAAAACTAAAACAAAAACGAAGAAGTGGAAGGAAAATTTGAAACAAGAAAACTGAGCCGCAGCCTAAATAGAGAAAATCTAGTGCTTGCCATATCCTCCGACACACAGATACACACACACACACACAAACACGCGCATATGCATATTTTCATTTTCATTACAAAAATGAAATTTTTATACTAGTGTGTGTGTGAGTGTGAGCGACTTGGCACTGGCGGAAAATCATAACTTGAAATGCGTTAAAATGCATATAAAAAATTTATAGCCTACACTTAGGCGCACATTAAATGACATGCCTGTCAAAGGCTTGTCCAAAAGCAAGGGGTATAAAATTGGCCTCGAAAGGGTGTTACAAGGGGTTTTGGCAGTTGGGCTTACAAGCACCTGCACGGAGAGAAAAGTCTCGGGAAATATTACAATAAAAAGCCCCCTAAGAAGTTAGGCACCTGGAAATATTACCAAAAATTCTACAAAAAGATTTTGACCATACATTTTTTAATTATTATTATAGACAAAAATTCTGTTGAGCTGGAAAATGCATGGTCAAAATTAATAATAAATATATATGTTTTTTACTTAATAAAAAATTAGAAATCTACAAAGAGATTTTGTGTATTGTTTTTAAATATTATTATATACAAAAATTCTGTTAAGCTGAAAAATGCGTGGTCCAAAATAATAACTAAAAATAAATATATATATTTTATTGATTTTACGGTACTTTTAATATTATGTTTAAATGGAAAATTTAATTTTTTTTAATAATTATTATAAACCAAAATTCTTTTAACCTGAAAAATGCATGGTCCAAAATAATACTTAAAAATAAATAGATATATTTTATTCTCATAACGGGACTTCTAATATTATTGTTATAATGTATAATTTATATTTTTTCTGTAAATTTGTTTAAAATTCTCCCATGTAGAATCCACCTCATCAGCAATAGAAACCTTCTTATATCTAAACTTTCTCGCAGTGTGCTCTGATTATTTAGTGGCCAAGCCCAGCCTGTCTCTGATTGCTCTTGACAGCGCTGACCCAAAAAAAAAGAAAGGAAAAATATAAGAGCTGCAAGGGAAAAAAAGAATTATGAACCAAAACGTGTGTAATGATGATGTGTATTTTAATGTACAATTTGCGGCCTTTAATAGCACACTCTCACACACACATACACACACACACACACACACCCACTGAAACACGCAAAATGTCCCCCTATTTCCATGGATTTAAGAACGTAATCACAGCCTTTCATGCCGTGCATTTCATACTTCCCACATACTCAACCCAATGCCAAACAATATAAAATGGATGGAAAGCGCAGACATAATAGATTCAGTTTTTCTGATTAAATCAATTTTGTAAAAAAAAAAAAATAAATAAATAAAACGAAAAGTTTTTTATTCATTTGACCTGTCAGCGACAGCAGCAGCAGCAGTAGAGTGTGGAAAAACCATTAAAAATATTATGAAAAAGTTTGAAGAACTCATCAGCCATAAAGAGAGAGAGAGAGTTCGCGAATAAAAGGGGAGCAACCTGGTTCCGTCGTCAAAATGCAAATTATTTGTAATTATTTGCGCTTCGAATAGCTAAAGCGAATGGCATTCTGGTGAATGCCTTTGTCTAAGGATTTTAACCCTTGACAACGAAAATGTATGTGAAAATATTAAAAGAGTTCTTGAAAAATTTTACAACTTCGAAAAAAATTATTTAGGCACCTCTTGGTTTTATTTTTAAGATTTAGAATTTAAAATGAATTGAATTATAAATTTGTAAGACCAAAATAACAAGCGAAACTTGGATATCTTAGACTGCAAGGACGAAAGGACCTAGTTCTAGACCTAGTTCCCACACACATACTATTCTATGCTATACTATGTATTCTATATACCAAGAACAATATAGAACTGCCGCAGCACTTGACTTGAATTTCTTGTTCTCGTTTTTTTTTCGTTTGCGTTTGTGTTTGCGCCCCTCGCCTTTGTTAATTTCTGTTGTTTGCCTTTAACCCCAACAAACAAAGGGCCAACAAAGCCAGCGAGCAAAACAAAAACCCAAAGAAAAAAAGGGAAAACGGAAAATCTAAAAACGATAGGCATAAAGAAAGTGGTAATATCATAGTTGGATGCAATATTATATTACTCATACGCAGCGTGGTCACTTGCCTGTTCGTTTTGTTTGCTCTTACGATGGATCAATGATTCTGATCAATGTTTCTGCTGCAGATTTCGAATGATGATCCAATGATCTCTGTGTCTTTTTGCCCGACTTCCGGCCGTTGATAACGCCGCTGGTCTCGCACACTTTCTGTTTTAGCACTCAATTCGATCAGATATTACACATACGCACTGTGGTTGCACCAAAAAATAATTCGCAAAAAAATTGAACAATTTAAATATCCGATATGATTGCGATTCGAACAACGATTTCCCATTATCATTTTACTTTTATTTTCATATATCTTTTTTTTTTTTGGTTTCCGACGCTCTGTTTTGTTTGATTTCGTTTAAGGACCTTCGGTCCGCTCCCTTGTAAATAATTATATGTGCGTGTGTGTGTTTGTGTGTGTGTCTGTATGTTTGATGATTCGTTTTCGTGTGATATACTGATATATGTGAGATGTGCGCGCGTGTGAATAGTTTTTGTAATCCGCACAAATCCGCTGGTAAATTTGAACTGACTGAGTTCAAAAGCTAAAATGAGTTTGCATACCCCAAAAACGTACTATCCAATGCCCGAGACCGATTGCCCCAGCCGAAGGCAAAAGCCGAACGGCGGGTCCGAGCCGAAGTGGAAAGTCCGAGAGCCTCGGGAGGTGGCAAAGTTCGCTCACAGCTGCGGCAAGTGAAAGTGTCCTAAGCGCCGAGACCAAACTGTGCGAAAAGCTTTCACTTAGCTGGCTGTTGAGCTTGAAGGATTTTCAAAAATCTTCACTTGAATCGAAGGATTTTGAAGGAATTGTTCAGAAATATTTTTAAAACCCTTTGAAATATATATTTAAATATATCAAAATTGCACAGAAAGTTGAAATGAGATGAATTTTTAAAAGCCGGCTCTTGGTGGCTCTTTTGGCGTTATGCCACATGGCTAAGTAGCACAGTTTCGACCAGTTTTCTTGGGCGCAACATTAAGAACTTTTTTTGAAATTTGGAACATTCGAAATCTTACAACTTTTTGAGTTTACTTTTTTGGAAGCAACAGGTCCTCAAGAAATACTTTATTTCAATCAAATCAAAATCGTACTTTTTCAGCTTGAAAAATGTACAATCCTTAAAAATTTTTACAAGTTTATTTACTAAGATAATTCGAAAATCATTTCCAGCTCAGACACACACACACACACATTAGAGCCGAAACGAAAGCAAACACAAAACGCAATGGCTGTTTTCAGTTTCAGTTTTCAGAAAAACACTTTTCCTGGAATCCATCTGTTCGAGACCAACCGCTTCAAAACTCAATCGAACTGAACAGAACTGAAGTGAAGCAACAACTGAACGAACCGAGCGTTTTCAAAATCGCGAAAGGCCAGGCGTATAACGGTTATCCAGTCAGCTGAGAGCCGCCAAAAGAGAGTGAGAGAGAGAGAGAGACCGAAAAGCTTTGGCATCGCATCCTGAGCTTTCAAGGCTGAGAATGGCGAAAAGGAAGTTGAATGCACACTAAAATAAAATGCTTGACAAAAAAAAATTCAAGAAAACTAGCAAAAAAAAAAAAATAACAAAATATATGAACAAAATATTTTCGGAAAACCTAAAGCTTTTGCCGCTCTCTTTCTCGCGACGCCTGCGCGAAAGAGAGCGCACGAGTGAGAGTGCGAGAGAGAGGGAGAGGGAGTGAGGTGACGGGGGCGGTGGAGTAGTTGCCTGCTTATGTTTCACACGTTATGCTCCTTATGCTCGTGCCCCTGCTGTTGTTGTTGCTTTTTGATACCCTTTCAAAGGATCCGATTAAACTTCCCATAGGCACACTAAATACCTATAATTTAGATACAAAATAGGGCTCCTGTAAAATATTATTACTAACTAGTTTTATTTAAATTCAAGTACAATACACTAAAAAAAACAAACATTTTTCCAAAATTAATTTAAACTAAAATCGCATTTTAAATATTTGAGAACTGTTTTTATTAAATCAAAGATCCCTAGAAATCGAATGCATATAATACGATTTCTAGTTATTTGGGTACTTAAAGTAAATTAAATATATTTATTTTACATCTTCATTTTATTAAATAAAAAACCCAAAGAGATCATGTTTTTTTTTTTTTAATTTTTAATGTGCTTCTATGTTTAAGTTTAAGAATCCAATTATAGGGTATTTCTTGGTTCCCCCGAAACCAAATATCCTTTTCGGTTTTTGGTCGGTGTTGGTGTTGTGGCTACTGTTGTTCTTGTTGTTGTTGTTGTTGCTGGCGCTTCTGTGGCCATTGTTGCACACCTGTGATTTAGCGAGGACGCCGCCGAGGACGAGGACGCTTTCGTGGCTTCTCGCTGCTGGCTGGCTGGTTGGCTGGCTGTCCTCGTGTGCCAGCTGATATTTACCTTATTCCCCACACTCCACATCCACATCCACAGCCCAGCTAAGCAGCAACAACAGCTAAAATAACAGCCAAAGCAACAGCAACAGCAACAGCAAGAAAATGGAAAATTGAGAAAGGAAAAGCTGGAGAAACACTAGACATGGCAACAACAAGGAACGCACTTAGAAATGATAGCCCAGCTTTATGCTAATGTTTGCCATTGCTTTAAGTACTCACTCAGTTGGTGAGTTAGTCAGTTAGTCAATCAGTCAGTCAGTCAAACATTCGTTCAGTCAGTCAGTTTTTGGCATGCAGATGACAATCCTATTGGGTTTTTGGGGTCGGCTTAACTCTCAAATAAAACAGCTTTCATCGGAAATTGCTGAGCCCACACATGTCCAGGTTTTTTCTTTTTTTTTTAGTATTTGTGGTTTTTTGCTTCTGTTTTTTTTTCGTTTTGTGTAGTGTCCATTTCATCAAGTCCACTGGTTAATACTTGCTGGTTAATAAAGCAGCAATATGGACCTTAGACTTGTTGGTGGTTGAAGAATCCAATTGCCTGGCAACATTTAGCCTCAAGTTTCTGGCAGCCTCTCAAAATCAATCAATCAGATTTCAGGTTTATTATCTTAAACCATTAAAAATAAATACTATTTATATTGGTTTTTATTTACTCAACTTGCATGAAGATGTTCAAAATCAAAAAAAGTTCTGCCTAAAATTATTTTTTAGCCTTTAGTGTAGAATTTATGCCAGTTTTATATTTAAATAATAATATAAAAAATTCATTTTAAATAATATCTATTAATTAGAAAAAAACTCTGCGAAATATAATATTTTGTATGAAAATATTTTATTTAAAAAAAAAATTATATATGAAAAATAATAACAGCTATATTATAGTATATTTATATTTATAGTATTTATAGTATAGTATTTTTTTAATATATATTTCAACATCTCACATTTAAAATAAAAATACAAAATTTATAACAGATATTTGATTTCCATCTACACAAGAATATATCCCTAAAACCGTCTATCAGTATCTGTTCACTGGCTTATGAAGCCAATGAACTCAACACTCGAACACTCTATAAAAGGCGATAATAGTCGAGGCCCATGAAAATGAGTGTTATACGGTAATAAGGCAGCGTCGTCAAGTGTTCCCTCAGCCACATAAGAAAATTGTGATCCCGCCGTAAACTCCGTCGCCGTGTTAATTACATGAACTCAAGCATGACACCATTTTCCTTAGCCCCGCCGAATTTCCCATTTCCCCACACCACCAGTTTGTGGGCCTCGTGACATAAATCGACATCCATTGCGGAGGCCCCAACATGCAAATCAAATTATTTTGGCATATAAAATGCTTATTAACAGATTAAATGCTCACTCAATATTAACTGACTGACTGACTCGGTTGAATGGCAATTTTCCCCCTTTTCTATATATATTTCGCTAAGGGCGGCGGCACTCTGCCTTTGTTTTGGGACTTGGATTTTAATACCCTTTAATGGTATCGAAGGCGCAACGAGTGCTTACTTATATTTATGGCCGATAACAGTCGGCAGTCGTCAGTCGTCAGTCGACACTTGGCCATCAACAAACAGACAATGGTGAGCCATCGCTGGATTTCAATATTTGTTGATGTCTTTATCTATATCTGAACGATAGCGCGAATAGGTTGTCACCGGTCTTGGGGGTTCAATCAAAGGCCTGCGATTCACCCAAGGCGATTAAATAATATTAAATAATATATAATGTCTTAAGGTGAAGAACCAGAAAAAAACTAAATATTCTAATAAATCGATGGTTATCTTATTATTTATCGAGTTTTTGTTTAATGTATAACAAAAATAAATTTATATTTGAAGAGTTTTTAGTTAAGATCTTAAGGGAAGACATCAATATTAAAAAAGAATTAGCTTTTTCATTTAAAAATAAACAATCAACAAAATAATCCCTATAATTTATTAACAATAAATAAAAAAAATATTGCAATAAATAATATATTTAATAAAAATTAACAAAATTGAATAATAATAAAAGGATAATAATAATAATTAAATAATAAATAATTTTGCATATTTAGTAAAATTTGCATCACTTTTGCCAGTGAAATATCGAGTTTTTGTTTAATGTATAACAAAAATAAATTTATATTTGAAGAATTTTTAGTTAAGATCTTATGATCATAAATTAATTAATTTAAAAATAAAAAATCAACAAAATAATCCCTTTAATTTATTAACAAAAAATATAATAATAAATAACAAAATAATTAAAAAATAATATAAGGATAATAATAATTAAATAATAAATAATATTGCATATTTAGTAAAATTCGCATCACTTTTGCCAGTGAAATAAATTGGATTCTTATGTCCAATTGGTATTTGGCACGTCTCCTTTATTATTTAAGATATTTGGCCAATGTCTGATTTAAATTTGATGGACGGGGGTCATAATAATAATAATAATAATGATAATAATAAGCTGCAAAGCCTCCTACGTTGCCTTCTCCATCAGGCATTTCATTTGCAGACAGCAGCCACGCAAAACAAACCTAATTACACTTTACTTTCACTTTCTCTGCCAGCAACAGGAGCCGGGAGAAAGTGGCGGTGAAAGTGGGGGGGGGGGCAGAAAGCAGAGAAAGGGACTTTGGTGAGAAAAACTTCAAAAGCTTCTGGTCAAAGCAAAGTTTGCCCGCCTTGGCATATTTTGCGTAATATAAATTTTGCTGCCGGTTTATGTACAATATTCTTGGCCTTTGGCCAATTTGAAAAGCCAATAAAACCGTTTAAAGCGTTGTCACAGAATCTCCTCAAATTTTCCTCCTTTTTTCCTGTTTTTTTTTTTTTGCAAACAAACAATGGGAAAATGAGGAAAAGCAGCTGAGAGGCGACGGCATTGACATTTATTGTTCATTTGACAACATAATGAACATTTCTTTTTTTTGGTTTATTTTATATGCAAATGTGCGAGCGAAAGTGTTATAAAGCGTTTTTCAAGCGCTTATTTGTATGTTTTTATTTAAATAATAAATGGGCAGCGCAACCCCCTTTTTTCGTTTCGTTTCGTTTCGTTCGAGGCGCTCATAAGTAGGCAATGATTTTCGGTTTGCTGCCAAGTAACCAACCCCCAAAAACGAAGGGCCGTAGTCCGTAATGAGCGTGTCATTTAGCGTAATTTCACTTGATTGTTATGGCATTACAACAATGCCCCAAGTATACAATACACACGCACAACAAAAGGCGGCGAAGAGTGTAGAAGTTTATCTTATCATCGCAGGCTCCGCTCTTTGGAAACCTCACGCAGAATTCATGGTTCATATGCATAAATTATGAATGGCCAAAGCGTTTTGTTGACTTTGTGGCTTTCTTTAGAAGCAATTTGCTTATATTCTCAACGCCAAAACTCACCTGTAGTATTGCAAAAATGTTCAAAAGCTCGCCTGCAAAAAAAGAAAATGAAAGCATCAGCATTTTGTTCATATTTATTAACCTAAAAAGTTATTTATTTTTCGCTCATTCAAACTATTGTAAAAAAGCGAAAATGGTTGAACATTTTATAAAAGAAAACAAACGAAAATTTCAATTTCTTAAAAATAAAATATTTTACAAAAAATTAACAGAATATTTTAAAAATGTAGATTCTTTCCTTTAACTAAGAAAGTGTTTAATTTTTATTTGATATTTAAAATTCTATTGAGAAAATAAAAACCCTTACTATACTATAGAGTTTCTCAATGAAACGGAATATATTTGTTATTTAAAGTTCATTTTAAATTTAATTTGCCAGTTAAATAACTTCCAATATTTTCACAAACTAATAGGCAAACATATTTAATTCTTTTTAATAATTTACTTGTTTCAAACGTTGTTCAGGAAACATGGAAAATATTCACGCATTTCCCAAATAAATTTCTGCAACTGGCACTTTTAATTCAAACGAAAAGCTGGCTTTTCATTTCCAAATATGGATATATTTTATACACACAAAGAAAATATAAGATTTTCAAAAATATATAGAATGAAGTTAATAAAATAGTTTTAGCGAGGAAACTTCAAAAATATTAAAAATTAAAATAATCGCAAATATTTCAATGTTTCATATTTATTTATATTCCTATTCTTATCAAGTAATTGTAATTTGTATAAATATTATAAAATCCATGTGACTAAGATATAACATGTAAAATAAATCAAATATATATAGCATATATGCTATTTGAGTTTTTGTTATGGTAGTTTTAAATATCTATTGTAAGGTTAAATAAATCACAATATCATCATCATCATAATTTATTTTTCCCGTGTAGAGTAGACCGAATTTTGTGCTTAATTCACATTGAAACAGCTGAAGCCTCCATTATGATTGACTAATTTAGTTGAGTGTCTGCCAGCCGATACGATGCATCTGTTATGTATGTTAGATGTTATATGTCAGCCAGAATGTTTTGTTTGTTGATTTTTCCAATTCGTTAATTTGCCGCTGCTGTTTCGCATTGTCACCAAATTAATTGGCTGCTCCTGGTGCTCCTGGTGCTGCTGCTCGTATGTCCTTCTTGCTGTTCGCTTAAGTGAATATTTCAGACTCACACACACACACAATGGCACTCACACTCGCCCGTGTACACCGATAGGCGTACATGTGACCCGTATTAAGCCATCAATGGGATACAAGCAATTTCGTTTAATTAAAACATTGCCGGCCGAATGATTATGGCGACGGGTAGTTTCGGGTGATTTTGGCTGGATCGAAGAGCATATATAGTACATACATACATACATACATATAGCTGCAAAAGTGCACACTCAAATTTTGTGCACGAATTGCAGCAAATGAAGCATTCTGGCGCTTCCGAGGAAACGGAAACGGAAACAGGACCTCAAACATCAACTGAAACCGAAACACAGAAGCAAGAGCAGAAGAAGAAGAAGCTAAAGCTGGAAGAACGAAATCGACAATGACAGCCCCACCCCCTCTATTTTCATCCCACTCAATTCAGGTTTCTACACGGATTAAGTTACATTTTTAAAGCTCCTTTTTATTTTTATAATATTATATTTTTTATTTACAATTATTTTTATACTTAAATATTTTTAGCTGCCTTTTTAGCTTGAGATCCATAAATCTTAAAATCTTGTAGTGTGACCAAATACAGACTTCGAATAAATAACTGTTATAACAAACTGAGTTTTAAATATACTCAATTAAATTAAATAATTATTTTTTATTAAAACAACCAAACTATAACCAAGTTTTAACATGTTAAATCTTAGTAAAATTAAAATGTCAACTTTAAAAACTTTCTTTAATAGTTCCTAAAGAATCTGTCATAATCAAATCACCAAATTCCACTTTTTATTTCTTTTCCAACAGTTTTCTGCCAGCAAACGGGCCAAAGGGGTTAAATACAAACGAAAAGGTAAAAGGCAGATGGCAAAAGGCCAAAAACAATTCAAAAGTTGGATAAAAAAGAAGCGGAAACAAAAATAAAAAAAAAGAACATACCCAGCCATACCCATTATGACAATTTAATCGACCGGAAATAAAGTTCTTAGGCATCATAAACAAGATTTAATGTGACAAAAAGGCAAATCACAGTGGCAGACGAACGAAAACGAAACGCGAAACGCATTTCGAGGGGGTGGCAAAAATGTCAAATGGCATTCGCCCCGAGGGGCGACGAAAACGTCGAAAAAGCCCCTCCGTAGAACCCAATTTCGGGGCCCCCAACCTACATATCTCAGCACAGAAAGGTGCGAATATCACGAAATATCGCGGTCTAGTTACAACTTCAAGCGTTTCCCTTTGGATTATGAAACCGTAAAAAAGTCCCCCCAAATTTTCATTGACTGGATTCCCTTACACAGGTACACTCGTCCATCTGTATGTGTGAATATGTATATTTGACAAATACTTAGCACATTCACCGACCCTCTTGGTTCTTTGTCAAATATATAAGTACATCAAATAAAAAAGGTATATCAGTTTAAATTAGCCCGTAATTATATGAAAATTGTGGGATTCTAACCATATTTCAATGTTTATCACATCAAAATAAAGTAATTTTTTATTTTTTTAAGTAACCACAATCGAAAAAATAAAATAAAAAAAATAGGAAAATTTAAAAAAATTAATGAAACATTTTTTTTTTGTTCAACATATTTTATTTTTATTTTTAGAAATTCTAGTAATATTTCAATATTTATTCCATTAAAATAAAGTGATTTTTAACTTTTATAAGTAGGTTTAAATATTTATTAGCCACTATTAAAAATAGCTAGTAAAAAGACTAAAAACAAATACTTTTATTCACTTTTTATAAAAATCATTTCAAATAATTAATTTTTTTATTGCTAAATATATTCTTTTGACGTTAGAAATTCTAAAGATATTTCAATATTTATCAGATCAAAAATAAAGTGATTTTTTACTTTTATAAGTAGGTTTTATATTTTGAAGCAAGAAAAACAGATAAAATATATACAGAAAAGTGTTATTTAAGGGTTATAATTTGATTTAAATGTAATAGAAAATCCACTTAAATAATATACTTTTCTTTTTTGTTAAATATATATTTTTTAACGTTAAATATATAAGTATTTCACCTTTCAAATCAAACTAAGAGGTATAACCGATATCCATTCGATTC
Organism: Drosophila prostipennis; assembly: GCA_037075205.1. Classification (NCBI taxonomy): domain Eukaryota; kingdom Metazoa; phylum Arthropoda; class Insecta; order Diptera; family Drosophilidae; genus Drosophila; species Drosophila prostipennis. Next base: position 214,692 of record JBAMCJ010001257.1, on the reverse strand, counting down.
AGCATTTCTTCGCATGAGTTTCCCAAGTGTTTTGTGGTCGACACCTTTCCGGCTCATCCCAAATATTTGCACACGGCAATGTCAATAAAGCGGAGAGGAAGAAAACAATGTGCAAAAGAGAGCGGGGGAAAACTGCGGAAAATGTGGAAATTGTGGCAAGATGAATGTTTTGGATGGCCGACACGCTGGGGCGTTTTTGGCAATTAGCGCAGATCCGCTTCTCCATTGGAATTTAAACCCAAAATTACACGGAAACCTCCGAGGCTCCGACATTTTCGACCGATACCAACCGACCGGCAATTAATCAACGGCAATCAAACTACGACGACTGCGAAAATTACGCAATGTCTCGTCGCTGACGACAAGTGGCTATCTAAGTAGTGTCATCAATAAAAGTCCCACCCAGTCGGGCACTCCATCAAAAAACCACTATCAACGGTAGCTGAAAAGCTAAAATCCAATGGGTCTCAAATGTTCCGATATCGAAGGCAAAATACTGGGCAAAAATCAGTAAGTAAGACATTAAAGCAAAAGAAACAGAAACAGAACAAGAAAAGTGCAGGGGCTGTCGGTCGGCTTATCGCAAATGCAATCAAATCAAATCGAATCGAAATTGAGCAAAATACAAAACTTAAGGCGGAGAGGTCTTATCGGCGATAAATCAATCAAATCAAATCAAATCAAAGTCAATAATGGCAAATAATAATTAAGCTCAAGTTGACTTAATGACCTGGGAAACTAAAAAAACAGCTTGTATTTTTTTTTACAAACGTAATTCCTTTAATTTTAATTTTTTTAAATCATAAATAAATCTAAATGAAATACATAACAATTTTAAATAAATAAATTTCTTTGTTTTTCTTAAGATCTTAATATAAAATTTATAAACATTTTTGTATTTTTTTTATTTATTTATTTTTTTTATTTTTTTTTTATTTTTTTTTATTATTTTTATTATTTTTTTATTTTGTTTATATAATTTTTATTTTAATGCTTAAGTTGTTATTGATTTTTGCATATTTTTTTCCTAAATAAAGGTTCATAAATAATATACATAAAAAATAAACAATTTTTTATAAAAATTTTAATATTTATCATTGTTTCGTTTTCGCTAGCTCTTAATTTAATATGTAATTATATAAATATAGGAATTTATTATAATATAAATATAATAAATTCTTAAATGAAGTTAATTTAAATAAAATCTCAAACTTGTTTAGCCTAGTTTACATATTATTTGACTAGCAATAAAATCGCCAGAGATAAACATGTTACACGATTGAAATACATACAATATTTATCAAGTAGCAGTTCAATTAAGTGGGGCGAAAGGGGCAAAGGCAAATACAAATTGCTGAAGCATAATTAGAGATTGTAAATTAAATTGATGGCAATGCTGGACAATTAACAAGTCGAGTTGACTGATGTTGATTCGGCGCAAATCGTTTTGGGGGGTGTAAAAATACACCTCTTTTTTCTCTAATCGATGGCAATTAGACGGGGCTGGCTTAAATCGCTTATTTGCATATGATTGATAGGCATCGATGTGTGTGTGTGGAGGGAGGGAGGTAGTAGAAAATAAACCCATGGAGCTGAAAAAATGAAGACATTTACATGACAACATTTGTTGCTCGTCACTGTCCCATTTTTCAGTGTGTGTGCGTGTGTGTGTGTGTGTGCTGTGTCTGTGTATTTGCATTTGTACCGCTGACAGTGCCTAAGCGGCCATTTTATCATGTCTTCCTTTCAACACACTCGCACTCACACACTCATACACTCACACCACCTCGCATATGTGGCACTTTGATATGACAAATGATTGGTGACACATCGTGTCTTGCCTCCTCTTTCTTCCTCTTTCGCTCCCATTTTCCCATTTTCCATTTCCATTTCCCACGCCTAAACAAACAACAAACCAGCCGAGTTGCAGATTTAAACAGGAATCGGATTAGTGGCCAAATGGCAGGGATAAAAAAGTTGAAATGGGTAACAATAAAAAGGGAACAAGTGGTTGGATTATGCACAATTTATTATTACTTTTTTTAAGTTAAAAAAAATCAAGGATTAAGAAAAGAGAATTATATACAAAATAAATTCATTTTAAGCGAGCTTTTAAAATAGAAAACTTTGTTGTTAAAAGATAATTTAATTAATAATAGTTTCTGATCTATATTACGAAATATATTTGTGACTCTCAATTTTAATACAAAATTTAATGATCATAAAAATATTGATTTATCATTAAAACTAAATAAACTTTAGTCAGTTTCCATTGAAGAAATTGTAATTCTCAGAACCTGTTTTTTGACTTTATTAATAAACAAAAAACTCTAAAGGAATCTAGCAAAAGTGAGTTTCAAAGAAATACCTCCACATATTCGATGTCATCTCAAGTCGGGAGAAAAAAATGATGCTCAAAAGAAATCGTATTTCGCATATAACTTGAAATTCCTTTAGTTTCTGACTTCACTTGCAGCTTCCAGCGGAAACTGGGAAAACTGGGAAGATGAATGTGAAGGAAGCTTTTATTTTTCCATATCCTGGATGCCACAGCCTTTGACATTTTCCCCCTTCCCGTGAGTGCTTTTTTTTGTGTTGCTGTTGTTGTTGTTGTCACTTGCCAGGTCCAAATGAATGCTGCACCTCAACTCAGGGGTCACCACCGCTTTTTACATTCCATTTTCGCAATATGTGTGCTCCCTTTCTGATATTCTGATATGATATCGATGGTCAGATACAGCTGCCCTTGCAACTTTAATGGCGGTTTAATTAAGTTAGCCGGCGGAAATTATTGAATTTTACATGAGTGCATTTTCGATTTAATTAAATGGAGGAGGAAAGGCCAGAAATGCGCTGCGACAAAAATGAAATCGAGGGGAGCCGCGAATGCTGCGATAATTGAATGGCGCCCAACGTTCATAGTTCAGCGCAATGACAATGGATTCGCCATAATCCGGTCATCTGTTCAAGTGGAAATAAAGAACCTGATCATATCTATGATTTCTGCAATAGTAGATCTTAGATTTTCCAAAACTGACAAAAATTTATATATTTTATTGGACTTAAAAAAAATATTTCATATTATTATAAAGAGCTTTCAATATTGAATACATTCTTTTTAATGTCCCTTATTTAGAGATTAAATATTTTAATACTTTCACTTGATTTTCCTTGGATTTTTGGATTTTTATAATCGAATATTGTGTTTATATTTATTTTTCATTTTCATAAATTCTAAAATGTAAATAGGAACTTTAAAAAATTGCGGTATTTATCATAATATATCTAGTTTGGCAGTTTTAAACTTATAAGTACCTAAAGTTGGCAAAATTTCACGTTTTTAAGCCTCGAACCTACGCCAAAACAATCGCATTGTCAGATTTATGCCTCTGATCCAAATTCACCGAATCCAGCCCCATCAGCACTACAGGTGGCATCTTACCCAAATTAAACCAAAATTCATCAGCGGCGGATTGTCGACGAATACCTGATTCAAAACTCTACCCGCGATCCATCGAATTCCAAATGCGGGATGCTAAATGCTAATCTGCTGGGCGAACTTCGACCGTTTTGCTGCCCTTGATTCTGGAATCCATAATGGAAAAGCGGCGAAAATCTGCAAAAGGATTCACATGCCGCAGGATTTACGAAAGGCTAGATGAAATGGCAATGGAATCGCGGAAAATGAAAGAGAAGGAAAAGGAAAATTGCAACCTTTTCTTTCACAGAAAAAAACAAATATTTTTTAAGGTGTCCAAAAGTATGCAGTAATATTTTGTTTCTTAGTTATATAGGCAAAACTGTTGTGATTTCTGTGGCACCCTCAATACATTATCTTTATCAAGAAATAAAAATTATTAAAATATAATTAGAGTTGAGAGAACCGCAATTTATTATATTTATTTTCCGGCGACAATATTGCAGCAGTGCAATGCGATCGCAAGTGGAGTCAACAAGTCAAGTTGCAAGGACCTCCAATTAGAAATAGTTAGCTTTTTGTGTATGCCAGTGTGCAAGTGTGAGGTTTGAGTTTGTGTGTGTGTGTGTGTGTAAGGGATTGCACTATGGGGCATTTGACCACTTTTGTTGGCCGAAATTAATAACTCGGCCAATTCAAAAGATATTGACGTGAAACTTTACCAGTCGCCATTTTTTATCCCTACGCATATAATATATGAGAATCATCCGGATCGGACAACTATATCATATAGCTGTCATAGAAACGATCAAATTAACTTTGCTGTTTTTGGAGATAAATGCACATAACTTTATAAATATCAATTATTAATGTTTTTATAACAATATTAAAAGTTTCGTACAAATCGGACGACTATATCCTAAAGTTGTCAAAAAAAGGGCAAAGGAAAGAATTTACTCTACATTTGAACGACTTTTTGTTTAAGTTGTAGCGGAACTTTCGTTTTAAAGCCGCTAAAGTTCACTTAAGCTAGTTAATAACAAAGCTAAGTAATTCTACTCTTTTTTGATAATAATTTAAAGCCAGAAAAATCCTTACTTCCTTAGCCACCAGTGCACTATGGGGTAAAAGTCCACTTTTACTGGCATTAATTATTACTAAAAAACGACGTAACATATTAAAGTTCTGTTTTCGGAATATGGTTTATAGTATTTAAAGGATTTCTTTTTAAAAAAATGGGCATAGTCGCGCCTTTTTTCAGGGAAAAAAAATTTTTTTTTTAGTATCTGCACAACAAAAACTTTTTTTTTTCGTTTGTTCTAAAACAAAAGAACAAATTTGATACAGAAAAAAAATTTGAGATCTCAAACATTTTTTTTAAAGTGAAATCGGTTTTTTTCAAATATTTCCCATATAATTCCTAACAAAAATACTAAAACTATTTATAGCAAGGTAAGTGTAGTCAAATGATGTTGTAAAATCATTTAAACTAAATAATATTTATTAACAAAGATAATTGCATAGTGTTTTTTTAAATATTTATCGTATCTAACATTTTCCATACAAAAATACGACAATTGTACTATTCGCTACTGCATACAAATCACATATGAAAAAAGTGAGGTTATCTGAGAAAAATGCAAATTGCTCCAATAGTGCGGAAAAGTGCAGAATGCGACTAACACCTATGGATTCTGTATTGATAAGGCTACAACACAGACTTGGTCGCACATTAAAATAACCTAAAACTCTGTTTCAAAACTCTGTCCAAAGTGGAAAATTATTTCCCAGAAACCAGCCTAATATGCATTTGTTAAATGACAAAATGTACGTATAAGCACGCACAATTTGAACAAATTATTACATTTAGCTCATAGTCCAAACCTGCAATAACCATGTTCTGGCATTGTTTTGTTTACATATTGTATTTTAAATAAATAAATGAATTACAAAGATCATGGCCAAAAATGTGCAAACCCAGCGTACTTGCCTTTGTAAGCAGCAGCTGACTTTGCAGCTGTTATTTTAACAGTGCACTGTTAAATATTAACATTTTAAGTATAGGGCATAAAAGTTTGATGTTTTGTTAGTACTTTCTTATTAATTTTTTTCCAATTGGAACACTTTCAAAAAATGACTAAATGCCAGTAAAAGTGGACTTTTACCCCATAGTGCAGTGCAAACGATAGGAGTGTGTGAAATATGAGGTTATGGTCTAAAAAATCAAATTACTGAAAAAGTGGCAAAAAGTGGCGATTCTGATCATATAAATTTTAAGAACAATTAAATAATCTACAAATCCCAATAGGTTTCAGAAGTGGACTCCGCTGGACTCACTTTGTTGCTCCATTTAAAATTTAGTTTTCTTACAAAAATTTACTTTTTAGACCACTCCCTTCAACACTCATTTATAAAAAAAAACCGCTTGATTTTTGTCGTTTAACCACACAAATACTTAGTACACAGCGCAATCCTTTTAATCCAATCCAAAAAGTTTACTTAGATTGCTTAAAAACTCAAATTTAAAGCACTTTAAAACTGCAAGCGAAACGTCGAAATACAGCAGCCGGAGAATTGCATTTCGAACAGCTGATTTAACAGCTTCTACCTTAACAGAGGCGACCTCTATCGGATTTCTGTAAACGTAACATTGTTAAATGATCTTCTGTTAACACATCCTCAAACAACCTTTTTTTGTTTTAACGACTTTTAAAAAATGGGTTTTGGCCAACAAAAGTGGTCAAATGCCCCATAGTGGATTGTGTGAAATTTAGCACGCCACACAAACACATGGGGAGATACCGATTTATGCCTGGCTGTTGGCTGTTAGCAAGGAGCCAAAGGAGCAAAAAGGAGCATGGTGCAACAGTTTCACCTTTGCGCCATATTTATGTTTGGCACCACACACACAAACACACACTCAAGCACACACACACACACAGAGAGCGAGAAAGAGACAGGTAGCAGCGGTGCGAGGGAGAGAGGGCAACCTTTGCACGCGGTGACGTTGCTTTTGACCTAGTAAAATGCAACAGCGTTAAAGTCAAAGTGCAATGTTGTTGCTGCCTGTAACAAATGCAATCCTCATCATCTGCACCACAGTTTCGCCACCCCCTGAACCACCCAACCACCATATTTACCCACCCACACACACACAGTGGTTGCAAATGACAGCAAATGCATAAAGCAGACAAAGGAATGTCCCCTTCTCCTTTTGATATGCATAATATGACCGAGGACTTGGCCAAATCAGGTTAAGGAAAAAGGGAAAAGGCGAAAACTTCAAATTAAATAGAAAAGAAAATTTCACAGAAAAGACCACCTTCAAATACCAAATCAAATACCAAATCAACTACCAAATCAAATACCAAATCAAATACCAAATCAACTACCAAATCAATTAGTAAAATAAAAGTATTACAATCATAATTGGAAAACAATTATTGATTTTATTGATAAAAATTTGCATTTATATTTTAATTTATTTCTTGAATTACAAACTATTTTTAATTTAAATTTATAGAATTTATTTCCTCCCACTAAGAAAATTGCTGACATCATTAGTTTAATTTTTACTTTATATTACATCAAGCAAATACAAGTAACATAAATGACTAAACATTATTAAAATAATGGTTATTAATTGATTTGAATTAACTTTTTTTTTCAATTTATTAAATATTTTCTGGCATTAGAAATTTATTTTTTAAAATTATTTCAATTATCAATGAAAAATTTATTTCAATTTAAATTTATATTTGAACTCAAGAAAATTATCCCATAAATTTAAATATATATTTATATTTATTAAAAATTTCTTTTAATTTTTATTTACTTTAAATTTGGATAAAACGGGTTTAAATGGTTTCCAATTTCCTTTTCAATCTATAAAAAGTATGTCAAGAACAAAGATCATACATGTGACATCTCATGAATTATTGTTAGGGACAAAATAAAAATAAGTAACTCACGCGATACTTTTATGGGCAGCCAATTATCTCGTCAACTAATCAAATAAATTATTTAACCACACTTTTTAAGCCGATATTAAAGGGAGTTATACCTTTGAGTATCATACCGATTTCCTACTCGACTTTCGGTTAAAGTCCACTGTTTTTTTCTTTGATTTTTCTTTTCAGCCAGTCGCGTGCGGCGAGGCAACCATCTTCAATGTGGCACTAACTAACTAGTTAGACACTAACAGCTGCCATTGTTGCAGGGCCTGGTGGAGCACATGCAAATTTAAAAATGCATTACATGTGAGTGTTTCCACCGCCGAGTAGTGCGGGCGGTGGGGGTCAGAGGTCAGATAGTTGCGAAATATATACGAGACTCACAGGCCATCGGGCGAAAGTCGAAAGACTGCAACAAAAACCAAGGGAAGATGTATAAGGGCAGGAGTGGAGAAAAAACAACAAGGCCACTTTCTGTGTGTCTTCGTGGGTCAGGCAAATAAAAAGGGTTTTTTTTTTTGGGTTTTTGTGTGTGTTTGTTGGAGGAAAAGTGCCGGAAAAGTAACGGGTGGAAAAGGGAAAGGCGACGGCGGCCATAAGCAACCCTGACACAATGCAATGAACTTTAAACCCCGCACAAATGTTTGACTTGGCCAAATGTTTACCCATGTCAAAGCCAAACGAAACCGAAACGAAACCAAAACAACAAAATATTATTCATTATGAAAATGTCCGAAAAGGAAAAACTACTGCATGTATGCCAACATCTTTACCAGAGGGAGAGAACGGACCAAAACAAATGGGAAAATCCAGCCGAAAACTTCTAAAAAAAACTCGTACTTTTTGTTAAAGAATAAAATAAATCGAGAAAACATTTTCAAGCTAACAAAATAATCCAAAGGGCATTAATTAAATACAATTATTAGCATCTTCAAAACTATAAAATAAAACTAAATTAAAAACCAAAAATTATATTTTTCTAGTAAAACAGAGAAAAACCTTTTTTGGCTTAGATAAATTTGCAAAAAATATTTTTAATTATAATCATTTTTGTTAAAATCCGAAATTAGTTTTTTAGGGCATACAAAAATTAAAAGAATTATATAATAATGAAATTTAAAAGATTGGCAAACATTTTTCAATTATTTCTTAAAAGCGAATAAAATGAAATTCTAAAAAATTCGAATAAAAACCATTTAAACTTTTTAGAGCCTTACAAGTGGAAAACTGTCTGTGGGAAAAGCTCTAGAAATTAAAGCACATTTTTAACGAAACTATAATTTTCAATGAAAGCGTTTTTTTTCCACCTTTATTCGATGATTTTAGATGAATTATTTTTTCAGTCAGGGTGAGAAGGTATCGAAAAATTCGCTGTCAAAACCACAACAAAGCAAATCTTTGATAGCGTAAACTCAATTAACATACACATAGGCGACACACATAGAAACACACACACACACATACAAACAGCCCAACATTGACATGTATTAAAAGACCTTTTTGCATGTCCTGTGACAGGCGGCGAAAATTAACCGAAACAACGTCACGGCCCGCTTCCTTGAATGAGATGGCGAATGTGAGTGTGGGTGAATTAGTTTATGTATCTGTGTGTGAACGGTTAGTATCTGTGTGAGTGTCGGCAATAAATGCTGTCATTGTTGTTGGCCCAATATTTCACCTGCTTTGCGTGCAGTCACAAAAAGGCAATTTAACCAAAAATAAGCTTTTCAAAAATAAACAAACAGAATCAAAAACTTCTTCAAGCAATATAAATACTTATTATAATAAATGAAAATTAAAAACCCCTTTATAAAATGGCACAGAATACGTGATCAACATTTCATATTGATCCAATAACATATAAAGATTAAATAAAAAAAATTATCTTCAGCCAATTCAAAAAATATTTGTAGAAAAAAAATATATAATAAATATATGAATATATAAAATGTATAACAAATATATAAAAACATTTTAAATATTTATTTTTATGGCTATTACCTTGAACATGTTTTCAATAAAATAACATTTGAAGTTGATACCTTTAATAAGAAAATATTAAAAACCTGATATATTCCCAATTGAAATGTTTACAGAGCCGCAAAACGAATTCAGGGGTATTTGCGAAGATTAGTCAAAGGAAATTTGCAGGGCAAAATATTCGAGAAGAAAGTCCGAGCCCTAAAACTCGCTTTTAATTCCAATGTTCCGGTATTTGGAAGTCAATCGAATCGTAGAATCGCTCAAGGAAAATGCCAAATTAAACGCTCATTGACTTTGGCTTATTACAAATTTTTGGTCAATACACACACACACACACGCACAGAACACACACTGTTACAAGTTAAGTAAACAAAAGTCAAACAATTTTTGGGCCAAAACATTTTTGAGCTTGGTATTCTGGGTTCTGTTTGCCTGCATTTCCTTTACCCCTTTCACTTTTCCACTTTCTCGGCTTTCTCCGTTCACAAACACACACACTCACACAGATACAGCCATCCAGCAATATCCTTTCTGCAGTAGTCACAATCAAATGGCCGGATAGAGAGATTGAATCTCTTGTGGCACAAAAATTGCGCATACGCAATGTTGTCACTGGCATTTTTCCGCAAAGATAGCTATCAGCAAACCATAGTATACATTTATGCATTTCAATTGTTCATGATGAGCACACCCACACAAACACACGCCAGCTCACTTGTGCAATAATTTTCGAAATCAACGCCAACGGAAAAACTCATTCGCGTAGGCGCTGCGAACATCTCGAAAAGGTAAACAAGACAAAAGCAAGAAGAGTATAGTATATAGTCGCTTTATAGCACACCCTGTATTTAAAAACTTATTCAAATTCATCTAAAAAAATTCCAAAAAATTTAATTTATAATAATTATTTAAATTCTAATATCAGTTATACATATATGATTTTAATTGTTTTTATTTTACTCCAATAAATATCTGTATTCTCAATATAGAAGGGCAAATAAAGGAATTTTTTATAGCTATTTTAATTTTATAAAATAAATCATTAATGCAAAAATCTAAAGTATTATAAAAAAATGTAGAAATTGGCAAAAATTTCATTTTCTCAAAATCACACGAAAAGTGTCATGAATTTAATTATTAAGTTGTAAGCTGTTTAAAACAGCATATATTTTTGGTTTAGGACCATTTTTGGCCAAGTTACAGGCAAAAAACATAAATGAAATATTCCTATTTTTACCAAAAACCCAGATCCCGTATTTTCCACGCAAAAAATTAGTTTTTTGGCTGAAGCAATGGAAGTATTGATCCAAATTTGGATTGTCATACCTTTCTGAACTCGTTATTAAATTTCCAATCGATTGGCATTTAAACCTGGACATTTTAATTTTTTTCCATTTTTCGTAAAAAATTGTGATTATTACCTTATAAAAAAATTAAAATTATCGAAAATTTTATTTTTTTAAAATCGCGTTAAAAGTGTTATGGATTTAATAATTATTTTGTTATTTGTTCAATGCCGTGTGTATTTTTTGTGTAAGACCATTTTTGACCAAGTTACAGCAAAAAAACAAAAAAAAAATTCATAATTTTGCCAAAAATCCAAATTCCAATTTTCCACAAAAAATAAGTAGTTTTTTGCCGAAAAAATTGAAATATTGATCCAAATATGGATTGTCGTACCTTTCTGAACTCGTTATTAAATTTCCAATCGATTGGCATTTAAACCTGGACATTTTATTTTTTGACCATTTTTTGCAAAAAATAATAATGTAAAAAATGTACAAATTGGCGAAGATTTTATTTTTTCAAAATCACTCGGAAAGTATCATGGATGTAATTATTATATTGCAATCTGTTCAAAACAGTATGAATTTTTAGTGTAGGACCATTTTTGGCGAAGTTATAGCAAACAAGCCAAAAGAAAAAATTCGTATTTTTGTCAAAAACTCAGATCCTTAATTTTGGCTGAAACATTGGAAGTATTGATCCAAATATGGATTGTCATAACTTTCGTTATAAAATTTCCAATCGATTGGCATTCAAACCTGGACATTTTATTTGTTAGCCATCTAAAAATATTATTGAAATAAATATATAACACATAAATAAATATATTATATTAAAAATATATTTGATAATGATAATTCTCATATCAGATATATATAATTTTGTTAGATATTAATTTAATCCATCTGTTACATTTGATTTGCCTTCTAAATATTTATTAGGTGGTGATTTAATTACTTTAAAATAATGATTTAAGACTTTGCATGGTAATTAAATTATTTTTACAACTCGTTTTCGATTCTTAAGACCTGCTCTATTGACCCAACTGTATTTCCCGGCTATTATCATCTGTCATTTGCAGCGAATCAAGGCAAACAAGAGCGTTGGGCTCACGGGGAAAAGGGGGAGAGGAGTGGCTCAAAAACCGAAACCGAAATGCAAAACGTGACTTTTCCCGGAGCCGTCGACTGAGGCGTTAACTGCCAGACTTGCTGACTACGGCGGACAGACTGGCGGACAGACTTACGGACAGACTTACGGACGGACGGCCCAGCCAGTTTTGTAAATTTGTTTGCCTTTCCTCGCGCGGTCTTGGCAATTATTAGCGGGGCAAGTCAACAAGCCGCACACCGCAAGAAACCGGGGGGAGGTGCATCCCAGTTTCCATTTCCAACCAAAAATATAAAAAAAGGAAACCTCGTTTTGATATCAATAAGCTGTTGAACAAACGAATGCTTATACTTTTAGATTAATCGTAAAATATTAAAATTAAATCAAACCTAAATTTTAAACTTCAAAAATAAATATCAAATAATTTAAATGAGTAAAAATCAAAATGAAGAAATTGTAATTATAAATTAAATTTAAATTATAAAATAAATAAATAAAAAGGATCAAAGGAAATATTTTCTAAAACATTAGATAAATTATTAAATTCATGTAATTATTGTTTTCAACACAAAAGAACAAAAACATAAAAAAGAAAACATAAATACGCTTTTTAAAAACATTAAATATGGATTTAAATCTTGCTTAGTTTTTAATAAATATTTAACCATTTTCTTTTCATTTCGATTGACTGTCTGCGAAAGCGGGAAACTTGCGGATTGTTGGGAAATTTACGGACTGCGGCCCAAGGATTCGGATGCGGATTCAGCTGGATTCAGTCCTCCGGTTTCATCTGCAGCTTCTGTTTCATGCATATTTATTCATTTATTTATTGGTTTGTTTGCCTTTGCTGCTCTCTGTTGGCATATGTATTTGGTTAATTGAAATTGATTTCCTGGTCACAACACCTGGACGCCAGGAGACTCTCATAAAAATCAATTTCAGTTTTCAGTTTCCAGCTAACGAAAACGCAAAGTGTCTGCGAATTAAATTGCATAATCGCGGGGTGTTTTTTGTTTTTTTTTTGATTTTGCACTCGGATTGGGTTTGTGTTTAGAAAACTTGAACTAAAAACCGCAAGCTGACCGAGTTGGAGTATAGGTGGTGGTGCTGATGGGTGGGTGGGTTTCTCTGTTCAGGTGGCGGTGCTTTCGAAGTGAGTTAAACCGCAAGAACCGCTGACCTGCTTACTTGAGTGCTGGACACAAAGTGGGGGGCACCACCATATCGTTTGTTGTGTGTGTGTGTGCGTGCGTGCAACATGCAACACCACCACCCCCCAGTGACGTCAATGAACACGCAACCCCACGCTGACAACAATGCAACAGACACAACCGACAACAGCAACAGAAATTGCAGCACAGCAGCAACATTGCACAAAGACTGCGACAACAATGGCAAAACTTCGGTGCAATTCTATGACAAATGATTAAATACCAGGGTGAAAAATAAAATGAAGGAAGTAAAAAAAATGAAATCCAAGGGAGGGGAAAAAAAATAAACTGCAGTTTCGCTTAAAGTTTTTCCTTTCAACTTCAGCAATTCGACCAAAAAGCAAACCAAAAACGATGCAAATTTTTAGTTTTATTACATATTTATAAATTAAAATTAAAAAAAAAATACAACAATTAAAAAATATCTAAAAATTAAATGCTTCAAAATTAGACACAAAATATTTTTAAAATATTCTACAACTTGCTTAGAATTTTAACTAATTAAGATGATTGGTTGTTGTATTTGCACCTTCTAGTATCTATTATCTATTATCTCAACAGGGCGTGTCTTCATCTCTCACTGTCACAGGTGAAAACTTAGTCGGACATATTCAAAGCGAATTCCGAAACGCCCTTGATAAATGGGTGTATTTAGGTGTTAGGTGCATTACCACCAGGCAACTCGTTGTATTTGCTGTTATTGTGGGCGCAACTATGTCAATCGGCGGCTTTTACTTACTTAACGTATGCATTAGCCGAACTTAATTAATTACTTTGTCCGCGCGTAATTACAAAGTCAGTTCAGTTTAGTGGGGGGTGTCACAACCACAAAACTCAATTCAACTGTTGGTCGAAGGCGGTGGACCAAAACCGAAGACAAGTTAAGCGGAAAGTTTCTATTGCGAACTATTGGTTTGGGAATGTTCAAGTAATGTATTTAATTGCACAATGTATTGTATGTGGAGTAAGCACAATGTTTTTGCTTGACAAAATATTGAAAAGAATGGTACTGCACTCACAATTGGTCCTTCGAGCCGGATATATTATACCAGATATATAATACAAGGTTTCTATTGAGAACGTTTGGTTTTTTAAGTGCACTATAAAAATAATGTAAACTTATTTGCCTTACAAAACATAGAAAAGTATAGTACTCCACTTACAATTGGTGCTTCAAGCCGAATATGAACATAAAATAACTAGGTTTTTTAAATCTGTTTTTAGTGTAAAAATTTGTGCCTAAAAGTACGCAGTGAATAAAGGATAGTTGTCTTCTTGTATGAATTCATATAATTTTTGTATTAAAAATATATTGTTGCATACTTTTACTTTACTTTTGGTTTTGTTCGATTGGGAATGTAGAGCAAATATAGAACACTTGGTCCTTCGAGCCGGATACGAATACATATTTAATACGTAGTGCCCACCCCGCATTTAAAAACATGTCTTAAATCACAAATGTCTTACGGTTGACTCACCTCTAAACGGTTTTTCAAGATAACATCTTTATGTACTGGCAAAAGTTGATAAAGCCCTTCAAGGTGATAACTAAAAAATAAAAAAATAAAGAAAGGCAAATAGTGTGCAAATAGGTATCGATTCTATTTGATTAATTGTTACAGACAATCGAAAATGTAAACAATATGTTAACAGCTCGATTATCGCGCACACACATTCCGATATGGGGGCTTTTTGGGGGTGGTAATTCCGGTGAGACCTCTATAATTCCCGCGGTAATTAGACCAACATTTCAGTAGTACAGATAAAAGCCAAACAAAAGCAGCAGAAAAAAAACAGAACAAAAATACAACAAAATTTAAAATAAAAACATAAAATGTGGAAGAGGGAGAGAAATAAAAAAAGCCCATTTGCCATTTAGCAAATGCGACGATGCCGGCGTAATTAAAAAATTCTTATCAATTTCAATTGTTAATTGTTGTGGCTTATTCTACACACAGTAAGTACCGTGTTCAGGTATCTATATCTATTGTATATAAATTTATATGGGGCCACATTTGTATGTACGTACCGTTCTTTATGGGGCTGAATGCGAAATATGAGGGACTAGATCGATAAACCCCAAAAAATCCCCCTTTTATAACAGTAAACACTTGGCACACACCGCGCGTCCTACAAAAACTAAAGCCAAATTATATAATACAATATAGTAGTTTAAGTCCAGCAAGTTAAATTCAACCACTTATTTATCGACAAAACGGATTAGAGTCTTCCACAAAATTACATTTCACACCCACGTATCGCTTAAAATATTTCCACAGTTTGCAGGAAAGGCATTTGAGGACACAAATTAGGATTTGAAATGCCAGCACCCGAAATGCAAATCAAAATCATAACGTTTGTCTCACTCTTTTTTTCCCAGGTAAAGTAGCCCACACATAAGCACGAACTATACACTGAAGAAAATATTTCAATTTCCTAACAAGAAAACCCAACGAAAAAAGGTTTTATAAAATAAATTATTGTATTATTATTAAATTATTAAAAAAAAAAAACATTATGTGCATCTGATAATAAAGAATATTATATCGAAATCTTTATCGATATGTTGAACATTGAAATAAATCGCTTTTTAATTTCGAACAATATCGAGATTATCGATGATCTAGATAAATATGTATTTAGTTCAAAGGAACGTCTAAAGCTATATCGATAATTAATTGTTAATCAATATGATATAATTTATTTTCAATTTATCTATTATTGATTTTATGCATCTTTTGGATCAGCCAACGATTTTTTCGGAGTTGCATTATTTTTTTCTAGTGCACCATGTAGTGAGGAATATTAGTAGCCTTGTCTTTGGCCCGACCTCAGAACTCAGTCGCATCCCCGAGGCTAGCAAATTGAGCTGGATGTTTTCACTTGCCATTTCCGGGCTGCAACAACAAACCACAAGCCCATCCACTCACACACACACACAAATACAGACACACTAATACTCTTGCACTGGGGGAAAATGAAAATTTAGGAAGGACATGGCATTGTTCCGATGAGTCCTGTTGTGGCCAACGTAGAAACCATGAGAGATCCAGTCGAATTGTATGCGAATTCGTGTTCGTATTCGTTTGCCATAATTACTATCATCATCTGGTTGTTATTGAAGGACTTATCGCATAAATGGGTGCAAAAGGTTGGGCGAATTGTGGCATACTTAATTTAATTCAAAGCCCAATGAATGGTAAACGCTTTCACTTGGTCATGTGTATTTATGGGAATTTGAGAGGACATGTATATTTCCTGTTCGGATTATAAGCGGATGGGTCTATGAAAGGGTGAACAAAGCGAGAACTATTTTAATTACTTTTGATTTAAGCAATTTGATATTAATTTGGAATAAAATTATTAATGAAATAATTATATAATAACTTTCAACTAATATTCTTTGCCAATAGATCTTGTTTAATATTTTTAGCTAAGTTTAATACTTTATTCTAAGAACTATTTTAAAGTATTAAATATTAAATATTTTTTAAATTAATTTTCAATATTTTTAAATCGTGGAAAATGGATAAATGGATAGATTGATGAAATAATTAAGAACTTCATTTTTACATTTCTTATTTTTATTTATAATAAAACACTTAACCAATAAATCTTTTTTAATATTTTTGTCTGAGTATAATACTTTAATCTTAGAACTATTTTAAAATATTAAATATCAAAACTTTTATTTAATTCATTTTAAATATTAAAATTTTTTTTAATTAATTTTAAATATTTTTAAAATCGTGGAAAATTGATAAATGAATAGATTGATGAAATAATTAAGAACTTCATTATTACATTTCCTATTTTTATTTATAATAAAACACTTAAGCAACAAATCTTTTTTAAAATTTGTCCTATTTTTAATAGGGAAATTTTGTCAAACAGAAATTTTAGGGTAAGTATAATATTTTAATTTAAGAACTATAAATTATAAATTTTTATAATTTAAAGCATTCAGTGATTTGTTCGAATAAGAACTTCCTCAAGCTCCCCCACTTTTATTTTTTGGCAACAATTCCATTTTATTGGCAATGACAATTGGATTTTAAAATTGGTTTGCGATTTTCGTTTTTTTATTTATTTTTTTTTTTAAATTAATGCCAAGGCACTTGTCGCAACATGTTGTGCATGCCAAAGATCTGGAGATCGTATCGTATCGTATGGGATCGGTATCGGTATCGGGGAATTATACAACTTCGATTCCAGAGCGGCACGCGACTTTGCGCCTGCGCATTTGAATAAAAAAAAAAACGCGAATTATTCGGGCGAAATAATGCCAGTCATGTAGCGACGTCAGTGTGTATTTGTTTATTTTATTCGTGCCGTATTTTTCAGCCGTTGACAAATTAAGCCAAAATGATAAAGCAAGCGTAGAGGTGTTAGCTTCTTTTTTTCTCTCCCTCTCTCTCTCAGCCGAATTCCAATTTTGTTGTTAATGATCACAATAAATTCAATGTCCGCATGTGTGATCCAGACTTCTGGGTTGATTTTTTTATGATATCAGTTCATTTTTTTTTTTGCGACAAAATCGTTTTGTGGCGCTAATTGCTTGGTTAAAGATTCGATATATTGAGTAAGGCGATAGACCATGGATCTCTCGGCCGACGAATCCATTATCTTTTGGGCCTGTTTGTGCGGGGCAAACAATAGAGAGTGAAAAAAAAAATGAAAAAAAAGAAATAAGATCCCCAACATTTGGCCCAAATTAAGTTCTGTGCAAACACCGTTCAAGAACCTGTTATTCAAAAGCTGTTGACAACTTGTTGCCAGCGGGCAAACAGCGCTAACATTTCCCAAGAATGCGAGATCACCTGTTGCCACCTCCCACACACTTGAATACTATCTGGATACGGATATCTTACTGCACTATATCTTTTTATTGGGCATATTCGGCTGCTTTGAACGGGGTAAACACCAGGAATCGTCAAACAAACCCATCTATCTATCTCAGTTTCAACAATTCGTGACATTCCGCAAATATTTACACCTTCATTTGGTCAACTCCCCGGATCCCCGGAATTTGTTTGTTTTTATTGGTTTATGATCAAATGAATACCAGAATATATAATAACCGAAAACATCTGATATGCATATTTTTTATATTATATATTTCAACCGAAAATAATTGATGAGTATTTCACTTTGGATTTTATGACCATTAATTTTAAACTATTTAAAAGTATTATTTTATAATTATGGTTTTGACAATTTACCAATCTTAACAAATTCCAACAGATATATTAAACATTATATATCACTAATTTTAAACTACTTAAAAAATAAAAAATTTTAATCTACAAATAATTAATCATTTATTTTAGAGTTCTTTGAATTTCTTATATTTTTGGATAACATTTACGTATTTTAAATTTAAGGCCATTAGAAATACCATTCGAATTATCTAATGTTGACGAATTATGAATTCTGATTAAATTGACACCTTCAAAATATCTGCAATATATATTTCCCTACTTATCACTCGGATTTACTAGATCGCGAAGGCCTTTTGAAACGGATGGATCGTACGACGTAGATATATAATACATAGGTATTCTCTGTGGACTGAACACATATATCTAGTTCAAATTCGATTCGCAAACAGGTCGGCGACAAAACATTTGTTTGATAAAACGTTATCGGCCAATGGGGGTCTCTGACACCCGAATAATATTACTTTGCCACAAAACAGAGGGGAAGAATTTTGGGGATCGGAGAGGGAAAACGACGGTGGAGTTGGTCTAAATTTGGAAGCGACCTTTTTTGACAGTCCATCGTAGCGTTACGTTGATAATACGATTGTATATTTTTTGTTTGTTTTTTTCTGTTTTTTTTTGTTTTATATTTTTGCTATTTTCGGCAGCCAGTTTTTGCTGGTTTAAGCCAACTTCTTGGGGACGACGCTTCTGCCTCTGCTTCTCTTCGACTCGAAGTCGCAGCACGTGCAACTTGCACTTGCGTTTCTCTTTCCCCGATCCTCTCTTCGGCTCTTTCTCTTGGCAACTCTCTTTTATGGGCAAGACCAGCAGACTTGTTTGTTATTCTCGCTCGCGGGCAAAGTCCACCGAGTGATGGCAAAGTTCATTGGCGATTTGAACTACACTATTCTACACTGTTCTACACTATTTAAACAAAAGAAAAACTCCCCAAGCAGAGCTTTAAATCATGTGAAAATTTCCCAATTAATTTTAAAAAAATATTAACTTTCACGTCTTTTGCTTTTTTTTATTCTTAAAAATCGTTACAAATTTTGACTAGATAAAAAACCAAAAACTAAACAAAACCTTTAAAAAAAACCGAATCACGTTTTCAGTTTTTCTTTTTTATTTTTAAAAATTGTTAAAAATTGTAATACTAGTTAAAAAACAAAAATACAATTTTAATACTAGTTAAAAATAAATAATAGCTTCCAATATTTCGCTTTAAACTCAGTAGACTCATTAAAAATCTTTAATATCCCCTTTATTATTTTCCTATAAGCCTAATATTTAAAATCCAAAACTCTATCAAAAATTTCTTTATCATAAAGTACTGACGATCCTATCATAATTTGAATATTATTTTCTAGTTGAAAGTTATTCTCTTCATTTTCTCTGACCTCTGATCTCTGTAATCTTTATCTTCCAAGGGTGATTGTTTCAATATTCCAAGAACCAATTCTCTTGATTTTTAAAATCTCTCTTTTGCTCTCTTTTGTTATTTTGAAAATTTGTTGAACTCTCCGCTTCGACGGGCTTATCAATTTATTACGTTTTTTCTGGTTGACTTTTTCTACTTATTTTGTATTTTTTGTTTTCATTACGTAGCACTGATATGCGACGACCGGGCGTCGTAATCAAAACCACCACCCACCGCCCCCTCTTTGGATGACCTTAAAAGGCGGTAAGTGAACTTTCGTAGGCTTTACAGCGAAATTAGTGACCCCCTGCATTAATTGGACACAATCACAATCGCAATCAAAGCCGAAATGCTGGAAATGTTAGAAGCGTGTGTAAATATGAATTCGCTTTATGTAAGTCGCATTTCCAGCGGAGACTGCACTGCGATCCAGACTCACGAAAATAGCAACAGACCAAACCGAACCGGTTGGGAAAAAGGAGAAAAAAACCAAAAACTATGCGGCAACAGGTCCGCAATATGGAGCTGGGCGATTGAAAAGCATAAGGTGCACAGAGAGAAAAAATTTTAAACTCATCAAATGTGTTTGAAAACTCAAAAGAACTGGTATAATTATTTCCCTTGACTTATTAAACATTAAAAACAATTTAAGATAGTTAGAAAAAATAGAGAAAAAACTTTTAAACTCATTAAATGTGTTTAAAAACTCAAAAGAACTTTTATAAATATTTCCCTTGAGTTATAAAACATTAAAAACCATTTAAGATAGTTAGAAAAATAGAGAAAAAACTTTTTAAACTCAAAAGAACTTTCTATAAATATTTCCCTTGAGTTATAAAACATTAAAAACAATTTAAGATATTTAAAAAATAGAAGAAAAACTTTTTAAACTCATTAAACTCATTTGAAAACTCAAAAAAACTTTTATAAATATTTCCCTTGAGTTATTAAACATTAAAAACAATTTAAGATAGTATCCAATCAAGTGATTCACTTCTTTGTTTGTCTTTCGTTCGATTCCACAGAAAAGCTCTTTGTTTTACAAATAAGCATGGAAATTATGTGAGTAATTTGCACTTCTTTTATTACATAGTTTAATATCAACTCGTTTTTTCGACAGGTGTACGAAATACAAAATGTGGTTTGCTCCAGTCTCCCGACTGGCCTCCCAATTTCCCCTCTTAAGGTCGTCTGTAGAACGGAATCCCGGAGACAAGAGTTCGGACAAGGAAAATAAAAGAAAAAAAATATAGTAATACCCATATAAAAGCTGGCAGGCAGGCAACCGGCACAACAGCTTTGGCATTGCGTTATTCCAAGGCAAATCGCGATCATCATCGAGCCGGGCTTTTGCCAATGGAAATGGAACCCCATCATGACCATCTTTAATATGATCATCATTATTAGCATTATCATTATCATTATCATTATCATTATCAGCATCATCGATGACGCCGGTCGAAGAATGCAACAGAAACGAGAAACGAGTTTTCCCATCCTCACAGCCAGAAATATATGAGCACATCGCAATGCGCTCAAGTTCACCAAGATCGGAGGATCGGAGGATGGTATGGTATTGCATGGTATGGGGGTATGTGGATTGCATGTGATGTGCCATCTGTTGCCTGCTCGCAGGCTAATGCAGTCAATTATGTGGTACATAGGCGGGCAATCAGGTTTAGGTTCGAATCGCCGATACAACAGTGAATTCGAACACTGATTTAAAAGAAATATATAAGGAACATATAGAAATATATCAAAATATATAGGGTATATATAGAAATATATGGATATAGAAATATATAGAGATTTAAAGAAATTTAAAGTAATATATGAACGAAAAATTTACTTTTTTTCCACATAATTGTTATCGAAATGAACCAATTTTAGAAATTATAATAATATTTAATTTTTGTTAGTATTAAATATATATATTATCCAAACTGTGATCTTAAAATCAAGTTTATTTCATAATAGTTGCACATTAAAATCTATATTTATGATTCGATCGAGTTTCCTGATGACTAAGAACATTCTACTTATATGACAGAACGCAACGCAGCGGAACTTCAACGCAATCAAACTGATGATTTAGCCTACGTGCCTGTGGTGAATTCTTTAATATTTGCCCAATATTTTTGGCTGCCTCATTGTTCAAACATTTTTTTGCAGTTAACAAAATATAATAAAAAAAAACCACAACAAAATACAGCAACAGTAACTAAAAAGTATAAATATGAAAATCTAAAACGTATTGGCCGAAACAAAACGTTCGAAGAGAAAAAATAAAAACCGAATTTATTGTTATTAGTATTACTAAGTAATATTTCGAGAATAATTTCGGGTTTTGTTTTGTTTCAGCTTCGTTTGTTTGTTTTTCTTGGTGCGGTTGAATGCAAACAAAACATGAATTTTTATTTACCATTTAACCAGCACAGATCAGCAGATAAATTTGTATACATATAATAGCATACACACATCGGCGCACATATGGGCATTTATGAGAATTAAATTGTAAAATTTAGACAACATATGGTAAGTGGTATCCGCAGAATTGATTAGCTAATTTATCAAAATTATGGTTTTGCTTGATAATGTTTATTGAAATTGAATATTATATTATTTTCTTGTATAATAATATTTTTGTATTAATTTTAAAAAATTTGAGAGTAATAAAATATTCAAAAAAAATTTTTTTCATTTTATATATAATTTATTTAAGAGGTATCAAAATGTTTAATCGTAGAAAACTTTTTGCATTTAATATAAATATTTTATTATAATTTCCAAATTTGTGAGTATTCAAATACATAAATAAATAATTTTTTAAATTTTATATTATTATACATTTAATTTATTTAAGAGGTATTCAAAAGTCGCGGTGACTGGAACGTAGAATTATTTTTCGTATCTTTGGCGCCAGTTATCTGACCACATAAACCAACAGCAATAATAATAACAACAACAGCAACAACAACGACAACGACAGCGGCAACGCACTATTAAAAACATAATTTATCAACAATTTACATGCCAAGTCCAAGGCGTTTGTTAAGTGTTATTAAAAAATTACAAGCATCGTCGACAACGAAAAGTGCGGCCAACGAGTACGTGTGGTTGTGATGATGGTATCATTTTGCATGGTTCGTACCATATATCTCATGAATATGCAAGAGGAGTTCCTTTCGAAGATCGAGGAAATTGCCACGATAGTTTCAGCAATGGTAAACTAATACTGGTGTGCCAAGGATCCGATCCAACAATTATATAGTGCCATTGCACAATCCCAAGAATTCCACAATTACAGATCTCTCTCTTTTTATCCCAAGACCCGGCAATTATCGATGGGCAATTTGTGTCCGAATGCGATCAACAATCATATCTCGTACAACATCTCAATTCGATGCGTAAACTTTTCTCTATGATTTTCGTTTTTTTCCGAGTGCCAGAATAAATAAACAAAGATCTCCTCCGGCTGCATGGAAAATTTCGCTGCTGGGGTTAAAAGTTTCCGAGAAGTTTCACTTATCTCCGAAACAGAGAAATTCATATGGAAAATTAAAAATAATCAATTAAATTATATCATTTTGTTGAAGTTATATGAATTTTCTTCTTTTTGAACTGAGAAAATAAATAATAAAAATATTTTATTTTCAAACATTTCAAATTAAAATCAATTCTTTTTATTTGTTTTAACATTTTTTTTTAAATTTTTCAGAATATTTTTATGTTTTTTAAAGTTTATGTCATACATTTTTTTTCCTCTGAAGCTATTCTAATTTGTTCTAAACATGTTATTTGATTTTTCCAGTATAAAGTAAGCTTATTTCACTCAACGAAAACATTAATTTGCTATGAAAAATATTTTTATTTTTCGCAGACATAAAATTCTTACTTTAACTCTTTAACTTATTGTAATTTGTTATTTAATGAGGAAAAAAATGTGTTTAATTAGATGAAATCTAAAAAGAAACGGCTGTTAAGACTTTTAAATATTTCCCCCATAAATCTGGCCAAATTTGGAATATCTTATCTGCGATCGTCGCATTCCTCACAGCCACTTGACGAGCGATCGCTTCTTTTGGGGAGGCACAGATTTGAGGTTCGAGATTCGAGGTTCGAGATATCTGAAGCATTTGGCACGTGGGTGACCGGCAAATGCGGAAGCGTCACTTGACGATGGCCAAATATGCGTCTGTAAAAGTGTTCATATACAAGCTGAATCCCAATCTCAATCTGAATCTGGATACGTATCTCGCGGTGAGCATCTGCAGTGCCTCATAATCATTCAAGTGGGTGTCTTCAACATGAATGAAATGGAATTGGAATTGGTGCGGCTACAAAAAAAAAAATAAAAAAAAAAAATCTCGTTTAGTCACTTTGCGAAAAGCACAAAAACAGAACAGCACCGACACAAATGCAGATACAAATGTGGATGTATCTTCGCATCAGCATCTGTATTTGTATCTCTAGCTGTATCTGTATCTGTGTGCCTGCAGAGCAATCGAATTAAGAGACAAACTGGGTAATTGGTTCATTATATAGTAGAAGCCAACGACATCCGCTCGTTAATGTAAATTACACAATAGT
Source organism: Drosophila prostipennis (assembly GCA_037075205.1). Lineage (NCBI taxonomy): Eukaryota > Metazoa > Arthropoda > Insecta > Diptera > Drosophilidae > Drosophila > Drosophila prostipennis. Next base: position 190,516 of record JBAMCJ010001257.1, on the reverse strand, counting down.
TTCGAATCATTTTTTTTCGTCTGCACTTAATTTTTCATTTCGTTTTTCTCTAGCTCTTTGTATGCGAGGAAAACCTGTGAACAGGGTTGTATTTCGGAATCATCGATAAATATTAAATTTTTAATTTCGAAAATAATTGTTCAAATTAATGCGATCCCATTATGTATGGAAAGTAAAGTACTTATCTTTCGGCAGTCTTTAACTGGATCAATTATAATAATAATCATTTTCAAGAAACTTAAGAGGCTAGGCTCGTATTAATGTAAATCAGCGGTCGGCACACACATACGATGACATTTTGTTTTATATTTGTGTGAGTAATTTGCACTGGGCAGCTCATCGATGTGTGTGTGCAGACCGCTGTTCTACGTTATACGTGAGCGAGCAGCGCGTGGGCAGAGCAAATCCCTATGCTCACTTAATAGGGCGCTGCCGACCGCTGATGTAAATATATCAAAAAATCAACGGTGAACTCAAATTTCCATAGAAACCGAAAACGCCGGCGCCTCAGGAATACGTTTATAAAGAAGATATATAATATAATCAGCAAATAAATAAAACGCGAAGAGCTTCCAAATTTATTTGTCCAGCGATCTTAAATTTCCCTGGACTCCGGAGGTCTAAGACCATAATTTCCTCTCCATAATCCCGCCCGATGTAAACACAGTCTGGAAACTTTCCATTAGTCCGGGGGATCGGAGATAACGTCGAAATAATGCGCCGAGATCGCAGAAAATTGGAAATATAATTGAACTTGGTTCGTTTTTTTTGTTTAGACCTTACGATATGTGGGGAGGCTTCACTGTAGTCGAAATTTATTAAACAATTATTGGACATTTTTTGTGTTGTCTGTGCTTTTATTTATTATTGTTTCCTTCAGAAGAGAGTCGGCGATCGCGAAAGAGAGGCAACAGAAAATAAAAAGAGCACGGGGAGAGAGCGACAAAGAGCGGGGTGGGAGAGCGGGCTGATAAAGCAGCAGGAGGCAACAACAATAGCAAACAAATACAATGCGAATTATCAGTGGACTGCGTGATATGATTATCAAAAGGTTTCCCATTGCTGTTGTTGCTGCAGCGGCTGCTGGCAACGGCATTTCTCAACATATATATATGTACATACATTCATATATGTATCATGAAATATATAGACACATATACACGCGAATTCGGAACAGTTTATTCATCCAATCCATATATAATCAAGACGTTTCCAACGTGCTTTGATGGCGCCCACAAAACCAAACAGACAACAAACACCAAATACTTGAAGAAATAATCAAAACTATTACCTTAAATTTATGCTAAATGGATGGTAGCTGATTAGTAAATATAAACTTATATTTATGACAACTCATCCTAAAAAGTAGTCCTGCTTTTAAAAATGTTCAACTATCTATTTATTTCATTTTAAGTTGTATTTAAATTTTGTTTTGTAATTAGTTAATATATTTTGATTATTTTAGTTTAAAAGATATTACCAAAAAATAATTAAATACTATTAGTTTGAGTTAAAAAAATTATTATAAATAATTGTATTGAAAACATTTTATACTTTTAATAACTGTAAGTATGTTAATTGTTAAAATGAAGTTTCTATATTTAAATAAATAGTTAAAATACAGTTTAAAAGCAAATATACTACGCCCCCTGAATTAAAAAAAAAGGGCTGCTATCTAGTTTTAAGAACTTTAGCATTCATGGAAATATTCTCAATAAATTAATTTCCGACGCCTTAAGGTAGACAACACTTATTGTCTGCATATTTTTGCTTTCTGGGCTCTTCGATTAGTGGGATTACAAGAAAGAGGACTTTTTTTATTTTTCCCCACTTTAAATCTTGTATTTTCCACCTCGCAGCATCGTTACAATAATGGTATAATGACACACCTCTAATGCCACACACGCACTAACGTGGAAACTATTATTTAAGGGGGTTCCTTTTTAAAAAAAAAGAAAATAGTTTTAATTAAAACTGGGAGAAAGTACAGATCTCAAATCTGAATTAATTTTATTTTAGTTATAATAGAATCTCAATTTTGTATTAGTCACTTACAATTCATTGAAAAATAAATAAATTAAGACTTATTGGGTTTGACTTTCCGATAGAATATATTTCGATATGATATGATATTTCGATATTTCTATCTGCGATGAAAAAGACATCCTTCGATAAGTAAGAGCTCGATATTTATAGCTATTTGGTAAATTGAAAAGTAGTGTAATCTAGATCCACCGATAAATAAAACACTTCGATATGTAAGAGATCGATAATTATAATTATTATTATAGTGATGGGGTCATTTCGATATACATATCACTTCCCTCAAGCGATAACAGATTCTTGTAGGGGGGAGCCATTGACCCCCGAAACCCCCAATGGGCTGCGCCACTGGCCACACACACACACACACACACGCATTCTGAGACCGAACAACTCCCACAGTTCACTTTCATTGATAAACTCGGCTCTTCGCTGTTCTTCTTCGCCATGCAAATCCAATTGTCTGCTACTTACTTGATTTTTTGTTTCTCGTGGTGTGTGTGTGACATCAATCAGCATCACTTTGTTGTTTTTGCTATTGTTGTTGCTGCGCTGCTGTATAATTTGTATTTTCTTTTTTTTCTGTGTTGCTCGACAATTGAAGCTAACCAACATTAAACTATAACTTCCTCACAAACACACACACACACAACACTGCTCGATCTTTCGCTTGCACTCTCAACAAAAACAACAAAAAACAATTATATTTTAGAAAATATAATACGTATTATTTATTCTTTAAATTAAAATAAAATAAGGGCGCGTCGTTTTTTTTCAATATTTAAATCCTCGCGCGCTCAATATCAAAGAACAGGGCAACTTTGTAGAGCCCATTTAATTGTTTAAATGATTTATCAGTTAGTTTTGCCATGGCAAAAAAAAAAAAAACTACCTAGAAGTGCACACCTTTATTAACCGATTTACTTCGATCACCAGCACTTTATTACTCAATTAAATAATTAACGCCCGGTAGCAGTTCCGATTTGGTTCTTCTCATCCCCGATATTTGCTTTAGTTTTTTTGTATTGCTCTTGATTCCGGTGCGATATTCACGCTGCTAACCGCCGACACAAAATGAAAATGAAAATTAAGCGTGCGTGCGTCGCTGATATGATACTCGCTCTTTCGCGCTCTCTGCCGAAGCGCCTCGCGCTCTTTGGCTCTCTTCGGTGCGCTCTTAACGCTCATTAAGCGTCGTCGCTGCGGCTAACGATAAACTCTTAGACTAAAGGATCGTATAATGTGATCATTAGGGCGGTTCAAAAGCTAAAATCTTATTCCTATTAAAACATTTTTATTTGGGATTTTGCTTAAAAATTACTCATACGACAAGTACAACAGTTCGAATTTCCCATTTCTAGTCCTGTCAAATTATGAATTTTTTTTTAAATGACTGGTTAAAAATAGGGAACACAAAACAACAAATGAATAGTTGAAATTCACGCCACCTAGATTACAAAAAGTTTTTGATCGAAGGCAACAGTGCGTATGGGTGATAAACTTGAAGGCCAATTCGGAGACCCTAAAACGCGTTTTTTTTTTTAATTAATTTGGAAAACCCTAAATAAATCAATGCTCACCAATTATGTTCTTAATTTCATACTTGTATTATTTTTTTGAATCATCAAATATGTTTTTAATTTCATACTAATATTTTTTACTTTTTTAGTAATTTTGTAAATGTTATTTTAATATTTTAGTTAAACTAATTATTTGCATACTTATAAATGTAGCTGTCAAAAATGTTTGATTTGTTTTTTTAGTTAAGTTTTTAAGCTCTTTTTTAAAATGACAAATTCGATTATTTAATAATAGTACTAATTTTAATTCCGTAAAAATTCGTTTTAATTATTTGTTATATTTTAAAATGTTTTTAAGCTCTATTTTAAAATGACAAATTCGATTATTTAATAATAGTACTAATTTTAATTCCGTAAAAATTCGTTTTAATTATTTGTTATATTTTAAAATTCCCTTTTAAAACGCTAAATACCTTAAATATTAAATGGTATTAATTTTAAATCCTTAAGCACTGAATTTAATATGTTTTTAATTTCTTTTAGATCCTCTCTAAAGACTTTACTAAATACTTAAATAATTAATGGTACTAATTTAAATTCCGTAAACACTCCTTAAGCATTTAAAATCTTTTTAAATATTTTAAGACTCTATCTAAATTCTTCAAATATTTGAAATAATCAATAGAACCAATTTAAATTCCGTAAATACAATTTTAATCGAATTTACATATTTAATTGCATACTTTTCGGTGGCCAAATAAAAGCTTTCAAATCGGGTGATTGGATTTTTTTAACCGGAATCCTGTTTTTTAGCTGGACTTCGGCGGGTTGAGCAGCATGTACTGCATCTTGCCGTACCAGGTGTCCTCGACGGGCGGCACGACCACCGGCAGCTGGAGCAGCTCACCGCGGGCGAATCGAACGGTGCGGAAGGAGCGTCGCTGCCAGCAGTTGTCCATCACGAGGACGGGCCGTCCGCCGCGGTGCTCCTCCAGGCGGTGCAGCTCACTCGCCCGGCCGCCCACAGTGGAGGAGGCCAGGCTGCCCTGGCGCCGCGAGATCATCGACTGGGTGCGGGAGAAGCCCAGCGGGCTGAGCATCAGTTCCACCTCGCGCACGCGGCTCAGCAGGCTCCTCGTTGTGCCCAAACACAGGTCGTGGACCATCGAGATCTCGTCGAGCGCCCGCTTCTTGAACTCCACATACTCCAGGCGGGTCTGGGTGCGCTCCAGGATCCGCTTGTAGGCCTCCTTCAGGTTGTGGCCCATCTTGAAGAGCTCCCGCCAGCTGGCGTAGAGGTCGCGGGCATAGCGATACCGCTGCAGGCACTTGCCCGCCTCCAGCTGCTTGGTCAGGTGGAAGGAGAGCACCCGGTCGTGCTGCTGGCGACAGCTGACCAGCTGCCTCTTCTGCCGCACGAACAGGCGATCCAGGGCCGCCATTCGCCCGTTGCCCAGCTCCGAGCAGCGGACAAGGGCTTCCAGCTGGCGGCGCAGGCGCAGGTTGTTCAGCTGCAGCTCCCGGACGCTCGCATCCCGACTGCCGTTGAGGATCAGCCAGCGGGAGTCCGCCGCATCCAGACCCACCGCCTCCGCCTCCGCCGCCTCCTGCACTTCGGGCTCTGCTCGGGAGGCCCGCTCGCAGGGATCCGCCCCCAGCTGGGCCTGCATCTCGTCCAGCGTCCGGTTCATCGCCACCATCTCGCGCTTCATCTCCGCCCAGGGAATCTCCTCGTTGCCCTCCGATGACTGCTCCTCCTCCCCCTCCTCCGAGGAGTCGGCATCCTCGCAATCGTCGTCGACTGGCGGCCCACACAGCCGGCGGAACACCTCGTCCTTGTCCTTGACCTCCGTCTGGGTCCTCATAAATTTCTTCATGTTCTTGGGAGAATGTTTCTTGAGTTTAGGTATGTAACTAAAATATGTGCTTTGTAAAGGGTGGGTAGTTTTTTTGGAAGCCTACTTGTGGCTTAGAAAAAAGTCTGGAAAAATTGACCTTTTCAAATACTAGATTCTTATAAAAAAAATCTACATTTTTACACCAAAAAATCATTACTAAAAGAAGAGAGAACGAAGCTAAAAGGAGTGCGAGGAAGATCGACTGCTTGCACTGCTTGCATTCCATTATTTGCTTTGCTCATAACTTTTTAACAAATTGTCCGATTTCAAAAGTTTCTTTTACATTTTGGTACACTCAAAAAAAAATTTTAGAAAATCGCCTATGGATTTGCGTCACTGGCGATTTTTTCTATATTTCTGGAAAATTTCTTAAATTTAATTCCTTTTTTATTAATTTGAAGAAAATTTTCCTTACCAGTAGAAAATTTGTTTTATTTTAAAGAAAGAAATCGCCAGTGAAGCAATTCCATAGGCGATTTTCTAAAATTCAGGGCGATTAATTTTTTGAGTGTAGGTATTAATAAACACAACCAAATAAAATATAAAATATTTACAAAAAAAAAACAGAAATAATAATTCAATTAATTTTTTATTGGACATTCCTATAAAATTATCGTCTTGATTAAAACGGTCCGTTTTATAACTATTTATTTAATCAATCAAAAATTCTTTAAAAAAAACCTGTAAAATTAAAAAATTATTCCAACGTAATATTAGTAATATTTTATTTTTAATAAAATTTAAATTTGATTGCAAAATATATTTTAGTTTTAAGAAATCTTCAAGCCAAATCACGAACATGATTTTATTGTTAAATATTAATAGATTTATTTTATACCATTTTACGAAAAGAAAGAAAATAATAATACAAAAACTAACATAATAATTAAATTAGTTTTTTATTTAGTATTCTCATAAAATTATTGTCTTGATTAAAGCTGGTCGTTTTATACCTATTTATTTAACCGATCAAAATTTAAAAATTGCAAAATATATTTAACTTTTTTCAGAAATCCCTAAGCCAAGTCACTAACTTGATTTAATAGTTTTAGGTTGAAAGATTTATTTTATACCATTTTACCAAAGAAACGAAATAATAATAGTTAATAATAGCTATAGGCTGATGATTTAATGGCCCATAATTCAGGTGGCGATTCCCCAGAGCCTTGGTACATTTAACATTTGTAATTAAGCGCACTTGAGGGTTACAACTGGATGCCCAGGGATTGGGATTAGTCCTTGAACTTGCCCAGCACGATGTCCTTGTAGAAGGGAACGCAATTCATGCGCACATTCAGCCGGGCGCACAACAGAAAGATCCCCGACAGCTTGCGGTGGATGGAGTAGATCTCCTCGGGCGGCGGACACAGCCGATGGGCCACCATGGTGGGCACCAAGGCGGCCAGCCGTTCGGTGGTGTTCTGCTGCCCGAAATCGAACTCCCCGTCGTAGCGAAAGATCTCGCCCAGTATCATCACGGCGTCCACATGGGCCTGTTCCATCTGCCGCGTTTCGTAGCCCGTGAGGAAGCCCATCTGGCGTGACATCTCCAGGACGCCCTGGCGATTGTCCTGGGCGGCGCTCATGATGACCTGCCGATAGTTGCGGATGAACTCGTGCCGGTAGAAGCGCGTCGAGCCGAAGTCGATCAGCATTAGCCGGCGACTGGGCGCATCGTACAGGAAGTTGGACCAGTTGGGGTCCGTCTGCATGCACTCGATCTCGAACAGCTCCCGCAGGCAGAGCTTCAGCACGGAGGCGGCTATGTGGTGGCGATGCTCGTAGCTGCAAGAGAGAAGGTTTTAGACTAAGCGTTTTAGTACGAGGAATCTCACTCACCTCAAGTCGAAGCACTTGTCCAGCGGAACGCCCGGCACCAGTTCGGTGGTGAGCACACTGGAGGTGGTCAGGTCGCGCACCACCCGCGGCACATAGTACTCCGGATAGGGGGCAATCATCTGGCGGAACTTCTCGGTGTATTCCGCCTCGCGCTGATAGTCCACCTCCCACTGGAGCTCCCTCTTGGCCACCCGCACCACATTGTCGATGAAGAAGCCCTGGGGAAAGACATCCCACACCTTGAGCATGCCCACCAGATTGTCGATATCGCTCTCGATGCTCTGGGCCACGCCGGGATATTGTATTTTGATGGCCACATCCATGCCATCGCCGCTCAGCCTCGCGCGATGCACCTGGCCAATGGAGGCGGCCGCAAAGGGCCGCTCCTCGAAGCTCTGCAGCCGCTGGCGCCAATCCGCGCCCAGCTGGGTGTTCATCACCCGCTCCACCTGCCAGTCGGGCATGTAGTCGGCCGCCTGGCGCACCCGCTCGAAGGCCTTGGCCAGCTGCGGCGACACGACGCTCGAGTCCTGGATGCTCAGTATCTGGCCAATCTTGAGGGCCGCTCCGCGCACCTTGCACAGCGTGTCCACGATGCGTTCCGCATTGGCGGGACTCAGCAGAGCCTCGCGCATGCTGGTGGAGCCGCCCAGGCCGAGGGCTCCTTTGGTCAGCTCGTTGAGCGTGCCGATGCCCAGGCCGGCGAAGAGGCCGCCGAAGGAGGCCATCCTGCCCAGCCGCGTGGAGGGAACCTTGCGCTGCTTGGCCACCTGGCTCAGTTCGGGCACATCGATGGGCTTGGCGCCCGCCACCAAGCGCATCACATTGCCCACATACTCGGTGTCCTGGCCGATGATTCCCTCGCGATCCTCGACCTTCTTCTTTTGTGGCGGCATCGTTTGGCTGCTCTGGGTGGCTGGGGTGCGCAGGCTAACGCTGCGATCCTTGTTGCGGCGCGAGAGGATCTCCTCGAACTCCTGCAGCGTTATGGAGGATATGTCCAGGTTGGCGGCGTCCCAGTTGGCGGGATTTGCTGGCCTCGCTGGGGGTTTTCCAGGCTCAGCGGTGGTTGAGGAGGCTGGGGAGGCTGGGGACTTCTGGATTTTGGTCTCCAGCAGCGAGCAGAGGCCCTTGGCCACCACGTAGCCCCTTTCGCCGGTTTCTTGCAGGGATTGCTGCAGTTTGCGCAGCTCCGCCGTGGGATTGCGACTCGAGTTCCTCGCCAGCTGTGCGGTGTGCGCCGCATTGGTGGCTATGAGCTCACGTATGCTCGAGTTGCTCCACAGATGGCCGGCGTGGGCGAGGTGCTCGCGCCCACACGCCTCCAGCAGAATCCGCAGTCCCCGCAGCAGCGCCGCCGTTTCTTGAGCGGATCGCGACATCGCCGAGGCGGAGGTGGAGGAGGAAATACCGGTTTCTCTCGTCTAAAATCTCCGGATTACGTAAATCGCGTAGGAATATCGAAAAGAAGAGAGAGCGACCTCCGAATTTCAAGAAGCAGCGCGCAATGTTGTGAAAATGCGGCGAAAATCAGCTGGCAAATCAGCTGACTGGCCTGACAGTGCTGCCATTCTGGCCTCTTTTTATAGCTATTTTCAGCTAGCTAACCCCGTTTACTGTTGCCATTCTGTCTTTTTTCACAGCATCCTACAGCCATTTTTAGCTATTTTTAATTTAAAAAAAATTATAACATTTTATATATTTAACTTATCTCCTTTATTTTTTCGATCTTGTACTAAACTTAAGTTGGACGAGTATTCGGTAAAACCAGCTGAGAGACCATCAACTGTTTGCTATTTGGTTTTTTTTGTGAGACTTCCAGCTAGTTTTAGCTATTTAACGTTGCAAAACGTTGTTCTTAAGGCATTTTTCCACTATGAGGTTTTTTCGGTATTTTTCGGTATTTTCGATTGGCAACGCGATAGGCGGACGGGAGGTGTTTCCATTGGCAAACGCGTCTGAAACAGCTGTTTTGCTATTGTCATTTGCGAGCTAAAGTAAACAATGGATTTAAATAATTTATTACTAATAAATACAATCTCAGAACAGCATTTGAACACAATAAATATGTGTGGACAAATTGCCCAAATGCTGGAAGCAAGCACCACATCACACGCTCTTGCAGTACATTTTAATGAAAACCAAGACCAGACAACTTAATAAGGCAATGTTGTATTCATCATGTATTTCACAGCACTTTAACCTTATTACAAGTAATTAATACATAAATAAAAATCAAAACACATTATTAATTAATTAACAGCCAAATATGGTCTACTCCCGCATGTTTCGCTCAAACAGCTTGAGAACCCTTTCTTGGAAGCCCCTAGTGTTTTCGTTAAAATTTTTGAGCTCCTCGGCGATCCCCTGCATAAAGCATACATATTTTTTTCCACAGCATTGGGGCCATCTCATCCGCCATCTCCTGGTATATGTGGGTGTTCTTCCGAACACCTCGAAGTCTTTTCTTTTTTCCTCCCACAAAAACAGGAGGAACTCGGTGGCATCTGCATCTGAAGAGAATTCTTTAATATAAACTATTAAATAATTAAAAACAAACAAATTACCTGTTCCGTTTTCCATTTTGCCGGCTTTTATGTTGACAATCAGCTGTTTTGGGCCATCCCTGGTCAATAGTGCTGGTAAATGGTGGTGGAAAATACCACAAATTTCACTTTCCAGCCCTGTAACGCGACAATTTTCCACCCTCCCCTCCCCACCAAGTTTTGTATGGGATTTGGTCGCGTTCAACGGTAAATGGATGCAAACGCGACGCGTTCATAATGAGCAGAGGGCATTAGTTTATTTAAAAAAAAATTGTATTTTTCTTATAAGTTAAGTTAAGGGAGTGTTTTGTAAAATAAGCCAATTAACAGTGTTCCCATTTTGTTTTTCCTAGCAACCTCCAGCTATTTTTAGCTTAACGCTTGAATTTATATATTAATTAATTAAATGACAATTAAATTAAATAGAAAAAGGTTTCTTTCATACAACAAAATTTGAAAATATTTGAAACGAAGTTGAAAATGTTAGGTCAAATATTTGTCATAATTATCTTACAAAAATTGTATATTAAAAGACCCTTAATTAAATTCTTTTAAAATAAATCTATAGATGAAAATCGAAGCAAAAATATTATTTTTAAAATAGTAAATTACATAAAATATGTATAAATTTACTACGGTTTTTTGTCAGTGTAATTTTAAATATGTTCAAGAATTGATTTACTGAATATGGTAAATCCAATCTTTTTCTATTTGTTTTGAATTAAATTTGGCAAAACTCTTTAAAATCTAAAAACTGAATAATCCTCCAGAAAAACACTGCGAACTGCTTAATTGGCCCGGTGACAGAGCCCACATTTATTCAGCAGCCTAGTTTGGGTCGTAAAAAATATTATAAGATTAAGTTTGTATACCGAATATCCAAATCACACGGGAATAAACATTTCTATATACAAATTTGTGACTAACTAATTAAGTTTAAGCTATAAAATTGCACTACAGCCACGCGACAGGCATTTTGGTATCCCGGATCCCGGATCCCAGATCCCAGATCCTCGACGTGGCCTACTTCCTGGGCAGGCGACCAGCACGTTCCAGGCTGGGATCCTCGAGCTCCCAAGCGGGTCGATAGCCACCCGGATCGCAGGAGCAGGCGGGAACGGAATCGGAATCGCAATCACAGTCGCACTGCGATTCCGGGCGTCTGAGGTGCGGATTGGGAATTGTGTTGGAACGATTGCCGATCGAGGTGTAGCCCCGATCGTACAGACTGCAGTAGGGCACCGAGTTCAGGTGGATGTAGTGCCAGACGTCGTGGTAGCTCCACTCCAGCAGGGGATTCAGACGCATCATCGGCGGCCAGTCATTGTCCGTGGGCTGAAAATAAAAGGAGCATTGAGTTTTTCATCCTATTTAAACTTAATGCCTTATAATAATGCCGAAAACTAGTTTTAAATACATAAAACTTTTTTATACCTAGAAATATTCACTATTTTTTACATTCAAAAAACAAAAAAATGTGCATTTTTGCCAAAAACTCAGATCCCAATTTTCAAAAAAAAAAAATTTTTTTTTTTGTAGTTTTTTGACCGAAACAATAAAAATAATTATCCAAATAGGGATTGTTATACCTTTCTGAACTCGTTATTTAATTTCCAATCGATTGGCATTTAAACCTGGACATTTTATTTTTTTTGCTATTTTTCGCAAAAAATTATAATGTTCCCCCTTATAAAAAATATGAAAATTGGCAAAAATTTTATTTTTTTTTAATCGCGTTGAAAGTGTCATGGATTTAATAATTATTTTGTTATCTGATAAAAACTGTATGTATTTTTGGTGTAAGACCATTTCTGGCGAAGTTATGGCAAAAAAAACTGAGGAACCACAAACAAGTCATTAACCTTGGAAGGTTCTCAAAAATCGATTAGTTGTGAATTAAAAATGTGGTAAAAAGTACATACTTCTTTTTCATAAAATACTTGAGCTGATTTTACGTGCTAGATAGGTAATTAAACCGCAGACACTTCAAATCGGTTAAAAGTACGCCCTTATCTGCGGCATAGCGACATGATATTTAAAAACTCATATCAGAGTGATATTTGGTAAAGGGTAATACTTTTGATATGAAACTTACTATGGTTAAACACTTAAGAGTATTCTCGATTTTTGGAAATTGTTTAACTATTTTCTAGATATTCCTCCATTTTTGATAGAAAAATAAATTAATTTAACTTTAAACTCCAAGAATATTATTTTTTATCATTTTGTCCGGAGTTAATTCTGAAGAATTCACTCTTTGACTGTTTTTATCATTATTTCACTAAGCTAAAATTATGAAAGTTAAAAATAATAATAAGGATTGTATCTGCTATTGACTGTCTGGGGATTTTCTAGATCTACGACTTATTTCTTGAAAAATAAATTCATTTAATTTTAAACTACATGATTTTAGACATTTAAGAGTATGATTTTGTTGAGTTCATTATTTTTGAGGAGTTAATTCTAAAGATTTCATTATATTACACTCGAAAATGTCTGGTTTTTATCATTATTTCGCTAAGCTAAAATTAAAAAAATATGGAGTTTATCTGTTGACGAATATTCGACAATTCTTCATTGAAAATAAATTAATTTAACTTTAAGCTACATAATTTTAGACATTTATGAGATTGGTTTTGTCCTGTTCATTATTTTTAAGGAGTTAATTCTGAAGATTTTATTATATTACACTCGAAAATGTCTGGGTTTCATCATTATTTCGCTAAGCTAAGATAAAAATAATAATATGAATTTTACCTGTTGACGAATATTCGACAATTCTTTATGGAAAATAAATGTATAAGTATTATTTTTCAGTAGTTAATTCTGAAGATTTCAACATATAACACTCGAAAATGTCTAGTTTTCATTATTATTTCGCTAATCTAAAATATAAATAATATGGATTTTATCTGTTGACGAATATTCGACAATTCTTCATGGAAAACAAATGTATTAGTATTATTTTTCAGTAGTTAATTCTGAAGATTTCCACATATAACACTCGAAAATGCCTAGTTTTCATTATTATTTCACTAATCTAAAATATAAATAATATGGATTTTATCTGCTAACGAATATTCGACTATTCTTCATGGAAAATAAATGTATAGGTATTATTATAGGTATTATTTCCGAAGATTTCATCACTCAACACTCGAAACGATCTAGTTTTCTGGCCCGCCTCACCTGCATGGGCGCCAGGTGCTGGCAGTAGGGGTCCGTGTTCCGGCTGCCCACGAAGACGGCCCGGATGCGCGGCATGTCCGCGGACATGTGGGTGAGGGCCTCCTTCAGGGAGCCCTCGTACTCCACCAGCTCCACGCGATAGTTGCGGACGCAGCGCTCGACAAAGTGATCGATCTCGGCGAAGGAATCGCCCGACTTGATGTACAGCATGGGAATGTCGCCGCTGGAGATGTTCTCCTGGCGCAGGAAGCGCATGAGGAGATCGAGGAGGACGGTGCAGTCCTTGCCGCCGTTGAAGCAGAAGATCAGCTCCTCGACGCCGTAGATTTGCAGGGTTTGCGAGAAGAAGGCGAAGGCCTGGCGCTGCCTTTCCTCGATGGCCAGTCGTTGGGAGGGCGAGATTTCCTGCTGGCATCCTTCGCTCAGGTCCTTCGAATGTCCCGACGATGACGTCATGCTCCGCTTATCCGCAAACAAATGCTTTTTGTTGGTTATTAGGGAGGTGTTGTTGTTGTTTGAGTTGATTTGCCGACTGGCGTTCATCGTGCTCAGCGAAAGGGGGCGTGGCCTTGTCCTGGCCAGCAAACGAAATGACGTCACAAGCTAAAAGGAAAGGAAAAAGAAATTAATTAGGAAAACAAACTAAACTTTCTCCCAATTTGTTTGCGTGTGTATTTGTGTGTGCACTTGTATGGCTGTGTTGCCACTCTTTTTTATGTAACCAAATAACTAACTTAAACTTCGGTTTTAACGTGCTAAATGCTGCGGCGGTTGAAGTGCAACTGATTCGGCTTATCAGCCAGCCAAAAATTACATCACATTTCGTATCGAAAGAGTACAAATAAAAGCAAAAAGCCAAAACCTCAGGCACACACACACGCACACATGCGTATGAAACACATGGCGCACACACTCACCCAACGGCTCATGTACTTGTTGTTGCCACGGCAATTTACTGGCACATTTAACTATGTTTTATTCTCGCAGCGATTATAATGCAATTATTCCATTTTGTTAATTATTATTCCGTGCCAGTGAATTCCCTCTCTAAATGCAACAATAACAAACGAACAACAACAACAAATGCTCGAAGCTTCGCGGACTATCGGTGGGTCAGCTGTTCTCATCGAAACTATCGATAGCACGCGATTAGAGCGGTAAGTAGCTAGATTTAAAAAAAAAAGCTAAATAAACAAATACTATTCAAAAGACGTTTTAATTTTGTATTTTTTTAAATATATATAAGTATGAGAAACAGAAAAGTATCTCAAATAAATTTAAAGGATTCTACCATGCTATAGAACCAATTTTTCCAAAAGTACCTTTCCTTTAAAAAAAAAAAAACTAAAAACTTTAATTTTTATTTCGTTTTTATTTTACAAACAACAATTCGGTGTTTGTGTGAGTTCAACAACAACAAAAAGCGCAATAAAAATGCGCTCTATACATGTAATAAATGGGCACTGTTGGCGTTACTCTGGGTGTGTGTTTCTTTTCATTTTGAATATCACAAAATTGTGGTTTTTTAACAATAAATTGATATTTTAAATTTTCAAAAATTTCGACTTACAAAACAGTACTAATCCATTTAAATTCACTTATCTTAGACATAAATAATTAAGAACTAAGTGTTTTGCCTAGAAGGCAGAAATATAAATGGCCAGCAATTCCCCAAGAATATTATTTGAAACCAAAAAAAAAACTGGTGAAAAAGGTAAGATTAAATTTCAGAAGATATTCTAAATTAGATTTAGATTTGGGATATTTATCTTTTGTCGTGTATTTTAGAAACCGATAGACTTTCTTTAATTACCAGCTGATAGTCAGCTGTTCTATACAAAAGAAGCAATGTGACCTTGCGTGCAATTAAAGCAAATTTTGAATCATTTTATAATAGCCTTTTTTTTATAAAGATTAAGGATATTTATCTTTCGTTGGGTCTAATAGTATTAGATCCACAAAGATCACAACTTTGTTTTCCTTTTTGCAAATGGTGCAATGTGACCTTGCTTCCAATTAAAGCAAATTTAAATAATGCCTAGCACTGACCCAATTGTAATACATTCTTTTCGTGTGTAGATCCTGGCACAGTTAAGCATCTATGTTATCCAGGATATTGTCGATGAGACCGACGACCTTCTGGCGAAATCGCCGATTCTGCTTGCCGTTCATCTCCTTGAGGTACGGATGCAGGCTGATCAGAAAGGAGTAGTCGGCATCCGGTGGCGACGGAATGGGCAGGGGAATGGCACCCGATCCCAAGGCAGGCGTGGCCGGCGGAGGCGGTGGTGGCGGTGGTGTGGTGGAGTTGGTGGTCAACTTGTTGTTGCCCTTGAACCACTGCGACAGATCCGTCCAGTCCAGGTGGCTACCCAAGGCAGCGGCTGGCACCGTGACCAGCGACTGATGGTTCACCATCCTCTCCAGCTGGTGATTCGTGGTGATCTGATTGTGGCTGGGCTGCTCCACCTTGATGGCCTGCAGGCGGAGCGGCAAACAGGCGATGGGCGGCTCCTGATCTCGCCTAGGATGATCCTCCTCCGCCTCGGAAACCTGCACATCCAGCGGCATTTCGCTGTCGCTCTCCTTGGCCTCCTCCTCCTCGACGTCCTCCTGGCGATTTGGTTCCGGAAATACGGTCACACTGGGTGACGATGTGGCATTGCCCGGCTTCCGGAGCACCATGCCCGCCGCAGGACTTCCGGCGGCACCTGTCACCTGCTTGTGACAGGATCGCGACTTGGTGTAGGGAATGAGGAACTGCAGGTACTTGGACAGGTAGTATTTGCGCTTCCCGCGGCCCGTTTGTGTGCGGGCCAGCTTCAAAGATCGGAGGAAGCTGCTCCTTATGGTGCGCCACCTCTCGCGACAGTTGCGCACTGAAAGAGTCAGGTGGAAATATTTTTTAATTTTTTTTGTAACTAGTTTACAATTTAATTAGTTTAAAATTTAAAATGGGACGCGTTTTAAGCTATGCGAATTATCTTTAAAGTTTATAGCTCATACGCACTGTTGCCTTTGATCAAAAAGTTTTTTTAATCTTCATACATGTGTACATCCATATGTAGGTGGCGTAGAGTTCAATCATACAAATCTTAAAAAAAAAATTTTAAAATACATTTTTTAAATCTGCCATGTGAAGGGGTGAGAATAAGATTTTTAGGACCGCATGTTAAAATGAACACACAAACTTTGTTTAAAAAAGTCAAATTTAACTCGACCAATATAATTATAAATCAAGTTTAAAAAACATGCAAAATTTCTGCAATAGAAAATCTATAGATATTTATAACTTAACTTGATATTCCAAGAAATGCTTCTACATTTTTTCCAGTGTACTTTTGCAAAGTGCAGCAATTGCTGAGCAAAAGCAACGGTAAGCCGAAAGGCAAACGCAAAGGCAGCAACAAATGGCGAGTACAAACTGCGCGACACAGTGACACAGACACACCTACACAAACAGAAGGAAAACGGCAAAAAAGCAACAGCAATTGCATGCGATACGCACACCAGCGCACAAAAGCTTGCATCATAGACACACACACACACACACACACGCACGGCGAATTGAGCACGCAATTGGCGACGAAGAAGAAGAGGAATCGGAATCATTTGTTTTTTTTCCCTCTATTTCTTATTGCTTTTTCTTTTTGTGTATTTACCCGTGTCCTTGATCTCATTGGCCACCTGCTGCCACGCCCTCTGCACCTCCTCCTTTTTGCTGTATCCCGGATGTGTGTAATTCCACAGGCATGGCTGATTCTCGACGAACTGCACGAACCGCACGTTGAAAACGGGATCGTCCTTGCGAGCCATTGTGACCCAGCACATGCCTCCGTCCCGCTCTCGCACACGCTAACGGTACTGCACATGCACAGGGGCGCAGTTGAAGGGGGGCCGCTGACTCAAGAGCGAGGGGCGCCGAAACGAACGAAGGGGGGTTCGCAACAAAAAAAAATGAAAACAGGGGGAGCAGCAACAACTGCTCGCAGCGGCCGCGCAACCAAAACTGAGCGTTAAAAATCCCACTGCGCGCAAATTGCAAATTGCAAATAGCAACAAAAGCTGCAGCGCAAACACTTTATGCTGTGCACAAAACAGCAGCAACAACAAGTGGTAATAGTTTTCGGTTTCGAGGAGGGGGCGACGGTATCTAACGACCAACGAATGCCCTGCACAGAAAAAAAAGCTAAGATCTATGTAGATAAGATCTACGCTCAAAAAAGTTTTCTAAATTAATCAGAACGTTTTTATAAGAAAACTTAGATTTAAGGCACTAGTCAAAGATTTTAAATTATTTTATTTCACAAAAATGTTTTATCTTCTTCTGAAATTCGATAATACTTTTAGAAATAAGTTTGTCTAATAAGTTTGAATTTTTTAAGTGCATTGACATACTAATGCATGTATTTCGGAAACCCTAACTAAATACATGACTAATAGGAAGTTTGTTCCATTATTCTTATTATTTCAAAAGAAAAGTATTTAAAAAAAACCTATTACATAATAAATAATTTATATGCTTAATACATAAATATGTTTTTATTTTCATCATCTCAATTAATACCGTTTACATATCTTACTAGGAAATATGAATAAGAGATAATAGGGGGTCTGAAATTAAGATACAAAATTTCCGATTATTTCGATATACCCCGATGACTCCGCGATTACCGCATATCGAAAAAATCAACGACAAACAACAGCTGCAGCAGTGCAATAAAAATTGTATAAGCAATGCAATTCAAATGCAGCACTTGCAACGTTTGTGTGTGTGCGTGTGCGGGTGCTCATGTGTGGATGTGAGATAAAAAGCTCTGGCGATGACGTCACATGCTGCATTTGTTGCATGCGATGCAAATGTAATGAACGCAAAAACAATCAATGACAAAAGGCAGTAAATGCAAATGAGGCTACCAATTAGTTGTTTATGAAATTTGCAAAATCTGATTGCTTCCATACTAAAGCTCATAATTTTAATAAATTTATCATAAACTAATTCCAAATTTAATTTTAGTTTTTTTAAGCAAGCTGTCAATTATTTTAAAATGTAAATTAAGTGTAAAACAGGCATGAAATACCGTTCATTTCCAATTTATTAAACTTGTAATATTCCTTTCTTGTTCTACGTTACGTGTATAGTTTTTAGAACCGAAAATATAACATTATATAGCTCAGTTTCGCTGTTTTTTCTGAAAATGGAAAAATATATGTTTTTGTTTTAATAAAAAGTTGAAAAATGTTATCTATCATTTAGCGACAACATATAAAATTTGTACCCACCAAAAAAGGCACTTACAATTTCAGGATTTGTTATTTCGTAAATTTTTAAAATTTAAACAAGAAGATATTAAGGCACAAAAAACATATTTCAATCACTAATAGAAAACTCATATTTCACCTACAACTAAAATCGTAAAAAATGGCTAAAAAATAGCTTCAAATATTTTGTAGCTAGAAAAATGTACCGATAGTTTCCCGCCAAATAATCGATATAGTATCGATGCACTGGCGCATCTCTAGTTGGCCGGAGCATATGTAACAATTGGGAGTTTTTTATTTTTAAGGAAAAACGCTCGAAATTCCCACGAAAAACATGGCAGCCAGCGGAAAAGTGATGCTGAGCAGCGGCCTCTGCCAAAAGCTGAGCCAGGTGAGCAGTTAGCGCCAGCTATTTCAGTGAAAAAGCGACTAAAATCGATTGAAATCCGCACAGTTCACCAGGCAGCTTCACAGTCAACCGGCCCTTCTGTCCAGTTTCCGGTCATCCCGCGAGGTCCAGCCGCTGGAAAAGTATCCCGACGTGGAGGTGGTGGCCCAGCCGCCCGAATGGCGTTTCGTGGAGCGCCTGCTGCCGGCGGAAACAGTGCCGCAGCCGGTGGAGAGGCCAAAATACCCGTCCGGCTGGCGGCCGCAAAAGGAAAACGGCTCGCAGGCGGGCTACTTTGTGGCCAGGACCAAGAATCACATGGTGCCGGTGTATCTGCAGACCCGGTTCCGTGGCCAGCGCCGCATCACGGTGGTGCGCCGCGTCCAAGGCGACATCTGGTCGCTGGAAAAGGATCTGCGGGCGGTGGTGGAGCAGTCGCGGAACGGCAAACTCTGCGCCACCAGGATCAACGAGCTGAGCGGACAGATTCACTTCCACGGCGATCATGTGGACGTCCTGCGGGACTACCTCAAGGAGAAGGGCTTCTAAGGAGCTCCTCCCTTGGCCGCAATAAACTCTTTTCTGTTGATCCAAATGGTTTTTCGATTGAAATCAGGGATAAACGTGGAGAGAACTCTAAGATCTCCTTTAAAAACTTCGATTTTCTAGTCCTCTAAAGGATTTTCAACAATTTTTGAGGTGAACTTGAAAGAAAAACGTATAAAGTATATCTTATTAGGTGATATATACTCTTTTCTGTTGATTTAAATGGTTTTTCGATTGAAATCAGGGATAAACGTGGAGAGAACTCTAAGATCTCCTTTAAAAACTTCAATTTTCTAGTCCTCTAAAGGATTTTCAACAATTTTTTAGGTGAACTTGAAAGAAAAACGTATAAAGTATATCTTATTAGGTGATATATGCTCTTTTCTGTTGATTTAAATGGATTTTCTTTATTACTTGACCTGTAATCGATTAAAATCGGGCATAAACGTGGAGAAAACTGTAGGATCTCCTTCAAGAACTTCGATTTTCTAGAGCTCTAAGAGGGAAACTATTATAAAGTAAATATTTTTAGATTTTACATAGAATTTATAGTAATTATACCAAGAAAAAGGCAATATTTTCCATTTTAATGGTCATAAAGAAGGCAAATTCATAGATAAATTCAGAAATTCATTAATTGACACCCCTTTTCCTTTCCTTTTCTGGTTTTAAATGAGTCCTAGACCTTGGCCATTCGATTTCTGCTGACCGCACATCCACTTGGCTGCAGTTCGCTTTTATTTAGCACTTAACGTTTAGCATAAATTACATCGTCTGGATATTAATTATTCTGAGAGTGGTGCGCGCTCGGCTCTACGACTAAAATCTAGAGGAAGTGGGAGTTGGGGAAGTGAGGGTGGGGCGAACTTAGCACTTAGTATAATAATAAGTCTGGTTCGGGCTCCGTGGAGCTCTGCTTCTGCTACTGCTGCTGCTGCTGCTGCCTCCTTCGTCAGGTACGCGGCGCCAGGTGGGCGTGGGCGTAGGACGCAGCTGCCACGCCCCACCGCTATCCGCTGGCCCCGGCCATGGCGGGCAGGCCGGCCAGGCTAACGCCCACGCCGCCGCCGGAAGTGGGCGTCACCGTTCCGCCGCCGCCGCCGCCGCCCGTCGACGAGGCGGATCGCTTGAGGGCCTTGCGGATGATCGTCCAGTCCTCCATGATGTCCTCCTCGCGCAGCATGTACACCACATAGGGCCCCGTGACGGTCACCGCCTTCTTGCGGCCCGGGCCGCGCACCTTGCTCTGCCGCTTGTCGGTGCCCCAGTCGGCCCACGAGATGTCCACGTTGTGGCGGTCCTCCTCCAGGCGGCGGATGCGGTCGACGAACTCCTCGCGCAGATTGTCCACCGCCATGTGTTTCTCGCTCTGCAAAAAAATTAATTAATACATATTATAAAGGGTTTATATTATAAACTTTATAAACATAAAATATAATTCAATAATGAACTCTCGAATTTAAGGTGCAAAAATATATAATTCTAGGGCAAATATTTATTCCTTGAACTTTTATAATCTGTAATTAACCTTGGGGAATAAAGATAATCATCATTTGGAAGAAGTTCTGGCATTTTACGAGCGAATTCCTTGCTAAAATCACTAATTAATATAATAGAATATTACTTATAATAATATTATTGTAATACAATCATTGTTTGGCATTTAGAAATAAATATAAATACAAAAAATCAATCTTTTAAAAATAAATTCTATAATTTTTTATTTAATCTGAAATGTAAATCTGTTATGTGACGATTAAACAAGTCTGATTGTAGCATCATAATCATTAATCATTAATCAGCATTTAGGATTCAAAATCATCAACAAAGTTCAACAATTTAAATGATTCTTTAAGATTAAATATAAAGATTTTACCATAAAAGCTAATCTCTGGATAAAATCACTAGTTAACTTGGAATACCTTATCGACATGATAGCTGTGATGATATAATCACTTATTAGCATTTAAGAATATAGATAATCAACATTTAAAACAATTCTTAATCATTAATTGGCATTTGAAAAAAAGATATTAATATATCGCTCATAAATAAATTCTATATTTTTATATAAAATCAAATATCAAGCTAAAACCACTATTTAACCTTATTATTAGAAAGGTAACATACATTTTTCAACATTTAAAACAAGCCTTAATCATTATTAAGCATTTCAAAATAAATATATTATCATAATTGCTCTAAAATTGAGTAAAAACCTCAAGAATAAATGCCAGAATTTCATATAGTATCTAATCTCATGCTAAAACCACTAATTATAAAGATAACATACATTTTTCAACATGTAAAACAATCCTTTATCATTAAATACCATTTAAGAATGAAAATATCATCATATTGGCTCTAAAATTGAGTAAAAACCTCAAGAATAAATGCCAGAACTTTACATAAAATCTAATCGCAGGCTAAAACCACTAATTAACCTCATTATTATAAAGATAATATACATTTTTCAACATTTAAAACAATCCTTTATCATTAAATAGCATTTAAGAATGAAAATATCATCATAATGGCTCTAAAATTGAGTAAAAACCTCAAGAATAAATGCCAGAAATTCACATAGTATCTAATCTCAAGCTAAAACCACTAATTAACCTCATTATTATAAAGATAATATAAATTTTTCAACATGTAAAACAATCCTTTATCATTAAATACCATTTAGGAATGAAAATATCATCATAATGGCTCTAAAATTGAGTAAAAACCTCAAGAATAAATGCCAGAACTTTACATAAAATCTAATCGCAGGCTAAAACCCCTGATAAACCCCATCGACATGAAAACCCATCCAATTGCAACCCAATAATCGCCAATTTGGGCCCGCGCACATTTTGGCGCCAAAAAGAGTGTACCTCAAAGTGCTGGACGGCGGCCTGCTCCTCGGACTGGAACTTGTGCTCGATATTCTGCAGGCGGTACTTGCGCAGCACGTCGGCCACCTCGATCCTGGTGCGATAGACCTTGTCCAGCTCCTTCTGCGGCTGCACAAACTCCTCGGAGCGGCCGGAACGCACCTCCGCCAGCTGGCGTTCGATGAGATTGATGCGCTCGAAGTAGTACTGCTCCCGCAGGGTGTTAAACTGACGCTCCAGGCTCACTGAAAAGATGGGAGCAGGAGAATCCGCTTGAGAAACTGGTCAGGATTGGGGATCCCCTGAGATACCCACACAAATCCTCCATATGCTCCGCCCGCCGGCGCTCTATTTCGCTGGCATCCAGCTCCGAGGAGTCGTCCGAGTCGCACTCGTTGGCCTCCTCCTCGTCGGAGGTGTCGTGCGCCTGGCTGGAGTTCGAGTGCTCCGATTCTCCGCCAGAAACGTCGCCTTCGCCATCGGAGTCGCCGTTTTTCACGGGCATCTTGTACCGCTTTACTGGGGGCTAACGGCGGCTTCTTGGGGGTTTCCTTTGCGGCGAGGGTCTGCTGTTAAGCGCCGTAGGTTAATTTTTGCCTATTTTATGGCTCCAGGGGCGCGGAAATCGTGGAAAACTTTCGTGGAAAAACACAAACTGCGAGTTGTAGCAAAAATTAGAGATGGCAAACTACCAAAAATATTGCATATACGGTCATACTAGCCAGACTGCCATCACTAACTATCGATAGCATATTTAGCTATTTTCCCCACTAAATCTAGCGTGTTTAAACTGCTGATATTTTTAAAGCTAAATTTACGTAGTTTAGTAACTTTATTTTTTATTCTTATTTACAATGCCGCACTTAAACTATATGTAGAATTTATTCCATTTTAAAATTTTTAGGGTTTTTTCTAAACTGTTAAACTTAAACATTTCAGTAACACCAGTACGCATTATTTGCTTTAAAATCAGATAAGATAGCCAATTTGTAGTTCTTCTTATCTTACTAATCAATTTAGTAGCTACTGGCTTTAAAAATCAAATATAACATGTTTTAAGCTCTATCCAATATCAAAAAACAGCTGTTTGGAAATTCAAAAGGAACATTTTTAAGTTTTTCCCTCCATTGCTCTGGGTAAATGCTAAAAACGGCACAATAAAAATAAATTTAATAAATTTATATTTTCTAGCTTTATTTAGCTTTTTTCAAAGCCCAGCTTAGCTTTTTAATGACTCTAAAACTAGCCAGACTGGCCATCACTAGCTGATGATGTGTGGCCCGCTATCGATAACCGATGAGCCATCGCTGCCAGCAGATATTTTTTTGGGGCCAAGTGGAAAATACGTGTAATATTTACAAATAGGCGATCCTAAAAAGCAACAGCCCAAACCCGAAATGGAGACCCCCACGGCCGACGATCTGCTGCAGTTCCGCGACTACAGCGGCGGCGGAGCCCCTGCCCAGATCAACGTGAACTCGCCGACCCACTCATCGGGCGGCGGCGGCGGTGGAACTGGTGGCTTCGGTGGCAATCCCGGCGGTCCGGGCAATGCCAACGCACAGCGTCAACGCGGCGATCCGCTGGCGGATCTCATCTACGACATGACCAGCTCGGCCCAGGCGGGCGTCGGCGGCTCCCCGGGCGGAGGAGCCCCAGGGGCGCAGAACTCCTCGTTGGACGGAGCCTCCGGCGCAGCTGCGGGCGCCCGTCTCTCCTTCCTGACCATCGAGTACTACCAGCAGTTCTTCAACGTGGACACCTACATGGTCCTCGAGCGGATCGCCAACTCGATGATACCCAAACGGGCGGCGGGCAATTATCTGCGCATGAACATCGGCGAGAATCCGGATCTGTATGGACCCTTCTGGATCACCGTCACCCTGGTTAGTTGACAGGGTTTCCCCTTTTTCTTTGAGAAGATTCCCTTATGAATTAAGAAGAATATTTAGAGATGCTAAACTAACAAGTTTACAATGGAAAAAATAGTATTACCCATAAAAAGATATTTTATTTTTAAATGTACTAGGTTTTCTGCAAAACCCTTCCGTTTTATCCAAATATTTGTTTAAGATTTACTTACTTCCTTTAATAGACATTATCTTCTATAGTTTCTGCTTAACTTAGTTATTCCAGAGATCAAAACCACTTCTATGGATATTTTTAAACTGTGTATAAAGTTTATAGAAATAGAAAAAACATTATTAAAAAGGTTTTTTAAAAAAAAATATACTAGGTTTTCTGCAAAACTATTCCGTTTTGTAAAGCTTTCTAGGTTTTAGGTAATAGGGTCTTAAAAACATTTCAATAAAAAAATCATTAGCTGGAGATTCCTTAATATTAAGTATATTGCTTTAATGAATTTGATCTTGCAAAACCACTTTAAAAGATATTTTTTAAACCTGTTTTGTTAATTAACAAACTAAGATTAGGAAGGCCCATCTTAGATAATTTGATATAAAGAAATTCTTATGGAACACGCACTTTTTAAACAATTTAATCAATTTTCTGCGCTCTAATCCCCAATTTGTAAGGATTTCTAGTTATTGGGGTTTTTGTTTTCAAAAAACAAAATGTTCTGAAAATTCTCTAGTTAATTAATTAAATATAATTTATTGTTCTTTTTTTTAATAACATTAGAAGGTAATTTAAATAATTATTTGAGCATGGATTTGATAAGGAATACGTTTTTAGGAAGATGTTGCAATTCAGAATGTGATTTTTAAAAATATAATGGAAATTAATACAATCGACTGGAAAAGGCGATTTAAAAAAATATAATTTGCATACAAAATTGCGGAGTGATTACATTTAAATGTATACCCCGGAGTAACCTCTTTCTCTTCGCCCTCATTTCAGATCTTCTCCATAGCCATCAGTGGCAACATAGCCAGCTACTTGCAGCATGCCACCGACGGCTACCACTGGCACTACAACTTCCATCTGGTCTCCTATGCGGCCACCTGCATCTTCCTGTACGCCAACCTCTTGCCAGCCGTCCTGTGGGCCCTCTTCAAGTACAGCCTGAAGCCCGTGGATGCGGCGGACGACATCGAAACGGATAGCGTAAGTCCATGCGGTCCTTTCATCCATCCATCCATCTCGCTCACATTCGCACACATTCCGCTTGCAGGCCACCTACACGCCGAGTCTCTTGTCGCTGATGTGCATCTACGGCTACAGTCTGGCCATCTACATCCCAGTGTCCATCCTCTGGGTGATCAATGTAAGATAATAATATTATCCAGAAATATCCAGCCTTAATTTTACCTTCCAGTTAAGCATTTCAAGTCTTAACAGTAGCTTAAAGGTTTAATATTCTTCTAGAAACAAGATTTAAGGACTTTATTCATAAGTCTAAGTTTCAGTAGTTAAAACGTAGGTTTAAAATGAATTTTATCACTTAGTTATGCTAATTGCCTATTGAAGGTTAAGTCTCTATTTCTTTACTCTTCATTTCGGTGTAAACCATGAGATTTTTTTTTTTTTTTAATATGACTTATAGAATTTAATACGTTGATCAGCCAATTTAATGGCTATAAAACATAGATTACAAATAAGAACAAATAACGTGAAATCAAACCATGAGAGGGAGTTTTTTTTAATGTACCCCAAATTTTATTTTTACGAAATCACGGAAAGTGTCATGGATTTAAGTATTACATTGCAATCTGTTCAATTCAGTATGTATTTTTGGTCTGTATTAATGGTCTTACACATTTTGGCCAAAACAAAAAGGAAAATTCATATTTTTGCCAAACACCCAAATCCCAATTTTCCACAAAAAAAGAATTGGTTTTTGGCCGAAACAATGGAAATATTGATTCAAATATGGATTATCATACCTTTCTGAACTCGTTGTTAAATTTCCAATCGATCCACATTTAAACCTGGACATTTTATTTTTTTTTGCCATTTTTCGCAAAAAATCATGATTTTTTTCACAACAAAATAATTGGTTTTTTGGCCGAAGCAAAGGAAAAATTGATTCAAATATGGATTGTCATACCTTTCTGAGCTCGTTATTAAATTTCTAATCGATTGGCATTTAAACCTGGACATTTTATTTTTTTGCCATTTTTGAAAAAAAATCATGATGTAACTCCTTATAAAAAAATGAAAATTGACAAAAATTTGATTGTTTCAAAATCACACGGAAAGTTTTATGAATATAATTATTAAGTTGTAAGCTGTCCAAAACAGTATGTATTTTTGGTGTAGGACCATTTTTTGTCGAAAACCAAAATACCGAATTTGCAAAAAAAAAAAATTCTTTTTTTGGCCGAAACAAAGGAAATATTAATTAAAATATGGATTGTCAAACCTTTCTCAACTCGTTATTAAATTTCCAATCGATTGGCATTTAAACCTGGACATTTTATTTTTTGGCCATTTTTCGCAAAAAATCATGATGTAAAAAAATGTGAGAATTAGCAAAAAAAAATTTTTTTTTTTATAAAAAAAAATCTGAATCTACAACTTCCTGGTTTTTATCCCAATACTCTAAGAGTAGAAAAGGATTTTCTTTTAAATAATTTATGTTATACTTATAATTTATATCTGAATATTTAAACATACTAATGTCTATGAATTCCCCACAGATCTCTTTGCTGCAGTGGCTCTTGGTGATCACCGCCGCCCTGCTCTCGGGTTCGGTTTTGATTGCCGTTCTGACGCCTGCTCTGCGGAACTCGCAGTTCTCGCTGTTCCTCATCATTGGGATATTGGGCGCCCACGTGGTGCTGGCTGCCGGATTCATGCTCTACTTCTTTCACAATCCCCCAGAACCGCTGGCCGCAGCTAATCCGTCTACAGCTGCACCTGTTGCTCCGGCTGCCCTGAAAGCAGTGACCGAGGCGGTTCTAAACGCAGTCGTCCCCGGCAATCAGACCCACTAGGAGGCATTCCGCAGCATCGTCGCCCACATTTGTTGTACCTTAAGTTGTCCTTACTATAATATTCGTTACTGAGCAGTGCTTAAGTTCGGATCCACATCTGAGTTCGAGCAGGCCGCGTTTCCTGTTTTGTATTGACTTTCTATAACATTCGGCGACTGTATATTTATATTAAATTAGAGGTAGAAGTACGTGTAATACCAAAAAAAGAAGAAATCCAATAACAAAATGGAACTAAAATCGCTAGAACTTTTCGCTGGGGTAGTAGAAAATTTAAAATGCCATCATTAAAAATTGTAAATATAATCCAAAGTACTTAAAGTGAGCCTTTACTTGGTTATTGCGGGGTTTTCTGTTACAAATTGCTTTAATTTGATTTAATTTCACTTTTTTCCGATCTCTTTGCCACCATATTCCATGTGGAGATAGTCCTTTCGGAGGAAGAAATGGAATAGAAAAGGTGGTGTGTTGTTTGGAATGGGGATGCTGAGTTTGGTTTTCGTTTGTTTTCAGTTTTCGCTGAAGTTTCGGTGTTTTTACGTTTGCTTTTTTGGGTGGCTGCCGGTCGCATACACACCATATATATGTATGTGCAGGGTTATGTGGACAATAACGGGCACCTCGGGGGCTTTTCATCGTTTTTGCTGCTGCTGTTCATGTTTCAGGATTGCTTTTGGGTGAATTCCATGCGCTTGGCGTATTTATTCGAGCAATGTGGAAATTATTCCAAGCGAAGGATGCTGAAAACAGGCTGTTTTTTTTATGTTTTGCTAATATCATATTTTATTTAATCTGGAAAATTTAAAAAGATATTTTACAAAGTATTTATATATTTTCTATGGAATATGTTTTATTAAAATCATTTGGATAAAATATTTGTTCATAAATATAGCCAAACAGCATTATAAAATTATTTTAATTATTTATATTTAACTAAAATTCAAGTTTGAAACATTTAATTTAATTATTATTTGTATCATTGGGTTAAAATAATTATTTAGTAATTTAAACTAACAGCCAAAAAATCATTATAGGCAATTATTAAATTTTTGTTTTGTATATTTAACTAAAATTTCCGTTTGAAACATTTGGCGAATTGAAACACCCCTTTTAAAATTCGGCATGTAATTCACGTACATAGGACTCCATTTCACATGTGTGTGTGCATGTATGCCTGTATGCGGGCGTCTGTTCTTGGGTTTGTGTGTGTGAATATGTTTGCATGTATGTATTCAGCTGACATGCACCCACGCACATTTATAGAGAGAGAATTTCTCAATTTCAAATGCAAATATTCGCATAACGCATCGTTAGATTTGACGTTTTATTTATACTTTTCATGCAAGTGAGATGGGTGTACCTTTGTACATTGTTCACCTCCCTCTCTCTCTCTCTCTCTCAAACCTTTTTCAGTACTTTTCTCTGGAAAAACAAAATCCCTTTAACTTACGGGGACAAATACATAGACAACCGGGTGCATAGTTGGAGATACGGGGGCGTATACTTGATG
The DNA here is from genome assembly GCA_037075205.1 of Drosophila prostipennis. Taxonomy (NCBI): domain Eukaryota; kingdom Metazoa; phylum Arthropoda; class Insecta; order Diptera; family Drosophilidae; genus Drosophila; species Drosophila prostipennis. The sequence goes on along the minus strand of JBAMCJ010001257.1, from coordinate 162,001 downwards.
CGAGGATTAGAGATACAGTATTTCGGAGGCAAAAAGCAAATGGATTCTCATTATAAAGGGAAATATGTTTTAGTAAATAATGAAATCCATTTTAAAAACACTGTTTAAAATTCTAGGAATATTATAAAATTTATATATATAATTATCCTTTGAATTCCTAACCCCCTCTAATTTCGCACAGTGTCTGTGTGTCGAAACGCATAAATATCCGAATGCCGTATTATGTATGGCCACTGATTCGATCGATTTGTGGTGGCATATAGATTAACTGATTTGCCATTCAGCTGATTAGCATTCAAGTGGGTGGTTGGTGGGCGCCGGAAACGGAAACGGAAGTCACTCGATGGCTGCTAAAAGTATATTTTTTTTGCCTTGTTCTCTGTCTTTTATTCCTTTTATTTATCCGCTGCTTTTTTTTTTTTTTTTTTGCTTCTTGTTTTTGGGAAGGAGCGGAATTAGCTGATGTGCAGCGACTTGTGTGATTCCTTTTTTGTTGCCTCTTAAAGCAATTACTCCATCCTTTTAGCTCTCCATCCCTTTTTGCTCTCCTGCCTCTCATTCCACACAGATGCATGCACTGCAAGAAATATTATTATATTCGATTATTTATTTTTGAATTTCGCTTTTTTTTATTATTTTATTTCGGCTTATTATATTAATTTCAAAATAAATAAAAGATATTTAAATTTATAATCAATACATTTTAAAAAAATATTAAAAAATAGAAACATTTTGATCTTAAACTTTATATACCTTTTGTTTTTAATGAATAAATTATTTGCATGCATAAATTATTCAGAATATTTTGAAACCCACACATTTCCCTCAGTGTACTCTTACGTCAGTTTGAGTGTGTGTGAGTGACTTAACCCCTTTGAGCCGCCCTCGTAATGCATTTGAAGCGTTAAAACGCCACTTGAGTGAGGATGTTTGGTCCCGGCAAGGAACTGCACACTGCTTGGAACTCGGGGATGTCGGGGGTTAAGGGGCTGGGGGGTTAAGAGGCTGGAGAAGAAGGGGTTAAGGGGTGCCTGGCAGAAGTGCATATGCTAATTGGTAAGTGCACGGCTCAACGAGCACCTGTTGAAGTCAGCGTCTCTCTCTTTTAGAATTTCAGAATCAGATACCAACTTCAAGAGCTTTTGTTTGGGCTATTTTGTTAAAAAAATCGTATTTAAATAATTATTTACTACAATTTCACTCAAAATAATATAATAAAATAAAAATGGCGTCCCAAAGATAAAAACAAAAATTTAAAAAAGAAAACAAATTGACAAGTTTCTATTGAGAAATGTAACCAAATTTATAGTAACAATATTAGCAATTTTTCACTTGATTAAATCAAATTTCGAAAAGCAGAAAATTGCTTAACATCAAATAAATTTGAAATATTTAAGATAGGTAAAAATAATGAATAAATATAAATTAGTTCTTGATTTCTCTAACAAAAATAAATTAATTAGCGCGGCAAATAATATTAGATAGATAGATTTGGAGATTCAAGACCCTGCAGATTATTTTCGTCCTCTGATATTACTTTGAAAATAGGAAATAGATTTTTAGAACAGCTCAGCCTAAGTTATATTAAATTTTCCTAATCATAAAACAAATCAAATTAAAAAGCTAACATCTTTCTGCATTATAATTCACTGGCAAACGATTTGTTTATGGTATAAGCACTAAAGAGTCCTTTGAATCAAGTATGATTATTGATTTATTTTGTTTGCGTTCGGATTAAAGGAGCTTAGAGTGTGTGGTGAGAAGGCCTTAAGGAACTCAAGGGGGGTATGGGTTAAATAGTTTATATTTGGGATCCTTGTTACCGCCTGTTATTGGGTTAATCCTGCAATCCTTTTCCCCGTTCTCTCCCCTTGCCTTCCATTTCCTCCTTTCTCCGTGTGGCCAAAAGGACTGCTCGTTCTTATTTCCATCTATTTTGTGAATGTCCTGGGGCCACACCACCACGCACACGTAGCTCAGCAGGATGTGCTGTGCCACGCCCCCATGCACTCAATTAAGTGTGTGTGTGTGTGTTTGTGTGTGAGTGTGTGTGGGTGAGGAGTCCTCTGTTGACTTGAGAACTTGGTACAACTTTTGCGTACGAGTTGGTCGACTACGTGACAGAGGTTGCAAGTGCCCCTCACTGTCCTTTTCGGAACCCGAACCAAACCGCCCCCCACGCCCACGAAGGTCTCCTATTTACCCAGCCGACACACCCCAAAAAATAATAGTTATTATTGTTATTTGAAAACTCGAAACTTGTTTGCGTAAATATTTGCTTCATTCAGGAAAACTTAATTTAGGTAGGCGACTTCTTAACATATGAAAACAAAAAGATAAATTTAAAATAAAATAGATTTATAGGATTTTAACTACTTTTTAAATATATTTGATTAATATTTGTTATAAACTTTTTTTTACCAATAATAAAAGTATAAATTATACTTTTATAAATTTCGACTAACTGACTGGATTTTTTTTAAATAAATAAATACATTTTAAAAAGTCATTACAAACAAACACATTTACATTCAAAATATATATATTTATTTTCCCATTTTTAGTCAATTTTTCCTTAAACCATTATATTGCCGGTTTATTATTTCTAAAATAAAAGTCAGGGAATTTTTTTTTTTATAAAATAATATTTAAATATATGGAACCCAATTATTTTATTTTTTTTCTATAAACTTTATAATCAACTTTATAATCCCCAAAGTAATACATCAATTTTCCAAGCGAACTAATTTTTCCTAGGTGTGTATTCCCCCCAGAATTCATATTTATTTTGGCTTTAAGGCCAAGTCGTCTTAAAGTCGGTGTCTCCATCTGCAACTCTATCAACTATTTCCATCGCCAATTGACCATTTATAGCCATATATCTATGTCTATATCTCCGGGTGAGCAAAGTACGTGGACAATCTGCCGGCCGGCCGGTCTTCGGGATTTTGGGGCGTGTTCGCGGCGCCCAGTTTGACACAATTTCGAATGTGCCGCCGCCCATATGCAGAAATTGCTCCATTTTCGCTCCGGCGGAAAATTCTACACGGCCCCGGGAAAATTCTCCAGCGCCCCTAAGAGAGCTTTTCCGAGAGCTTTCCTCGGGAATGGGGGCGCTGGCCCATCCTTCGTCCTGTATCCCCAGCTGTGTATCCAATTCGGGATTTGGCTTAGATAATCACTGCGATTTTCCAAGGGGGCGTCGTATGGCTTGGGTGGGCCTGCACACACACACATATGCATGTCTATATAATTTCATTATTTATTTTAATTAATTGAAAACTGTTGAAAAGCCAGCGGCTCCCCGATGACCCTAATGCCAAGTAAGCTCACTAATTGCAATTGACTTCGAGGGAGCCCTCAACTTTAAGTGGAATAATGCAAGTGGATTGTCTGAGGATGCAATTTATGTTAATATTTTCGGAGCTAAGCACTTGGTAGTTGGGCAATTTACAACTTTTAATTGCATTCACCACACCGGGCGTTTGGGTTTTATTTGTATATTTAAGTGGATGAGAGTCAATAAAAATAAAACTAATATTTTTAGTAATTTAGTAATGTTTTTAAATATACGTAAGATATAAATAAAATTTAATTATCATTTATATTTAGGAATTAAATATCAGAAAAATATCTGGGTTTTTAAAATACCTTTTAAATGTCAAAATAGGCGTCTAAAAGTATGCAACAATATTGTGTTAACCCAAAAATGATATGAATTCATAAAGGAAGAAGACTATCCTTTATTTACTGCATACTTTTAGGCATATATTTTAACATTCACAAGTTATTTCAAAAACCTAGCTAATATAAGTTCATTTCCGTTTTTATTTTCTGAAATTTTCATTTTTCAACAGCTATTTTCATTTTGATATATCTTATTTATTTTGTGGGAGTATTTCACCATTCATTTTGAAATGCAATATTCTGCGGCGAAACCGTTAAAATGCGGCACATTATAAATTCATTTGTGAATATTAATATTTGAGAAGCTGCTATTTGGGCAAATTGAGTCCTTGTATGAACATGAATTGCATTGCAAATATTCGCTCTGTCCCCTCTGTCTCTCTCTAAACTCATCTAGCCGTCTCTCTCTCACACCCTGTGCGGTGCCCGTATCCTGAGACAAAGTCTTTCAATTAATTTCAAATGGGAATGCACCGAAGCTCAATGCAAACATTTGCACAATTTCAAATCGCTTTTGCCGCTGCTATTGCTATTGCTCTGCTTTATTTCCAACCCACTGTTTTTTCACCAGCCAACCCAGCTTTTCCACCTTTTTTGCACATAAAAAAAATTTAAAACTATTAATTTAAAAAAATGAGAAGAATATTAAAGCAGCAATATTAAATAAAACTTGGAATAAAATAAAATAAATAAGGTATTAAGATTTTTTCTGTATTAAAATTAAATTTTTGATTTATTTTATTTTTACTCGCGGAATTAATTGAAAAAAAACCAAGATACCAATTTTTAATGTTGAATTAAAAAAAATGTTGATCTTAACTTTAAAGTAATCATTTTCTATTTTTCTAAAACTTTATAATTTAAAAAAATGAGAAGAATATTAAATCAGCAATATTAAATAAAAATTGGAATAAAGTAAAATAAATAAAATGTTGGGACTTTATTCTGTATTAAAAATACATTTTTGATTTATTTTATTTTTGCTCGCGGAATTAATTGAAAAGAATTATAGAAAATGTTGATCTTAACTTAAATATGATTATTATTATTATTATCCGCTGTTCTAAGTTGTACTAAAAATTAAATTCTTCATTTAATTTCTCCTAATTCATTTACTTAATTAAATAGAATCCGTAGCTTAAAGATATTTTGCAAGTGTTCTATCCTGTTGTTTTTGAGAGTAGCGAGCAGCTGAAATTACACAGATTACAAGGGATATAGACGACGAGCTGTTGGCACACATTCTACGGCAGCGCCTCGTTGCCACGCCCCCCTGAGGAAAATGTCGAGGAAAATGCATTTTCAAATTATTTCGAAGCCGCGCTTTTGGAGAGAATTTTCCGCTGGCGCTGGAGAGTTTGAAGCTGGGTGGGGAAAATCGAAGGGCGGTAGGTTGCTAGGTTGCTAGGTTGTTAAGTAGGGTCGGAAAAGCTGTGCTGTGTGGAAAAGCTCTACTCTACTCTACTGTTCGAACTGTAGGTGCTGCTGTTGCTGCTGCTGCTGCGTTTTCCGTGAAAAGTCTCCTCGAAAGCGAAGGATGCGTTGGCGTCTCTGCCGGCGTCGCAGTCGCAGTCGGAAAAGCGCCTCTCTCTCTCATTTTCTGGGATAATTCAGTACGAGTCAAGCAGTCTTCGGCGCATCCAGCAAACGCGGTTCTTTTTTAAGCGCGTTTTCGTATTATTCTACTCATATGATTTATCATTTGCGTCGCTATATGATTTCTCTATGATTTACCGTAGTATGAAAAGCCACTACTACTAAAAACCAAACCAAAAACCAAAAAAAAAACCAACCAAATAAATAAAAACACGAAAATATTAGGCAAACGATCGACTAGGAGGACGTAGAAGAAGGCGGAGGAGCACCGAACACAACTAGGGAAATATTCCTGTTAAAGGACCGCCGTTGTCCTTCCTGTCAGTCAGTCAGTACGTCCTCAAAAAATAAACTTTTTTATATCTTTTTGTATATGTGTGTGAGTGTGAGAGTGAGAGAGCTGCGATCGCAAAGATATACGCATATTTAACCCAAGAGAATCACATTTTGAGACTAAGGTTACGAACTGCAGCTCAAGTTAGATCCCAAAAAAGGTATAGATAAGCATAGTCGATCGAGGAAAAGTGAGTACACCGTACAAAATGCTCACCCTATTACTCAGCAATAAAAATTAAAATATTATTTAACTTCAGTTTGATAGATATTTTTTAAATTTTTATTTTAGTTTTGGAGTTATTATTTAAATTCGAATATTAAAATAATTTAAAAAAATTGTTCAAGTTGAATAAGATCATTAAAAAGAATACTTAACTTTTTGAAATATACTTAATATTTTGTTGACATTCAAAAATTATGATTATAAATCTAAAAATGTTATAAAAACCTTAGTTATTGATAGTTATTTAATGTAAATTTTAAAAATTTTATTCAAACATTGGTTTTTCAAAACAGAAAAAAAATAAAATAAACTCGAATACTTCCAAATGTAGGTTGATTTTGATTTGCTCATTTTTCAGCGCACTTATTTTGTGTGTACGCGTGGAAAGGGTGTGGCAACGACCTAATTACCTGTAGCCAATTTTCGGATACTTTTAAGCTAACCGAATTTGTTTTAATCGTATTTTAACATTTTCTTCACTTCTCTCTTTCTTGCAGCCAATTCAGAGCGTATTAACACAAAAGTCTGCTGGCAGCAATCAACTTCAAGCCAAAATTATTATTCAAAATCTCAAATCTCAAAAAAGAAATCGTTAAACGAAAAAATTGCATACAACTATCATCACAATTTTCCAATGTTTAATTTTTGTGTTGTCGACTGATACAAAGATAAAAGACCAAAATCGTTAAGGAAAAGCAATTCTCCCACACAACAAAGTATATTGAAATAATAATAAACGAGTATAAAGCTATTAGTTTTTATTCAAACATCAATTTGATTTGAGTAAATGTGCGCTAGCTAGAATCATAAATATATATATATATATATAGTCGGATAACATTTGATTACCTTCGTCGGTGAGTGTCTAGCCAATCAATCTATAGCCTATAGGAACCATATATACCACAAGGTTTTATACTGAATTTATAAAATTTTGGGTGAGGGCGCAGTGCGCATCGAAGGGCCCATCAAAGGCATCAACACCAAAACTCAATATAAACTAACAAAAATACCATAAGCAAGTGTTTTTTTGTCGCAAATAAATAAATTTACATATTTACACATAAAAGAAGGAGACGAAAAGAAGTTAAACAACAGTAATATTAAAATAAAGACTTGAATTTCTCAAAGAAATAAATATTTATACAAGAACAAGCGAAGAATAAGAAAAAATAAGAAAAACGGACTTCCAACGATTTCAAAATACGACGAAATATTTTTAGAGCAAAGACCCTGCAACAAACTATGATAACAAAAAAAATGCAAATCGGTTAACAAAATATTTGCCAAATCTATGTATGAATCAAAAAATCTAACAAATAAAACGGAAACGGAATTAACGCATACTTAATGGGAAATCGAACGTCGAGCTACAAGAATTTATACTAAAAACCGGGAATAAAGCAAAGAAATTGAGGAGAACAAGGAGGGACAAGTGCAAAAGGAGGAAATAGGGAAAAGCGAGGGGAAAATCGAGATCAACAGAGGTCAGCTGTAAAGTGATATTTTATAAATACCGAAAATATCAGATAAGGACAACGACTTATAAGGTAAGTTTGAGTTCTTTAATACTACTATACTATATTAGAGATAGTTTAATTTAAATACGTTTATATTTGTGCCGAAAAGTAGGCATTTGTATTAAACACCTTAAAAAACTGAAAACGGAAATCGGGATATCAAATTGAAAGTAAAAAACTATCCGAGATTTAAAAATAAATACATTTTTGAAGTCATATAAAATTGCCTAAAAGTATGTTGTGAAAAATGTTATTACTATCGAATCTATCGAATTTCTCGATACAAAATATATTGCTGCATACTTTCAAACACCTTTACACATGATTTCATCCCCGTTTATGTGAACGAGAGCCCGTTGAAAAAGTAATCGGTCATATTATTTAATTTTCATTCGTAACAATAGACCCGAAAAATAATTGAAATTGTGAAAATTGCGAAATTTGCAATTGCAATTTCCCCCATTTTGCGGCCGTCCGCCGTCTATCGCCGCCATTCCACTCGTTCGCATCGCTGTTTACACTTGAGCTCTTCGACAAGCAATTTGTGCATTAATTGTGTTCGCTGATTGCATTGTTGTTTCATTGATGATGATTGCCCCTCCTCCGCCTCCCTGCACCCCACTCAATCAATCACCCCCCCTGTCTTCCTCGCTCTTCACTCGTTGCCATGATTGCATTCACACGGATACGAGCACACACACACATGTGTATCCTCGATATCCTGACAGGGACACAATCACATAATGGCCGGGTCGCCATTTTCCTCACACTCTTCACTCTCTCGCAGATTTCATGGCAATTTTATCGATTTTTAAATTGGCACAAATTAATCGAGAAAATCGCATTTGTGCACTCGCGATTGGCAGTCACGTTGGAAAATTGCATATTGAATGTCGCAGTTCAACATCACTAAGTAACCGTTTGGCAAGTTTGGCGGAAAAAAGAACGGAGTTTCTTATTATAAGTTTTATACAAAATAATATTAAAATAAAAAAAATCGAAATATCGATAAATTTGTGATAACTAAAAGAGATTTTCATATTCAATATTTTAATCATCACATTTTAATGGTACTATCGATTGTTTTTTTTAATGTTTTTATAATTTTTGTAAAAAAATATTACTTCATATTAAAAAAAATTTTTTTCTTTTTAATTTTGCTTTAATTGGTATTTTAAAAGTTTATTTAAAAGTGATTTTGATTGCGTAAATTTACTAAATTTAATATATAATATTTATGTTCGGTATTTACTTAAATCTAAAACTCTACAATTTTAATTTTTATTTTTATTTTTATGTGTACAAATTTAAAAGTAAAAAAATATACAATTTTAATTCTCGCAATAATTCAGCATTTACTATAAGTCAGACTAAAGTACCATTGTCAAGCCGAAATATTCTGGCTGATTCATGCAATAAAAAAGAGTGGCGGCAGGTATTAATAAATAATAAAATGTATTCTAACTTGTACATAAAAGAATGGAAAGAATAGCGATTTTTCACCTTCCCTGTCCACCTGAAAAATCAATTATTTAAATGCAACTTTTGCTGAAAGTTCACAGTTCGATGACAAAAGGAATAGAAAGGATGAAAGGGGAGGTCGAGTTACGTACGGTACTTGCGATGACATTAAATTAAAATAAATTGGGCACTGTGATGGGTTGGTGGAGGTGGATTATATCACAAACGGCAACTGACAATGCATATACATAAATATATATAGGTATATATTGTGTATATTGTGCAGCATCCATATTTCATACGTATATATAATTGAAAATGCAGCCTGCAACTCCCTCTGATGTCTGTCTGCCTATGTTTATCATCCTGCGAACGGCATATAGCATTTATTATATGTTCGGCATATAGAACATGTAAATGCTGGCAGAACTTTGGACGAGTGCCTGCAGTTTCCTTGCCCATCTACATCCACCCTCAAAAACCAGATGGAACTGGCCACGAGCCACCACCAGTGGTTTGGAACCACCATCATCCCAGCACCACATTCCCCATCGACATCGTCGATATACCAGCATCAGCATCCCCACCACCCAGCAGGTTCTGGCCACCCACCATCGGATATCTCTCAGCTGACTGACTTCGACAGACAAAATCAGCTTTAATATAAGTTCCCCAGATTATTCCCCAAAGAGTAACTCAAATATGAGGCTAAATCGGTTGAACAGGTACCCATTAGGTTATCTTAAGTTTTTGAGGTTCTCTAAAATCACTAATAAAGGTATCTAAAAGTATGCAATAATATGTTTAAAAATCAAAAAAAGTTATTTTTCACTGCATACTTTTTAGGAGTTAAGAAAAAACGATATCTAAAGACTTTTCTGAAATCACTAATGGCGCCTAAAAGTAGACAATAATATATCTTAAATCCATTATTTATTTATTGTACAGAATACTTTTCGGAAGTTGAGAAAAAGAAAAACCCAAATCTATCGAAATTAAAGACTTTTCTGAATTCACTAATAAAGGCGCCTAGAAGTATGCAATACTATTTTTCAAATCCAGAAGTTATTTACTAAACTGCATACTTTTAGGAACTTGAGAAAAAGAAATGAAATCCCTTGAAATTTCTTACTTTTTAGTTTACTGAAACTTTGTGTGTATGTGTGCGTGTGGTTTCACATACACATACATATGCAGCCCAACAGATTTTCTTTCTTGTCAGAAATTGAATTCCCTCTTTCCACTCTGCTGCTTCCATAGTGAAATAGAGAGAAATTCCATTCAACGCTCACTTTTCTTGGCGAAAAAGTCTTGAGATGAGTTTTCATTCTCCGTTTTTCTTTTCCTTTTCCATCTGCTGCGCTCTATTCTCTGGCCGTTTTCTTTTGCGGATTCTGTAAATTAAAAGGCGTTGCCACGCCCACCGCCCACCGTCGCTGCATTGAAGTAAGGCGAAATTCTATTAGAACTTTTGTCCAAGAAAATTAAGGCTTTCAGCGGGAGAAATTCAATTTCCAAAGAGTTATTTTCCTGTTTTCCCTGCCTTCGACGGAAAACCCGTTTTCCCTTTGTGCCTTTCCTTATTCTTTTCTCAGTTTTCCTTTGTTTTCGGTTTACTATTTTTTTTTTGGCTTTCTGCTTTCCTGTTTGCGATTCTTCTTGAGCTCCTTTAGGGCTTATTGTTGAGTTCTTTTGTCAATTAAATTGTTGTATGCAATTCCCGGACGAAGCCAAATTGCATTCAGTCCATGGAGAAATGCTTTCTCGAAACGAATTGCCTCTCATTAGCCGGGGTTTCCATTAATCCCCCTTCTTGCTGCGACGTTGAATGGAAAATTTCACTGAATGATTGCCTAATTTTCAATACTCGTAATTAAATTGTGTGGCTAATTTGTTGGGTACAACCGGGCGTATGAGCAATATCTGCTGTCGACGACCGTATTCAATTTCATAGACCATTTGGCCGGGTCGAAAGTTGAGGGAAAATAAAGGAAAACTCCTCGATGTGAGTGGGGAAAATGAAAATGGAAAATGGTTGGCCATTTCGGATATTGCATTTTGGCAAATTGGAGGCTTCCCTTTGAAGTTTCGAGCCGGAAACGGCAATCGGCAATCGCCAGCGGAAGTAAAATCAATATGACGCATGCGCTGCGTTTTTCCTGCCACTTTTTTGCTCTCCAACGGAAAATGGCCAGGAAAAGTCGAAGAAAAGCGAAATGCAGCTGCGGCAAATGGCACAGATTACACACAGCTGGCAAATAGAAGCAGGCGCACAAAAGCTTTCCGGAAAATGATTAATTTTCGCGGACATATTGCATGGGAAACATACATTTCAGAAACTTGTTCGTTTGGGAAAATAATTGCTGGCGGCTCAGAATTATTGAAAAGTAGTATGGCTACTATAAAAACTAATAAAACATATAAATTAAATTTAAATAATAAATAAAACATTTTGGGATTTTTTGAACGTAAGATAAAATATATATTCTTCTTATTTATAATTTAATTTTAAAGTCTTCATTTATACAATCAATTTGATATTTAATAGAACTATATAATAAATAATAAGTTTTTGGCACTTTAGATTTCGATTTTTTAAACGTAATTATATTTATTTTTAAATCCTCATTTTATACAAACAATTTAATATTTTATATAAAAAGATAGGCTTTTAATCCATCTTATGTAAATGCCAAAATGCATTCATTAGTGTAGAATTTCAAATCGGCAAACTTTTCGAGACTCAAAAGTCGTTGAGCGACTCAAGTACGGTTTTCCATATCCAAAGGCATCCCCAAAACCGAAAAATACTTAACTAATCCTCGGTTGACATCAAACAGCAGGGATTTACACATCACAGAAAAGTGAATTCTGCAAATGAAATTGAGAAGTTTCTCTAAAAAAAATCCCCCGCCCATAAAAGTATGCAAGGGGAAAAAAGTTTATTTGCCAGCCGCTTTTGCTTTTCTTTAATTAATGCAATTGAAGTGCACTTCGGAAAAGCGTGCTTTCCACCACCGTCACAGCAACCACCGCTGTCCAGTAAATACACAGAAAAAAATACGCATATTTTCTATAACTTTTCAATTTACTTTTAATATTCACATTTGTATATAAATAATTAGGTACCTAATCTTTTAAAAATGTACATAAAAATGTGTGTACAATTTATTATTACTTAGAAATTCTTTTCACTTTCGGCTTGCAATTGTGACCTATTTTTTACTGTGCATCTGTCGGCCAGCTAAAAAGTGGAGTGCAGCGAACCACCACCAGAAAGCCGAAAAAAGTTGCTAAAAAACAAACCGACCACATGGAAATCCATAAACAAATATTTCAATTGCCGCTAAGCTTCGTCCAGACGCTTTGGGCGATGATCTACACACGAAAAAATATGTTTTTATTTTTTGATTAAAAACAAAAATTTACGGACCTTCATTTTTCTTTTAAAAAATCCAAATCTAAAATTCTTAATTATTATTATTTATTATCGGGTAAAAAGGGAAAATAAATGTGGTATTCAAAAAGTGTGCAACAAAAAATGCTCTAAAAACCAACGAAGAAAGCAAACAAATTCTGGATCCGCCAATAAAAAGATAAAATGCCGCAAAATATTAATCGTAAATCAGATGAAATTGAATTCTTTAATTAAATAAAAAATTATAAAAATATAGCCCTAGTATAATTATAAAAATATCGTTTTGAAACGAATATTAACGGAAAAATATATTTGTAATTTCTAAAATGTATTAAATATTTTTAAGCTTAATTTGAATATTTTTTTTTACTTAATTAAAATTTAATAGCCTATTTAAAGGCTTAAAAGAACAATTTCAAGAGATGATCTAATAGAGCGTATCGATTTTGCTCAGTGTAAAGCTGCTGGATTATCCTTGTTCAGGTAGAGCATTTTTCTTGGCCGAAGCCGCCGTTGTTTTTGCCTTGTGGGAGCATCAAATATGCACAAACTGACAAACAACGAAAGCAGCCAGCGGAATACACAATGGATGTAAAAATTCAAAATTCAAGCACCACTCCAGAGGGTCCCGCGTACGATAATTGAAATGGACAGCATCCGGTTGCAGCGAAAAAGCGAAAAAAGGGGTAGGATTACTATGGGAGGGGTATTTTTGGGGGTTTTTTAACCATCAGCAGACGATGTGTATACAGGCGGGACCAGTTTTTCTTTTTTTTTTCCGTGTGTTACATGGCGAAATGGTTAAAAAAGCAATACCATGTATATAGAGTATAGTATCGTATATCGTATCTACCTATTTATCCCTACACTTATTTAGCCAGGCAAAAAGTGTGGGTCCTTTTTCAGAACAGATGAAGTGCTAAACAATTAATTAGAAAAGTTTTTGCTTTCTTTTCGCCCTCAGTCGCTGTGTAAAAAGCAATTTTAAAGTTGGCAAGCATCAACAAAAACAAAAGCCACCACCCAACATCATTTATTTGGTTTGGGCGGCGGGTGAAGGAACTCCTTTTTTTATTTCTTCTTTTTTTTCGGACTCGGGGGTGGTTGAGAAAACTCAAATTTAAGGTTTACTTAAAGTAATCTCTTGCGAAATAATGCTGCAACAGCAGTTCCATTCCCGTAATAAAAACGAATGCTTTCAGGGAGATCAAATTTCATAGCGGAAACGCTAGTTTCATTTATTTTGGTCACAGCTGCAGGCAAAAATGTACAAATTAGTTAATGCTTAGGATTTGGGTACTTAGTTCTATTAAAAAAGTCTTCAAAAAAGAATTCTTATTATTCTTTATGTATAAAAGGAAAAAAGATTGGTTATAAATAAAAGAGCTTGAAATACCTTACATCTTAAAAAACAATCTTAAAGGGCAAGAATGGTGAATATATTTAGTTGGAAAATGATTTTATTATTTTTACTTGTTTAGTTTATTTCTTTATTCACATAGTCATCTATAACCTCTTAGTGCTAACTTTTGATTAATTTTGGACTTTTCTCAAATAAATTCAAGAAGACGTAATATTTGTTTGAAAATTTAAAAAATCTATACTTTAGCAATTTACTATTTTTAAACAATATTTTATTAAATAAAATATTTAACATCTTCAAGAAAATGATTAAAGGACAAGAATGGTAAATACTATTGGTAGCAATATTATTTTTATTATTTTATTCTTTTTTTTTCTAATTGTCAGTAATTAAATATTTTTACTTTCGGTAAATAAACCCAACTAACTCTTCTTGGGTTCTTCAAAATATAACTTTTAAAAGTTTGAACACGTAAACAATTTACTCCTTTCATAAAACATTTATTTGCCGCAGGATATTTTCTTGAATTGTAATGCCAACCGCAATTTTTACAGGGTGACTCGTTATCAGTCTCAATTATGTAAATTAAGCTTTAATTTCTCTTGCTTTTGTTACATTAATGCCGGGCATCCACTTCCCTCTCTCTCCTTTTGTCTCTTTCCCTTTGCCCTTCCCCTTACCCTTTGTCTTTGTCTCTTTCTATTCGGCATTCCTCTTCTCTCTCTAATCTCACTTGGCTGTTAATGTCTGCCTGGACAATTAAATTTATTTCTTTTCAGCTGATTTTGCTGTTTCCATTTTTGTTTTCTTTTATTTCCCTGTTTTTTTTTCTGCTGTCGTGAGGAACATACATAGATATGTACTTACTAATGCCATTTGTTATGGTATGTGAACACCTACACGAAAACAAACTCATACATACAGCCCACAAAAAACATATCTGTTGCAATTTATGGCAAAAAAAAAATAATAATAAAAAAAGAGAAGGGGAAAAACATCAAAAACCATTTTATGTGCTAACGGAATAACAAAGCCAAAGCAAAAGCCGGTCGTTATGCTACACACACACACAAATAATCCTAAAAAGAGAGTCACACACACACACACAGGCACATGTACTCATATACACAGATGCAATGGAGCATTATTTTATTTTTTTTTTATTTTTTTGCTTCATTTTCTAGTCTTTTCTGCCGCAAATTCAATTTCCGCGCTTTGTGCGCAGGACTTTGCCGCCCACAAAACCACCGATTTCCCCATCCACCCACACTTGCACCCACACACATGCAGGCAGGGGAGCACACATACATGCGCAGTAGAGAGCGCGCTCTCTCTCTCTTTCTGGATTTTCGCATTTCCTGGTGTTGGATACAAAAAATGCAGAGTTCATGGATTGCGCAATCTAGGAAAATCAAAACAACGCCCCACAAACACACCCAAAACGGCCAGTCACACGTACACGGGAAAAGAGAGAGTGAGAATAACGGTTAAAAAGGGGAGAGAATATTATGGACGGTATTTGAGAGAGAAAAGGACTTGCAGCAGTCAGAAAAATGTGATCTTTTATTTTAAATTGAAGTGTGTAATATTATAAAAATATAATATTCGCACCAACAAAAATGCCAGAATTCAGGAAACATTTCCTTTTTCCTTTTTTAGGCCTAAAACTAGAAGTTGAGCTTTATATGATATATATTTTATAAACCAAATTTTTTATGGATATTTTTATTTCGTAGGATTTTTGTTGCATTTTTTGTATTCCTTTAAAAAATGTAACATTAACGGATCATTGAAGCACCGAAAGCTGATGAGAATTCTAGAAAATTTATAAATCGATAATCCATATAAAATCAAATTAAAGGAATGGAATTTCAATTTCAAAATTTGCTATATGAGTATTTGAATTTCAAACCTACCACCAATAATTTTAAAAACTACAACTTTTCGCCAAGTGTATGACTGGGTGGCGAAGGATGCAGTACCACATGGCCACCGGCCGGCAATTGTTGTTCGTGTATATACAGCATTGTGTCAGAGTTCAATATCCTACACAGACACACGTGAGATAGAGAGGGAGAGAGATAGGAAGACGCAGAGATAGAGAGAGAGAGAGAGGGAGAGAAGCGGAGATGCAGTGCGAAAGAGACGGGCGAGTGCGAGCGAGATGGCGTCAGCATGCAGGTGGTGCTCGTACGTGTGTTATCCTTCGCTGTCGCTGTGGTGGTGGGCTGCTGCGCTTTTCCTGCTCCCTTTATCTCGTTACGGTCAGGTGACAAAACGGTCCACGCACATAGACATCATAGATAAAGCTGAATAATGATGTGATATATGTATAGGTATATTATGATATATTTTAGTTTATAGTTGGGAGTTGAATTTTTTGTTTGCACAGGATTTTAAAAAAGTTTATTTATATTTATATAAATTTTTCGTATTTAAATAAGGTATTACTGTTATGAATATTTTTATATTTACTTTTAATAGCAAGAAAACGGAATCTTACAAAACAATAAATTTAAAACAAATTTAAAGTACTTTTGTACATATTACATATTTTTTCCACTGCACTCAGTTGCTGGTTGGAGAATGTTCGTCATTTAAACTCGTTAGCTGCATTAATTAACCCCAGACTGGCCGTTTGTCCAATTATGAAACGAGCGGTTTTCGTAACGTCTCATTTGCCGGCCACCCCTAACGTCGGGATAATGGCTATGAATATATAGGATATGGGTATGATATGGAATATGTTATATGCCGTATCTTACACAAACCGCACACATGTGGCGTACCTACTAATGAAGCCTAGGTTGAAAAGTCTAGGGGGCCAATTACCAAAAACTAGTAAAGTTTGAAATTGTTCAATTTTATGTAATTATTTAAAGTGGTTAGAAAAATGGACAGAATTAGTCATCTTTGTGTCGAAAAATGTCTAAAAAAAATATACATAACAATAAAGAAAATACAATTAAAAAATATTAAAAAGGATTACCAATTTGTAGTACAATATTTTGTACTATAATAGCAAAGTTGGCCAAATATTTGAAACCTCGAACTAATCTACCTGACTGCAATGAGAATCGGAGGTGAGAGTCACAGAATGATATTCAATTGCAATCTCGATGCCAATTGAATGCCGGGTGCAATGAACCCTTCGAACAATGCCGATCATTTGTAGCGAATTCGGGGTGCAAAATAATTGGATGGCAATCGAAAATGCAGCATAAAGAGGCGTGGCAACCCTACGCCCATTTCCCACCTTCCGCCTCAAAAATGGAAAACCCCTAACAAAAGGGACCAACGAACATGGTAAATAATTGTCGAAAAGAGATTTAGTAGCTAAAATAACAATAAGCATACAAATTTAAAGAAAATTGTTTCTTCAATATTGAAAATAATAATTAAATTAGGTAAAACTCAAATAAAAATACAATAAAATTTCTTAACAATTGGGGAAACAAAAAAATGAAAATAATAAATATAACTAAACGTATTTTATGATTTAATACTGATTTTTTTTTTTAAATTCTTCCTAAAATTAAATACAAATAAAAATCAAATTGCTTTCCAAAAATTACTTTATACGATAAAAATATATTTAAAAAAAAAGGTATGTAAGCTAAGTTTAAGATACTTCATCTCGTACTCTCAAAACTTCACTTTTCTTGCCAATTAGAAAAATTCGGAATTTTCCCTCAAGACCCGCAGGGCTTGGAAAAACGTTTTTCCTTTGACATATCAAACCCACCCTCTTTTTGAGGCTTACACACCGGGATTACATGGCCATTTTCTCAGTGTTTCGTTGCGTGTGTGCGTGCCAAAACAAAACTGATTTTCCAAACGCACGAATGTGCGAAATTCTAGACGGGAGGGGGGAGGGGAAAAAAACCCTGCAAAATCACAATAATGTCAATAAGTCGGAAGAGCCATAAATTGCAGCGGACTGAACCAAAGTTCAAGATCCTTTTTGAACAGCGTTGGGCAGCAGCTGCAAGGATAATGATGCTCGATCGCATTGGTGGTGGTGCAAAGCTGTGGTGGTTGGACCTCCCCCTTTTCCCGTTTTCCCCTCCGAAAGTGTTACATAAGTTGGAAAATGGGAAAATGCAAATCGATTGGTTCTGGTTCTGTTTCGGTTTTTTTTTTCTTCTATATTTTTCTATTGTTCTAAAAAAAACGGGTTAGCTTTCGCTTTCGAAACGAGTTCTTCAGGTTTTTCCACCGAGCTGCCCAAAATTTGTACAACATTTTGACACATCCTTGTATACTTTAGAATTGGAAAATGTTTTACAAAAATTAAGACATATGGCCACATTTTCATAACGAAGGGTTGACCTGTGTTTCGGTTCGTCTTTGCATTGGGTGCACAGAAAAAAAAAATTGTTTCGAGATCAAAGGTTTTTGTGACTTCAAATGATCAGGATTTATTTAAAAAATTTTGTGATAAAATAATTTTTGGGCCTATTTATTCCTATTATTTTTAAATGTTAATGATTATTATTATATATTTTAAACCATGCATTTAATTTCAATTGTTACCGTAATTCTTTCCCTTTTTTTATCTTTGCATTCAAGCCTTTAAAATAGTGTTTCAATTGACCTTAATTCTGTGTAATTTTTCGTTTTCTTGCGAAAAGGATCGTTAAGAAAAACTCAAGGCCCAGCCACGCCCAAACGCCCACTTATATTTTCCCCAACTCAACTCGGAAACCGTTTATCTCTGGCTGGCGAAAAAAAGAAAAAATAGCAAGCACAAAAAGCAACAACATCATCATCAACTCCCATCAAATTAAAGGAATTGGGTCAGAGGATAAACAGAATTATCTTCAAGAGCCTATGCAAAAAAAACAGAAAAAAAATCGCAAGCCAAAAGGAAATTCAAAGAAAATAAGGAATAGGGCGAAAAAGTAAACAGAGTCCTTAAAAAAGGAACGAAGCAAACGGTTGCCACTCGACCGAAAGGACAACCCCGCAGCAGCTCAGCCACCTAACCACCCACTCACCACCCACTCGCCCACCCTTTGCAAAAAAACCCCCCAAAACTTCTCTTTACTGTTGTCAAGCGAAATGTTGAAATTTCATTATTTATAACACGGAAGCTGTGTGTGTGTGTGTGTGAGAGGATTTTTTCCAATGTGCCTGTGTGCGTGATTGAGATGCTGCATGTGTGTGTGAGTGCCGCTGTGTGTGTGAGAGGCAAGTGTATGTCTGTGTGCGCCTGATTAATATTCCTCGGTTGCAAGGTGCTCTCTCTATTTTTTTCCCTCCTCACCTCAACCCCCAAAAAAGTTTTCTCTCTTTCCCCTCCTTCTTTTTTCCCTCTCACTCTGTCTTTATCTCTCATTCTACCGCTGCATCATTCAGTATTCAAAAAATAAATAAATAAAAGGGAAAAGGGTGAAGGGGGAAGGGGCAAGGGGAGAGGAAAGCCCAGCAGGAGGAAAACACTTTTTCGCCTGTCTGAGAGTCTGTTTTTCCAGAATTTATCTATAAATGTTGTCTATCAAATTTTGCTTTAATATGGATGCTATAGATCTAAAAACGTCATATGGGTATTATAATAAACTAGTGATTGCAATGGAAAATCCCTTTCAACTGATTAAATCAAATTTCAGTATTATTTGTATTATTATAATAAATATGTTCAAAAGCCTTGTTAAAAAAATATGTAAAAGCATAGAAACATTTAATATATAGGATTTTATTATAAGAACCCCTTTAATGGGGTTTAAACATGTTAAAAACAAATTCTTTGATCCTTTTAATGGAAAAACTTAAGTTCAGCCCTAAATATTTATTACTAGTTCATATATTCCAGGCTAATTTACTGGGAGCTAAACTTTACTTTAAGCTAATCTGTAAAATATTACAATGCTTTCAAATGTATGACCATTAAATCCCCTTATTTTTGCATGTTTTCCTTGAAGCTCAGACAAAAACATTGCTCGAATTTATTGTAGAGTGAGAGTCTTGTCCCGTTATCTCGGCCTGATATAATTTGCATCATTCACATTGAGTCAAGTTTTCGTACCCCTGATCATACCATCAGCTAAAATACACTGACAATCATAAGTACAATGTTAAATACCTTGAAAAATACTTAAATCTGAATTTTATGTATAAATTGTCATAAAATACAGTTTTTAATAAAAATATCACACTGTGTTTATAAAAATTAATATGAATATAAACTTATATAATATAACAATAAGGAATAGACACCATTTCTGATAAATCTTAAATCTATATATTAAAAAAATATGTAGAAAATGTCCTTAAAGATTCGGAATGGAACTTAAAAAAGGATAATTTTTAAAATTTCTAAATAATCACAACAACTTTTTTTTGGTGCAAGAACTCTGGTTTCCCCACCTCGCACACTTTGCCACCCCACCCATTTTCCGCTCTCCCTTTCTCTCTCTCTCTCTCTCTCTCTCTCGCTGTCTGTGTGCGTGTCCTGCGCTCTCCCGAAAAAGGGTGTGTACCGGCAGGACTTTAGAGAAGGACAGGGATAGCGAGAGCGAGAGTGAGTGAGAGAGAGGGGGATACTGGTTGAAGGATATTCGGTGGTGGTAGTGGCTTTCGCTCTCTTTCGTTCCGCCGGATCGCTCCGTCTCTATTGCACCCACCGCTGCTTTTGGGGGCCGGCGACAAGGATGCAACGATACAAGGATACAAGGATACGGCTAGCTAGGATACACATATACCCACATATATATGTATGCGTAGATATCGGGCTGAGGCCCAAGTCCTGACGCCGTATTCCTCCATTCGATTCAGTCGTACGTGTTCGTTCGTTGCTTTCGTTCGGTTTTGATTCCATTCGGTTGTGTTTCTCGTTCGAGAACATTCATTTATAATTTTTTACTCCTCTGCACCGGTTTTTGTGTTGTATATATACTTCTATATATGTATATTCAGTTACGAATTTGTTGTGTTCTCGGTTTTTTACCTAAAACTAAAAACTAGAAACTAAACAAAGCAATAAAAAACAAAAAAAAAGAACCGTGCCATTCCCCGGGACTCGACTTCGATAATCGTGCAATATATAATTCCATATTATAGAACACTTGGGCAAAGTCGAGAAGAATTGCAATCGTTAACACACACACACAGACCCTAGTCAAATCCCCAATTCTTTTGCATTTTTTTGCGAGTGTGTGCCTCGAGTGTCTGACTATCAACTACGCGAGATTCATCAGATCTATATATATATACTATATAGCCAGGAAATCGTTGGACAAAGGAGCGTGCAGGCCAAAAAAGGAGAGAGAGAGAGAGAGAGAGAGCGAGCGAGCGAGTGAGCGAGTCGACGCGAATGAAAGTTTTTTTGTGCAATCAATATACATCTATTATATAGTCAGTACCCCCCCCTAAAACTCACTGTATGACAGTGCTACTTTTCGACCGCACCTCGCTCCCAGAACTTCTTGATTTCGTCTCGCCAGCAAAGCACGTAAGTGGTAAATGCCATGATCTAATCAAGTTTATCTAGCCATCTATATTTACTCTTACCCGAAAACGCCTGCCAAAATAAATCGATAAGAGGGGGCGGCGTC
Source organism: Drosophila prostipennis (assembly GCA_037075205.1). Taxonomy (NCBI): domain Eukaryota; kingdom Metazoa; phylum Arthropoda; class Insecta; order Diptera; family Drosophilidae; genus Drosophila; species Drosophila prostipennis. The sequence continues at coordinate 140,841 of JBAMCJ010001257.1, read as the reverse complement.
ATTGAAAATTTCCATGACATCTTTTATTTGTTTTCCTTGCGTTCTCGTTGCGCTGCAAAAAATGGCATTTAATAGGCAGCTTGGGTATCTCAAATAAATAATAAAAAATAATTTTAAATATTTTTAAAAATACATTTTACTTAGGAATCTTAAATAAATAATGTAAAATATTTTAAAATATTTTTAAAAATACATTTAACTTAAATTCTAAATGTTGTACTATTTAATGCTCGAAAGATTTAAGAAACTTACGACAGAAAGGCAAAGTTTGCATCAAATGTGGCTATTGAGTTACTTTGTGAGTGCTCAAAAGCAACATAAATCAGCTGTGATATTTTATATAATTATTTTATCCAAATTAGAAATATTAAATTAATTTAAATAATTAAAAACCTGAAAAAAACCAATTAGTTCACATTTCTTCATCCTAGCTGCCTTATAAATACTGCGCCGCAGAATTCCCCCTTTCGTATGGCAGGGACTTAAGGAGTCATATGTGTATCCTGACCCTCCTCAAGGCCCTCGACAAATGCCAACCGACACACATTCGCAAATGAGGTCACAGATATATCGGCGCAAAAGTGTCAATTACACATTTTTCGCTTCTCCTTCGCCCCTTTTCTTTTACAGGGGTTCGCGGGGAGAACGGGGGTTTCGAGGGGGGTCGCAAGCATTATCCAGTGTCACGCCATGCTGTGAAATTAAAGGATGTCCCCGGCTTGAATCCTGCATCCTTGTGGGCGAGGAGCCGCCCTTTTGCATTTCCACTGCACTTCCTTTTGTTCGCGGCGCCTTTTGTGCATTTTTCTTTTCATCTCAATGCCGCACCTCAAGTACACAGCCAGAAAAATTGGTTAAGATCTAAAAAGAAGTGTGTTAATTTTTTAAAAATTCAAAATTTGTTTTTTTGGAGAGCGAATATTATTTTTTTACATTTTTACAGCGATAAAAGATTAGAAGAAATGTATTTTCTCTTCATCTTGCACATAAATGTTTTTAAAATATTGAAATGCTTTGTATTAATTATCATAAAAATTGCAGAGCTAGAATTACAGACCTTTTATCACTTTTTTTCGCTCAGTGCTCTTGGCTTTTAACCCAGAATTGCACCTTTTGTCGGGTTCAACGAACGCAGTAACAGCTGTTGGGAGCCAAACCTCATTTAACGTGCCGCGATCCCTGCACAGAGCGAAAAAAGGCAAACAAACGGGTGTGGGAAATGTGTGGAAAAGACACGGGCGGAAAACTGGAAAATCCAAGCCTAAGCCCGAAACGCAGGCAGGCACACGAGGGGTTCAATGAACCCGGATAGGACAGGACATTATGGCAGGACATGCGGCCCGTTTGTTTGTTTTTCGCGTCAGGTTTTTACCCTATTTTCAATGCAGTCCTTTCACACACACACACTCACACACATAGAAACACATACAGATGCCGGAGGCCAGGATCTAGGAAGTCCTTTTTTTTTTGCTCTTTCAACCCCCAACGAATTTCCAATTGGAAACAAAAGTATACAAATTGGAAGGATATTCAACTATTCTAATATGAAATGGAATAGGCATTTTAAGAGTATTGAAAATTAAATCTAATTAAACTTTTATTTTTAAAAAACAAAATATATATCTATAGATATACATATATGCTTAATGTTTTTATTATAATGCCGAAATCTTATAGAAAAATTTGTTTTTTTTCTTATAAATGGAGTGCAATATTTAGAATTTATTAAAATGATTTTTAAAAAAGTTTTTAGAACATTTGCAGTTTTAAAAAACAGTTCAGCTATCTGTAAAAATATTTTTTGTAATTTAAAAATCTTTTTATATTCTTATGTCCCATTTTCTTTGAATACTACGAAGTTGAAGCTTTAATCTCCGATACAAATGTAATTTCCTCAAAAGTTCAAAGGAATACATGTTAGGCATTTTCCCGTTTTGTAATAAACACAAGTTACCATTTGACACGTACTTTTTTAATGCGATTTGGTTGCCATTTGCCATTGTTCCCAGCGATTCGGAGGGATCGGCAAATGTGCAGGGCTAGCATCTTTCGATTCGTATCATATATCAGGGGACATTACACATGGGATTCCATTCAGCATTATTTACCTACAGCGATTTAATTAAATTCCAAGCCATTAGGCGAATATTTTGTGCCGACAAAAAGTGGGAGAGAAAATCAAGTTGAGTCGCATTGTCGTTTGATAAACAGATTTCGGCGTTGACTTACCCTTGTCTACTGCTGCTTCTGCTTCTGCGGACTTCAATGGGGGTGGGCACTGTAGTGGTAAAGGTGGTGATTACTGATTACGGCGACAGTAGTCACTCGATGTCCCTGCCAAGTCGTGTGTGAAACGCGCTTATCGGGCACTTTTCATCGGGATAGCAACCATATTGCCATATTGTCTGCGAAAATGAGACAGCGTTTGAAAAGGTTTTTCAGCTAAGAAGTGCTAAAGTGCTAGTGTTATTACCCTTGGAAAAGATTAGAAAAGTAATCAGCTAAATTGGAAAATGTGTGAAGTCGTGTAAAATTAATTTCCATTTCTTTAATGAAATTTTAAATTTATAAAAATAAAAATATTTTCACTTTTAATTTTAAGATAAACTAAGGATTTTTAATTTTGTAATTACCTAAAGATATTTTAAATATGTATAAAAATTATATAAATTCACTGCAAAATGCAATAGCCATTTTTAAAAAATTTAAAAATATTTTTAAAATTAATTTTATTTTTTAAAAAGATTCTAATGAAATGAATTTTTGTAACTTACATTTTTTTGTTATCCTTTTTGCAGATTGAGTGAAAACGAGCGAGCAATCGAACAGCCATAATTTATCAGAGAAAAGACACGGATCACCGGCAAAAAAGGAAGATTTTTTAACTGAAGAGGAAAAAGCAAGGAAGAGGAGTAAAGGAGAAGTAAACCAAAACCAAACACCACCAAATAAAACCAACTACTATAAATTTAAAGCAAACATAAACGAATAATCATATTCAAGCGGTATATATATACAAGAGGATAACGGATAACACAACTAACTATATATATATACGATATATGAATGTATATTTGAAAACCAAAGCTAAGTTCCAGTCAAAGAGATAAAACCAAAAACCAAAAACCAGCGCAAATTTAGTAAAAGTATAAAGTAAAAGGAAAAACCAAATTATTGCTATCTTTTTGCATTTTTGCAATTTTATAAAAAATAACAAAGAAAACGAAAAAGAAAAAACCAAAAAACTACAACTAAAGATCATAATAAACTTTAACATTCGGAGAAGCAAAAACGAAAAAGAAACAGTAAACACATTTAGCAAAATTTACTCTTTTATCTAAACGAAAAAAAAGAACAAAAAACACAAATCAAAGTAAACCTAATTCAAGCATAAATAAAATTTTAAACGTTTTAGACAGAGAACGCTCTAAACTTAACTTAAAAAGCAAATACATTTTTTTCGCGATCGTAGTTGATCTAAAAACCCCCTCAAAACCAAAATAATCCAAATAAAAAAGCAGTTGTGCAAAGCGCAGAAAGTCGCCGACAAAAGAGGAATAATTTATAAGCGAAAAGCAACCAACCAAGCAGTGAGATTAACTACTAACCAAAAGGACTAAATCAGGACAGAATCAGAAACAGAATCGGAATCAGGATGACCAACGCCATGGACATAGTGAAGAACGGCAGTGCCAATGGCTCCGTCGATGGCAGCAATGATGAGTCGCGCACCAATTTGATCGTCAACTATCTGCCGCAAACCATGACGCAGGAGGAGATGCGATCGCTCTTCTCCAGCATCGGTGAGCTCGAGAGTTGCAAACTGGTGCGTGATAAAGTCTCAGGTAATTTGGGTAAATATTGACCAATGCTTCTACGAATATTTTACTATTTTTCTAATTTTCGCCCCTTTTTTGACGGTTGTAAACGATGCATCAGCATGTGTAGAATTTTGATAAATTCTCTCAGTTTTTCTATCTTTAAAAGCCTCTAACCTCAAAATATAAATACTACAATTTATGGATATATTCAAAATGGCTTTTTACTTTCTGAAATCCTAATATTAAATAATTTATAATTCTACATCAACAAACATATATTTTTTACCACAATATTTGTGCCAATATTGAATGTTTTGGTGTCTAAAATAAAACTTAATATTTTCCCCAATTTTAATATATTTAAAAATATTTTTATGGACTTCTTTTAAGAAATTGGAAAAAAAAATTCTTTAAAAATATACTAAAACTTTAATAATAAAAGCATCAGTAAATTCGTTACCAAATATTTAGATGCATATATACATTAATATATAAATTCGCCAAATTTTTTAGTAATGATTTTAAAATTACACCAAGCATGTTTTCTTCGCCTCCGTTTTATATATGTCAGGCTATCCCCTTTATCACTAACATAATCAGTTTTTAACAACTAATTCAATTATTTTACATTTACTTTCAGTCTTGCCAGCATCGTTGACCGCTCTCAACCCGGCACTGCAGCAAGGTAAGCACTCCCTAAAACCCAGTCTGTTATCATGCGACTAACAATTATTTTCAATTCGATTCAGGTCAGAGTTTGGGCTATGGCTTTGTTAATTACGTAAGGGCCGAGGATGCTGAGAAGGCTGTGAACACCCTGAACGGTCTGCGTTTGCAGAATAAGGTTATTAAAGTATCATACGCCCGTCCAAGCTCAGAATCTATTAAGGGTGCTAATTTATATGTATCGGGTCTTCCGAAAAATCTATCACAACCAGACTTGGAGGGGATGTTTGCTTCGTTCGGCAAAATAATTACATCTCGTATACTCTGTGATAATATTTCTGGTGAGTCTTGATATTGATAATAAAGATATTACGATATTACAGTATTTTAAAAAATTATTCTAATTTTGAATACATGTAATTTATTAAATATATTTGAGTTACATGGTAGTTAACAGAAAAAAATTGACAAAAGATCAGATTGATATGTGCTGGTCAATTTTATATTTTTTAAAGATCAAGTTATTCATATCATTTTGATATGAATAAAGATTATGTTTACCTTATTTTACATTATTTGTTCAAAAAATACTAAATTTGGTATTTCATACGATATGATAAAATATCAAGTTGATATGTTTAAAGCATACATTTGACATAAATCATATCGGCTTATTATTAATATGAAATAAGGTAGAATTGATCCTATTTCATATCGAATTCTTTTTCTGTGTATTAAAATTTTTATTATTAAAACTTTTATAATATTTTCATCATAAAAATGACATTTATTTTATAGGTCTATCGAAGGGCGTCGGTTTTATCCGTTTCGATCAGCGCAACGAAGCCGAGCGAGCCATCCAGGAGCTGAATGGCAAGACCCCGAAGGGCTATGCCGAACCGATTACCGTTAAGTTTGCCAATAATCCGAGCAATAGCGCCAAGGCCCAGATCGCCCCGCCCCTCACCGCCTACCTAACTCCCCAGGCGGCAGCGGCCACCCGGCGTTTGGCTGGAGCTCTGCCCTCCGCCGGTCGCATAAGGTTCGTATTATAACCCCCCCAAATAAGGAGAAAGTTAGCGAATCTTTATAGGGAACTTAGCATTAATGCTTACAAAATTATTATAAAAACTAAAAATGCTAGGAAAAAATACTAGCAAATACTAAAAAATTATTATATTTATTATAATATTATTTATTATATTTAAAATGCTAGGAAAAAATACTAAAATAATATTATATTTATTATTATTATGTGAGAGTAATACTACTTCCTATAATTAAGAATATTAGAATCCCAAATATATTTATACACTTTAAGTAAAATTCCTAGGGTAACTGAAATAAAATACTTAATTTCTGTTTGTATATACGTATACTTTGCCATTTTGTTCACTAATTAATTTGTACTAATTGTCCACAACCTTTTGTTACTTCTTCTTTTACTTTTTTGTCTTTTTAAAATACTTTTATCATCATTTTTAGCATTGGAAAGAGTCCCATGTTAGCGATTAACAAGGGCCTGCGAAGGTGAATTTATTGATCTTGTTGTTCTTTTGTTATTCTAATTATTTGGCTGAAAGTATGGAAATATATTAAAATATATATATAAATGTCTAGCAGTTATGTTGATACTTATATACATCGTTTGTATATATTTGAAGTTGGTTTGATTTATTTATAATTTTTTTGCTTTTTTCGCATTTTTCGTTTGCATGTGAGTGTTTGTTTTTTATTCAAAAACAAAGATTATTATCCTGATTTTAAATTGAGAGTCCCAGGAACTATTAATATTTTTGCATAATTTTTTTAATTCGGTTTAAATGAAGTTTACATATATTAGTTTCATTTCCGTGTATTTAGCATGTCCCTTAAAAGTCAAGATGTAATATTTATCTGAGTTTAAATGAGGAACCAAAAAATCTATAATTAAATTTGGCATTAAAAAATACATAGAAAAGTAATAAAAAAAATATTTATTTGAATACAAGAATTTTTTAAAAATATAGAGGTTGGAAAAATAGTTATAGGGCTCGTAAATAAAGATCAAAGTCGGTTTTTAAAGCATCAGTAATTCTTTGGTATTATAAGAAAAATATGAAAAGTGGATAGGCAGATTTTTATCTAAGTAACTTAGCATGTGCCTTGAAAATCCCAAAATCAAAAGATCCCAAACTTATAGTTAGGTGTAAATCAGGGCCTAATATTCATATACATTGATGTAGAGCAATGCACCATAATGCACTTAACTAATTTTATTTGTTTGTCTCATTGCCGGCTTGAATCGCAACTGCACTTTAGGTACTCACCGCTGGCTGGCGACCTATTGGCCAACTCAATCTTGCCCGGAAACGCAATGACCGGCTCGGGATGGTGTATATTCGTCTACAATCTGGCCCCGGAGACCGAGGAGAATGTGCTGTGGCAGCTGTTCGGTCCCTTCGGGGCCGTTCAGTCGGTGAAGGTGATCCGCGATCTGCAGACCAGCAAGTGCAAGGGCTTCGGATTCGTCACCATGACCAACTACGACGAGGCCGTGGTGGCCATCCAGTCGCTGAACGGCTATACCCTGGGCAATCGGGTGCTACAGGTCAGCTTTAAGACTAACAAGACCAAAACCACTTAGGCGAACCCGCCAATCTGGACTAGACCTCTCCAATACTCCACGATCTGTTTGATTTAACGACACCTAGACTATAGATTGATCTGATCTCATATGATATGATATGGTATGATATGATATGATATGGGACAATAGTCGAAATTGCGAAAATTAGCGCGAGTTATGATATGTCTATCATTTGATTTGTACGCTAAACGAAATTATTATGATTGTAATTCTAATGAAATCTTAGTGAAAATTGATTTATTTCCATCTGTATAATTTAATTTAATTATCTAAACCAAGAAACCAAAAAACCAAACAAAAACAAAGCTTGAATGAGGCAACCAAAAAACACAACACAGAAACTAAGGCAAACTTTAGAAAAAGGAAGATGAGCAAGACAAGTGTCTATAAATTGACAAAGATGAGTATGAAATGAGACGGAGGTAAAAACAAAACAAAAGAAAAAACGAAAAACGATAAATAAAAAACCGCAAAAATATGAATAACAAACGAAAATGATCTAAGTCGCAATATATAGTAACTATTTTTTTTTAACACTTATGTATATGTAATTCAATTCGATTATATTCAATTAAACAAAGTATTCAAACAAGCTAACCAAATGATTTAATGTCTATTGATTTAAGATTTACCAACATAACTCTCTCAGCTTACCTAAGTACTTATTATAATGGATATGCATAAATATATTGTATTGTATTGTATTTTGTGTTCGTTTTGCAACCTTAACTTACATTACCTTACCCCACATTACATTACATTAATTCTAGTGCTATTCAGCTCTTATATTTAATTCGATTCGCCATGATTTACACTCGAAGACGAAACGAAAATCGAAGATAAAGCCGCGATATATCCTCCAAACGTAACAAGAAAACCAATCCCAAGACCCCAGCACCCAAAAACCACTCACACGTAATCATTATTATTATATATATGTAACCAGATTTAATTACCTTTTTTTCGTCGTCTAAGATTCGTATTCTCGTATTCGTCAAGTGCAAACCAAAGTAAATGAAACCAAGAAAACTTATTATATTATATTAAATTATATATTATTACGCCTACTTATTATTCCATTTTTATAATTATTATAACTTATTGAATGCAACAAAGCGAAACCAAACAAAAGCAAACCAAAAAAAAAAACATAACTACAACTAAAAATATATATTTATTATTAAATAAATGTGTGACTTATTCCAAAAACTATGCAAAAAAAAAGAAAAAAACACAAAAAACTAAAACACAAAAATTTGTTTCCTTTTTTCCTCAAATATCTACACACACACACACTCCCACACTAGAGCTGGTAATATATCGATTATTCTCTTGGTAGTATCGATTGATCTCCGTGGAGCCAGCAATCGGAATCGAAAAAAGAGTTCTAACATAAAATTAGGACGAGAGAAGTCAATGATGCTTCACGGCAAATTCCTAAGACACGAATTCGTATTTAGAAATAACTCGATAATTAGTTCGATTTTTTCGATGACACTATCCATTTACTATCGATAGCTTGCCAGCTCTAATCTCTACCCACCAGAAAATTGGCAATATTGCAGGCAAAACGCTTTCACAGTTGAAGTGATCTTTGAACAATTGGATCGGATCGAAGATATATCGAAATATGGCCAGCAAAAATCGGAACTTCAGCCGTGCAAATCGCTCCACACACCACAGACCATTTACCACACCAAAATATACACAACAACAGCACTCGCATTTATACAAAGATATTTAAAATACAAACTAAGTTTCAACGCTCTATAAAGTATGACTAAGTTTTAACTAAGTTTTACGCCTATATAAATAAATATCTAACCAAACACACGAGCTATATGTACGCGCATCTTTATAAATTCGAATTTTCAATCCGATATTCTAGTTTCCAAATCCGAGATCATTTAGTAGAGTCCACCAACAATCAAATGTGTGTGTCTGTAGTTTAACGAATGGCGATAAAACGTGAGGAGAAATGAACATTTTTTAGGAAGCAAACTTTTTTTTTGTGTATTTAGGGCTTAAGGGTCAGGCCACATCTACATGGCAATCGGCCATGAGGCGATAAAACACTAAAAATAATAGATTCAAGAAAGAAAGAAAACAAAACATTAAACTAGGAAAACCAAGGAAAACCAAACAAAGGCAAAAAAAACTGAAGTTAAGAGGAAGTTGCGAATGCAAATTGAAAACACCAAATTTTTAAATATATAATATAAATGTAAAATTTTTTAAACAAAGATTTATAGTAAAATTTATTAAAGTATATATATACACATATATATATATATATATAGTTGTATTAAGTATGTATAACGATATATACAAAATACACAAGGATAAGAGAAACCACTACGGAATCACGAAATTCAAAGGAATATGAGCAAAGTGAAATGTGAAATACATTTAAAAAATACCTAAAATTACCTAAAAACGAAAAATCAGCAGAGGACCGGAAGTGCTCGAGAGAGAACTGCTCGCAAGCAGTTAACTGCTTGCAAGCGTTGGTACTCAAAGCGAAAATACGATCTTCGATCGATTGCTGAGTCGTTTTCCACTTCCCGGCGACTAGTTAACCTACTCAATACTCAATATGGCATATGGAATAATCAAGTAATCAAGTAATATCCGCAAAATAACCGCCGCAACGCTGCTGCGCAGGCGCGTGTGTCATTCACAAAAGCAATATGGAGATGTGGCGCGAGTTGGCTGTTTTGGCCCATGCTGACTTACTATATATATACACTTATATATATATATCGGACGGAGGGAGGCGAACGGAACGCAGTTGTACAAATCGCAACTCAGCGACTCGGTCACATTCATTCATGGCACTTACGCCGCCACTTACAATTTACCCGAAAAAAAAACCAAAACAAAAATGAATAAAACACCCATATTAACCAAAGCATATTAGTTTAAAGTCAGCTAAATAAAGACCGAAAACGAAGACACACACGCATATTTATGCAAATCCACACACCGATCTGTTGGCGAAGGTTCTTCGATATTAATTTTAGTCGAAAAATAAATGAATTACAAACAAAAACAGCAGAATGCAAAACTAAAACTGAACCCAACAATGAAAATCATCAACTAAGCATGAAATGCATTTAAAAATTAAATACAACAAATACATATTTATATATATATATAGATGTAAATGTCTATTTGTATGGCCAGGATAGCGAAAATATGAAATTATAGCCCCGATAACAGAATCGAAAACCGTAACAGAGCAACACCAAAACGAAGAATTTGAAGATGGAAATCGTGAAATACCGAAAAACCAAAAAAGTGAAGCTACACCCGAAAATCAACTTCCAACATTTTTATTGATATACACTAAAATCTAGACACGTAAGGCGATTTCATCGATACCAAAATCTAAGCTAAGACGAGATTGCATGCATATTAGCGAATCTGAAACTTCAATTTAGTGTTTAAGCATCGAGAAAACGTGCGACAGATTATGCAAAAATACAGAAATAAGCGAGAAATCAAGCCAAAAAGCGTTAAAAAACCAGAATTTGGACAAATTTAATGGTCGCCTCAGGCAAAGGACACGGTAAGCAGTGCAAGCAGTCGAGGGACTTTTTACAAGCAGTTGGCAAAATGAAAATTGCTTTAGATTTAAACAAAAACCAGAAAACAAAATGAAAGAAAATGTTGAATGATTTGCAAAATTCAAGAAAATAGTTTAAAAATAATAAAAAACAATAAGGAGAAGACAAAAAAAAATACGTAGCCGCTTTGTCAGACGGAACGCGCCCAAACAAAACTAAGTAACTAAGTAAATAAAAATTAAATTAAATTTAAACAAAACAAAAAGAACAAGAAATCGCAAAAATATTTAAATCAATTTTTTGCATAAGAAAATCGATAACCGTTATGCATATATATATATATACATATATGTATGTAAGCCAACTATATATATATATGTGTGTGTGCAAGGACAAAAGATCGCGAATCAAAACAAAAAAATCAGAACTCAACTTCAAACTTAATTAATTATTATCCATTTGATTGTGTATGCTAATTATTATTGTCTATAGCGTATCGTACAAATATTTATATACTTTTTCGTGCAAATCCAAGGGCCGCACCTATTTATGCATTACCCTGCGATCTGCGATCGTACTTATCCAATTAGTTAACCATATACCGCATACCCATGTACTTACCTTACTTTATATATGCTTACTTACTCACATTTCGATATTGTATTCGTAGCCCCTGAGTAGAACTATTTCAATTTATTTGTACACTCTCCAAGTCACACAATCCACAACCCCAAAAGCCGCCCAGCAGCTAAAAAAAAGAAGCTCTAACTTAATGTATTGCATACATATAAGTCAAATATATTAGGGGCCTGCGTGGATCTGAAGAGGTTTCGATCAGACAGCGCGAATTCTTCAGCAAAAAATGATTCCCTAGTTCCAGAAAAATGTTTCCCATTTAATATCGTCGATATTTACATTTTAAATATTTCTTCTGATTTAAATCTCTTTCGATTCCTGCTCCTCTAATAATTCTTAATGGATAGGCGCATATTTGTATGTATTTACCATAAATATAGCTAACGTAACACAGACACACGAAACAGATCACACAAACAGATCACACAAACTCACACAATAAAGGAAATGATACCGAGGTGACTCAAACTCAAATTTAGATGCATATTATTATATAACTTATATTGGAAAACAAAAGCGATAAGATGAAAACGTAAATTTTACTATACTCGTACATATAAATTATATGAATGTATGTAAATTATTATTATATTTGTATTTTATTGTACGTATTAGTTTTGTTCTACACTCTTTTGCTCTTTCATAAACAAAAACAAAACAAAAAAAAAAACAAAAACGAAATCCAAACGAAACTTGATTACAAAAACTAAACCCAAACAACAAAAAGCCGGCAAGCAATGGTATACAAAATAAAATAAAAATATGACAAAAGAAAATCGACAAAAAAAATAAAATAAAATTGAATGAAAAATTTACCAAAAAAAAATTCAAGTTGTTTTTATTCCCTGGATATTTGGTTATTAAAAAAACTTCGGTTGCAGTTAACATTTTTTATTCACTACGTAAGTGTGCTGGGCTAAGTGGAATAATCATATATATATATATCTGACATGTACAGCATCAAAACATTACACATATTTATATATATAAATATTATAATATCATAGTATCGTATATATCTTAATGAGATAGCCAAAAAAAAAAACAGTTGTATTAGGTACATGGGTACGTATGTTGCATTTTGCGTCTGTGCTCATTTCCTCTCAGGAATCGTATTTTAACATATATCATAAAATATTACACATAGTATCTTGTATTAAAATCGTTCGGGGATTCTTTATAGTATATTCTTGACGCTTGATTCCCGAAATTTCTCTGGATATGGCATAAATAGGTTTTTAGTTCCATCAGGGATAGCTGTCTGAAACCTAAATACTTAGAAGGGACATCCTCTACGCAGGATTTACTAAATATGTATAGCAATTTAAATGGCTTTCCTATTTGTTTAAACATTAAATGCTTTGTTGTTTTTTTTTTTAGTAAGACCTTTGCTTGTGTATTTTTCATATTGTAATTTCAATTTTTTTTCAAGACGGTATTAGAATGCCTTTTAACAACTTGTCTAAGTTTAAATTATTTTTAGTTCAAAATCTTCAAAGAGTCAAAAAATAGTTTTAGGAAAATATTTTAAGGAATTTATATGAAAGGTTTTTTAAAGTTTTTTAAACTTATTATTTTAGACTGGTTTAAATTGTATTAAAATGACCGAAAAATATTTATGATCTGTGACTACGAATATATTGAAAAACAAATGCGAAATAAATCTTATTGGTTTTAAAAGAAGTCCTCTCTATGAAAATACGTCACACTTTTCCAGTGCTTAAGCATTCTCTCCTTTAGAGTAATGCAAATTCATAGGCATTACTCGCTTTTGTGCGAGGGGTGATCAAAATCTTTGCTCGGCAATGCGGTCAATATTTCGATCGACCCTCGAGCGGTACGCCTTAAACGCCCAACTCGCGGCTGGGCGTGGTGGTGGCCATCTGTCCAGTATTACTCCCGGCCGGCGGCGGGGTCACCAGACTGGGCAGCCACTTGTTGAGCAGGGTGCGGATGGCGAAGGTGACGTCGTGGTTGGCGAAGCAGAACAGGAAGGAGACCACGAAGCCCTGCAGGCTGACGAGGACCACGGAGAGCATTTGGTAGAAGTGATCCAGCTGGGTCCCGGCATCCGGGCGGTAGGGCAGCAGGAAGTGCTGCAGCCCGAAGAGCGGCACCAGGATAATGGTGGCCCTCACCGCCTTTCGAATCGCCAAGGGAGCGGGCTGGGCAGACTGGGGATGCAGTTTCCGCACGATCACCCGCAGAACGTTGATCAGAAAAACTGGCGGGGAGGCAAACAAAATGGGTTAATAACCTTATAAGATTCAAGAGACCTCCATATATTACTGAAACTAGCCAGCAGGGAGAGGGTTATCGGCACTGAGAAGATCCACAGGTAGAGGCTGTCATTTATCCAGCAGCTGCAAGAAATTAAATTATGCACAAATTGGTGAAAGATTTATTTTTCCCAAAAGTTCGTTAGTTTAGGTTGTTAGCTGTTCAAAACAGTCGGCCTTGATTTGCTCAAGATGTGACTGAAAAACCGAAAAAAAGTTTATTTTTGTCTAAAATTCAAATACATATTTTCCTCCAAAAATATTATTTTTTACCGAAGCAATGGAAATGATGGCCCAAATATAGAATGTCATACCTTGTTGAACACGTAGCTAAATTCTGAATCGATTTGCGTTAAAATCTGGACATTTGAATTTTTTTGCCATTTTTTGCAAAAAATCATGATGTAACCTCTTTTTAAAAAATGCAAAAATTGGTGAAAAATTAAATTTTCCCGAAAGTAATGGGGATTGTTAGTTTAGGTCGGTCGCTTAACTGTTGGCCTTGATTTGTGCAAATTACGACTGAAAAAACCGAAAAGAAGTTTATTTTTATGTAAAATTCGAATCCATATTTTCCACCCATAAATTTCAGTTTTTTTTTGTTAAAACAAAGGAAATAATAGTCTTAATATGGAATTTTATACCTGTTTGAACGCGTAGTACAATTCTGAATCGATTAGCATTCAAACCTGGACATTTAAATTTTTTGCCATTTTTGGCAATGTTGGAGTACTCGTCATGTTGGTGTAATGTTGGAGTAATGTTGGTGTAATGTTGAAGTAATATTGGAGTATGTTTTTGCAGTGGAGATTTAGTGAAATAATTAAAGGACATTAAACAATATGTAACTATCATTGGTGAAAGTGGAGATCACGTTTTCCGTTTCAATGAAATCTTGAGCAGGGTTCAGGAATATCACTGCTAATTGGATTACGTAAAACGTATGCGTCGCTACGACTCACTGTTTATTGTCCGGGCTGCTGAAATGCCTGGCCAACCCGTAGACGATGGCAATGGGAATCGGCGAGAACCAGCTGATGACGATGAACCAGCGCATCACAATCGTGTCCTTGACAAAGACCTGACGGATAGAAGGGGATTGGTTAGTAGCTCGCCGGACACTCTTGACATCTCAGGCTGACGGAGACGGAGGGCAGTTGGCCAAAGTTGCGACTTGCTCTCAGACAAATTGGAAGGGGGCAAACCAGTGCAACGTCAGCGGCTGCTACAAACCACATCTGCCATGCACAGAACTCGCACTCATAAAGAATGCAGACTTACACGGCAATTACAGAGATTTGCATGGCGATGTGGGAGAAGAGCGGATGACTTGGAGGCAATTCCGGCTGACTTACCACAACGAGCACCAGGTGCAAGTGCAGGCCCTCGCAGAACATCCAGAAATAGTTGACCAACATGAAATAGTGCACCACCAGATGCAAGCCAATGCACCAGAGCTGAAAGTACGTGATAAGTTAGTTAGGCCATTTGGGCACACGAAACAAAATCTGTTATTCCTAAGGTATTTTAGTAGTCCGACTTGAAGTGATATTTTGGTGTTGGAGAAAGCTTTCAACAATGTTGGAGAATTGTTGGAATATAATTAGAATTATTTAGAAAGACAGATGAAATAACTTTGAAGTACTGTTGAAGACATATTCTAATGTTGGAGTTTTGTTGGAGTATTGTTGAAATATTGGTGCATTCGATTTAAAAAAAAACTATAACAAATTATGTTGTACTGTTGGAGTAATTTTATCTTATTGGTGAAATACTGTTTTAACGAAAACTTTAAGGTGTAGCTGGTTTTTCTCTCTCTGCATCTCACCGGATTTTCGGCTATGGCTTCACCTCGCTCCACCACCAGGCGGTACCATAGAATCCAGGCCACACAGGTGCAGGCCAGCGAGGCGAACAGGTGCACATGGATCCGGATGCGGGTGCAGCGCAGGGATCTGCGAACGGGATATCCGCACATCAGTAGCAGAATGGAATGGAATGGCCCCGTACGACAAACACTTACTTGAAGCCCAAGAAGATTATAATCGATATGAGCAGGGCCAGGAGGGAGAGGGTGTAGCCCTTCACGTACAGCTCGTTGATGAACTGGCGAAACTGCAGTGGCAACTTTCTTGATTAATGTCCCTGTTCCCTGTTCCCTGCAGGGGGACCTGCGATGTCGCCGGAGCGAGCACTTACCTCCAGGTCCTCGTAGTCCACGCAGTTGGTGTAATTGGACCAGGTCTGATTGCTCACCGGATGACGGAACCAGGAGCCGTTTTCCAGGCAGCTATGAATGCGAAATGCTTACGATAATTGTGACTGACTAAGTGCGAGTGCGAGGGGGGTTTTTGAACAAAGCAAAAGTCACTTAACTTGACGAAGAAGCAGCTGGGACCAGCTGTAGTGTAAAGTGAGGTTATAAAGCATTGAAAGCTAATAGAAGATCTTGAATGTGGGATATATTATGATGTATTGGAGTAATCTTACAAACACTGCAAGGTATTTTGTAGTAATTTTAAGTTATAACTAATTAAAGTAATTTATTAAATTCTGATTTCGTTGGAGAAACGTTGGTGTAATGTTAAAGCAATGTTATACGGATATTAATTTTGTATATATACATATTTTTAATACTTTTATTGCAGAAAAAACTTGCATTTTTATTCATATAATTATGTTGCCTTAATTTTTACCTTTAAAAAGGAAATAATTTAAGTTCAATATGTAAAAATCTGCTATGATTGTAGCTTTCATAAATAAACATTGTATCTTATGTCATTAAAGTAAATGCGAAATAAAGGAAAGTCAAGGAATTTCCGTATTTATGCTCAGGCGAATATTACGAATTGCGGAATTTGTTTGACCATGCGAAACCATGCACTGAATGAAAATCTATCCTCTCCCGCAGGGCGTAATATTCAGGCATTTTGGGCATTTAACTCACGTCTTGTGGGCCAGAAATTTTCTGTTGAATCCTTCGACGAAATCGGGACAATATTGACTCAGCACGGTGCCGGCCGGAGTCCTTGGCCAGCAGAGATATCCGTCAAAGTTCAGGGGGCAGTAGAGCCGTCGCTCCTCCCCCTCCTCCCGCCGCTGATTTGTGGCCATCGTGGCACTGACAACGGTGGCCATCAGCTCCTCCTTCTCCGCCAGCTCCGCGTCCACGTTCCGCATGTCAATGGTGCCCTCGTTCAGGGCGGCGTTCTCCAGATATCGCGGCACCGGGCTGAAGTTCTCGGGCAAATCGAAATCGTAGTCTGTGCACGGCAAGAAAGTGCATAAAAAATAGAATACTTACTTACATCAAATATTCGAGATTTCAGTGGAATTTTATTTTTAGGTAACAAAAAAAATTTTGAGAAATCTTAAGCCATTTGATACTTATTTAAATTTATAGAAAATATTATATAATAATATAATAAGTACAAATGTGTAATTTAAATTGATTTACCTAATTTAAGTAACCCGATATTTTTGTAAATAATTTTTCAACATATTTTTACAGGGGAATTTGAACTGAAACAATTACCTTTATTAGGTTTACTTTTATACAAAATGTATATTAAATCAAATTGTTTAATGTCAAGGGTTGTTGTTATTTTTAAATTAAGTTTACAAATATTAAAAGAATATTTTAGTAATTGCAGGAATTAAATAAATTGAATTAAATAGGTACATTGAAATTAAATAAATTTAAAGTTTAAATTAAACGTTCAATATTTTATTTTTTTATGCACCAAATGGAATCAGATGGTCCCTAATTTAATTTAATTGAATCTAAATTTTCTTATATGCTCCTACTTTTTTATTTTTTTTTTATTGCTGTGTGCACATCGGCATGCGGCAAATCACGTATACGCCTGGTGGCCGCCACTCACCTGTTGCTGCCCCAAGTGGAACTGATGGGTCCTCCGTATCGTATGTGACATTCTGGTATCGGTACACGCACTCGGCATACAAATGCTTTAAAAATATGCGCAGATTATCCTGCATTTGGTTCTGCGATGCCGCTTCCACATTTTCCGACTGTGAATCCGAGGCGGCTGCTCCCATCGTGGGTGTTTCAGTGTGGCTAACTCTTGTCATGGGTTAATGCGCTGAAAAAAATGTAGAAACAAAATAAAAATAGCACAAAAATGTTTTTTTTTAGAATTTTAAATAAGTAAATTAATCATTTATCTACATTAAGAAAAAATAAAGAAAAAAAAAATTAATTTAAAAAATAATATAATATTATTACACAATGTTTACAATAACATTTTTGTTGTAAATAAGTTTATGCAATTTTATTCCAAATTTATTCTGATATTTTAAAATATTTTAAATTTAATTGAAATATTTATTTCTTGCAGTATTTCGCGATAACGAAGGGGATTTGAAAAATAAAAATAAATAAATTAAATTTATTTCTTTATTATAAATAAATAAGTTTATAAAATTTAAAGGCCAAATTTTAATATTCTGATATTTTAAAACATTCTCAATTTAATTGAAATATTTATTTCCTGCAGTATTTCGCGATATCGAATTTTTCTTTATTATAAAAAAATAAGCAAAACATATAAGTTTAAAATAATAATAAAATATTATTATACAATATTTACTGTGATAATTTTTTTTAATTAGGTTTATGCAATTTTAAGGCCAAATTTTAATTTTCTGATATTTTATTAATAAATATTAAATAAATATTTAATTGAAATATTTATTTCTTGCAGTATTTCGCGATAACGAAGGGGATTTGAAAAATAAAAATAAATAAATTAAATTTATTTCTTTATTATAAATAAATAAGTTTATGAAATTTAAAGGCCAAATTTTAATATTCTGATATTTTAAAACATTCTCAATTTAATTGAAATATTTATTTCCTGCAGTATTTCACGATAACGAGTTTTTCTTTATTATAAAAGAATAAACAAAAAATAAAAGTTTAAAATAATAATAAAATATTATTATACAATATTTACTGTAATATTTTTTTAATAAATAAGTTTATGAAATTTAAAGGCCAAATTTTAATTTTCTGATATTTTAAAACATTCTCAATTTAATTGAAATATTTATTTCTTGCAGTATTTCGCGATAACGAATTTTTCTTTTTTATAAAAGAATAAACAAAAAATAAAAGTTTAAAATAATAATAAAATATTATCATACAATATTTACTGTAATATTTTTTTAATAAATAAGTTTATGAAATTTAAAGGCCAAATTTTAATTTTCTGATATTTTAAAACATTCTCAATTTAATTGAAATGTTTATTTCTTGCAGTATTTCGCGATAACGAAGGGGATTTGAGTCGCTTGTGGCTGTCCATTCGTGTGTGCATTTCTAATTTGGTTAGGCTTCAAAGAGTTGCCCGAGTTGGGTTCTGGTACTCTGCGGGGAAATGGTGCCAAAGGAAATGGAATATACATATGGGGCACAAGGGCTCCCTTGGATGGGTCGCACATATAATACATACAAACATATATATCGAAGCATCAACCAACCAGCCAATTCACCTGTGTGCGCACCTATTCTCCCATGCTGTAAATCAGTTTATTGTCTAATTAATGGCGATGCTTAAATGTGGCACTGTTTTTGCAGCCGTGGTTGGGCGAACTTAATTGCATTTCGTCACAGAGCGACAAAGCAAATGCCACGGGGCAAAAACTCAAATGAAATGCACATCGATCGAAAAAGGGAGGACGGGGGCACATGTGGGAAAAGGGAGAATAGATGGGATGAGCTGCAAAGTTCTTGCCTAACTTGGTTATATTTTTAATCAAAACTCATTTCGCTTGATTGAGTTTCCACAGAAGCCTCTGCACATAGTAAGAGGATTTTGCCAGGCTAAACTTTAATTTGCGGCATTAATTTATTACCGGGACACTGGGACAGTTTCCATGATGGAAATGGCGCCTGGCTAAACATTCTTGCATGTTATTTATTTTTGCAAGTGTCTCGGCCAGGCAATTAGTCCTCAGGTAAGGAAGACAGGACGATGGAGGTTAAAGGACGAGGACGTAGGAGGCGGAGGCCCTTTGTTGGCCATCAATTCAAATGCCCGTCCTGAAGCACTAATGAGCATTAATTGCATTTACAGTCTCAATGGCCTGCGCCCCTTTCCTTTGAATTAAATCCACTGCAATATTTCCGCTTTATCATCGCCTTTGAGACAACGTCTAATTGAAATGGTTCCTATAGTTCCATGGTCCTATTCATCAGATTCCGTTTGTCATACCAAACTGTCGCAGGGGATACTAAAATCTGATACTGTCATCACTTTGCTGTGATGAAGAATTCGGTACAAATTCCAAGAAAATTTTCGTAACAACAAATAGTTTACCTTAACAGGTGTTTTGTAAAAATACATTTTAAACTGCTTGCTTTTCCCTTGAACAATTTGGATTTTTTTGTATATTTTGTGGTATTTTATTTTCTGAATTCCATTCCAACAAAACATATTTAACAACAAAGAGTTTCAACTAATTAATTTCAACCATTAATGTAAAAATCTAAAAATCGTATTAAACTGCTTTCTTTTGCCTTAAAAAAATTTAAATATTCTTTTGTTGATTTTATTTTATTTTTATTTGTTTTTTCTAAACTGCATGCTAACAGAATCTCTTCAACAACAAAAGGATTTAACTAATTATGTCAAACCATTAATGTTAAAATCAAAAAATATAAAACTTCTTGCTTTTGCCTTGAACAATTAAAGTTTTTTTTAAATTTTTTAAATAGAATTTCATTTTCTGAATGCTAAATTTTAACTAATAATTAGAACATCCTTCCACTAAAAAAATCGCTGTAAAAAATAGAAGAAAGTTATTAAGAAAAATTCCAAATAAGAATAAACTGCTTGCTCAGCTGTAAAAAACATAAAGACCCGAATTTCCGTCTCTCCATATTGTTTTACGACTCCTACATTTTAGCCAAATAAATCCGGAACGCAGTGTATGGCAAAGTTTTCCCCCAGAAAGCCAGGGAAACCCTACACGAAATACGCAAGCATCTGCAACATTTTTGGCAAATTGTTTTGTTTTGCATAGTTTTGTTGATACTTGATACTTGTACTTGGGATAGAAGAGAAGCCCTAGGAAGGGGGTCTTGGTTTTGGTACTCATCTTGAAGCGACCATAAAACACAAATAATTGGAAAACGTTTGCTTGCATAAATTATGCAAGAAATTGAAATTTATTGTCAACAATGGGTGGGAAAAGAACGAGGATTTCCTTTCTTTTTGGCAAGCAGGACCTCCTGCTGCATAAGATACAAATGGCCAATCAATGGGAGTGGTGGGTGCAAAAAGCTGGCAGAGGAATAATTATATGTACACATGCTGAATATTGATGATGAATTGTTTTGTCTGGCAGGCCGAAGAAAAAAAAATGAAATTAATAGAGGCGGAGGAGAAAAGCCGTCAATGCGGTTAATGATGCTAGCGCCATTTGCAGGCCGGAAACGGAAATGCCACGCACACCCAAACACCCACACACCCAATCACACACACACAAACAAAAGCGGACAGGCGAAATAATGCCATATTATTCGGTCATTCTTGTCGGATCAATTATAATAACAAATTACTTCAGCCACAGCGTCTGGGTCACCAAATGCAATTACCCACGCTGGACTGGCCACCAATCCTCCGGAATCCCCAATCCTCCGGAACCCCCATAAAAGTTGCCAACCTTGCGCAATTATTGCACTCATTTCCCGCCAATCACCATGCTGTTTTTTCGCCCTGTGTAGGCAAAACCAAACAAAAACTTTTCGCATAAAACCAACACACAATTAGTGCGTGCGGCCAGAAATCGAATTATTTATTTGTACTCTGCAGGCAAAAATATTTAATTCGTTTGTTTACTTAATTAAACTAGCGAAAAATAAGTCTCGTGCGGCGCGCTAATTATGCGAAATATTTTTCGAAATATTTTCACCTGATATTCACATAGTTATTGTCGAGAATTCAAGAATCGGCCGAGAAAAGGTGAAGAGAGATCACTTACACGGTTGCCCCCCAGCCAATTTAGTTCATTGAATCGTATGCCACTGCCATTCATTGAAAATTTAAACAATTGATTCTGTTTCAGTTCACCGCTCGTCACGTACAACAACAAAACACAAAAGGCCAAAGAAATATAGAACGCGTTCCGTTATCGGCGGCAAAACGCTGACGCTCGACTCCGATTTTCGCACCGCTCTGCTCTGCGTTCCGTTGGAAAATGGTACGGCATCCGGCGAAAATCGCCTGCCGAGGCTGCTGGCCGAGCCCCCTTACATTTTCCACCATTTTCCCGTCCTTTCATTCGCAGCACACTGGAAAAAACCCCTCAAAGACGGTATAATAAAATGATAAGAAATTCACAAAATTTGTTGTGTTTGTTTGATAAAAGTTAACAAAGATATTATTAAATAAATGGTTATTAGGTAACTCAAAAGAAAATTTAAATGTTGAATTCAAATAGAAGATATTATATTCATTAAATTAAATATTCCAATAATATTTGATAATGAATATAATAGTTTATAATATTTAAAGCGGTAACTAATATTTTTCGTTCAATTAATTTCATTAGATTACAAAGGGCAATATATTTTTTTAGTGCACTAAAACAGTTTTCCTGAGCACTGCTTGCCAGCAACAAGTTGTTGGCCCGCACTGCTTGCTTTGTGTGCCGAGTAAATTGGTTGTTGTGGGCGTATATAACAGTTTCCCCGGTGGGCGTGGTCCACCCAGCTGGGACCCACAAATGGCTACAGATTTTGAATTTAGTTGAGAGAATTTATTTAGCCCAACTGTGACGTAGGTTTTAAATAATGCGGTTATATTAATGTATATTCAAAATGTTAATCTGTTTAATAAATTTCAGAAAAATGTATTCGTTTCGGTATGAATTAATTTATTTATATAGATATCAATGCCATGCAGATTTGGCACTCGGGGCAATAAAGGGTTAAGACCCCGTCAAATACTAAGGAACTGGTGTTTGTTTCACTTTGAAACTGTAGTTACGAGCATTTGATGCGATTGCAAGACAACTTTTTTATTATCCCGACGCAGCCTTTAAGATTCAGCTTTAGTGATTATTTCGTTTCACTTCACTTCAAAACACCATGCAAGTGAACTTTCTGCTCGAAATTTCCATAAAATTTATTCCTGAATTTCTGATGTCCTGCATAGCGAACGAGTATAAATATTTTATTCGCATCTCCGACGTTCTTCCGAGAAAATTGGCTTCGACTTAGAATTGATAAAAAATTCCCTACAAAATGTACGAGAATTTCATATAAAATGTATTTTGCAATTAGCAGCACTCTGAGTGGTGTGAAAATTCCAGGGTCTTAGGCACAGTTCAAAGTGTTTAGCTCGGAAAAACTCATGCTCATGCTCGTAGGGGAAATTTTAAGGGAAACTGACTTTGCAACATTATTTTCTGCACATGTCCAGAGATTTTTATGTGTATTTATGTAAGCGCCTCCTATCTTTTTACCCTGTAATTTTCTGAATGGTCAGGAAAAAGCACGAGAATAGGTAAGAGATTTCACAAGGGCTTACCCTTTCCAATTGTTTCTTGTTACATGTTTTTCCCTGGTTACTTGGCTCGGAGTTAAAGTGGCTTAACTGTAATTGTCTTAGCTGACTTTATCTTTTCATTTATTAATTTATTGTTTATCAATTAATGTCTGCTGAGATTTACTTTTGTTGGCAGTTCACTTCATTTATAGCAAATAACTTAAGTGGAAGTGAGAGTTGGAACCAGTTTTAAAAGATTTAATTCGAATTTAATTAAAATTCAATTGTATATATAAAATAAATATTTTAATAAAATTGACTGTCAAAATTGTATTCGAATATTTTTAACCTTTTTGAATACGGTTCACCATTTTAATTTGTAAGTTTATTAGCTAAAACATATTTTAATACCATTATGGAAATTGGAATGAATTAAGATCTGGGTGGGATTATGCATTTAAATATTTAACTCCCGACTTTTCACTTTTAAGGATATTATTATATTTTTAGAATATTTTTGATATCCAATTATCTTTTAAATAATAATTAGCTTCGTTTATTCGCTTAGTGATTCAGTGTATATATATCGCGAATCACTGGTGAATTGTCGCCCCAATTATCGCTTTTTCGACTTGATGTCGAGCTCTATCGACTTTAATCCAATCTGGCGCCAGCTGAGAGAGTTTAAGCCCAGTTAGTTGGAGTTGCTCGGGCAGCGGCGGAGACAATGATTTTTTTGTTAGGTAATGCCACTTTACTATGCTATAATGCTATAATGCACAGCGCTCTTTGGTCGCACGTTCCGGGGCGATAAAACCCGGAGAGACGGGGCTTTAAACGCAAAACAAAAAAAGAAACAAAAAAGAAAGAAAGAAAGACTAGAGAGTGATGTAAAGACCGCAATCACCTGCACGTTCTAGACCCCGTTTGGCCGTCGAGTCGCTGACCCATAAAAGCGGGGATCTCCGTGGTCGGCGGCATCAGTTCCACATCGGTTCAACATGTTCCCCAAGTTCTCGAAGCCCCAGTCGCACTGCACCCTCGTCCTTTTGGCCTTGGTCATCGGGTTGGTCAGGGGCGACTACGACTGGTATGGCGACTATTCGGGCTCCGAGCTGGACTACATCTTTGCGGACGCGAACTACGATGCCGTGTGCCCGCCGGGCGGCTATCCAGTGTGCGCCTCCGATGGCTACAACTACCATCCGTTTTCGAGCAAGTGTCGCCTGGACTCGCAGAACCTGAAGCTGCTATTCGCCGGCAAGAAGGGTAAGTCTCCTTATTTTTTCCTATTTTTTTTGGATTACTTTTTCAAGAGTTTTTTTTATGTGTTCTTCATAAAAAAAATCCACACTCATGTTTTGTTTCCAGTTATTTGTTTCTATATTCTAAATACGCGTTTTATAACCATTTATTTATAAACGTTTATTATTTATTTGATAATTTATTATTTATTTATTTATTTTTTGATCAAAGTTTAATTAAAATTTTATATAAAAAAAAAAATCGAAAGAAAGTTAAATATTTTAATTCTAATATTTAAAAAGTTTCCCTAATAAAAAAAACAAAAAAATTCTCTTCTTCAAAAAAAACAAAAAAATTCTCTTCTTCAATAAATCAAGGATTTTGTTTATAAATAACACAAATTATATAAAATAATTGTACTTTCTTTCTACACTTTGCAGAACTCATCCAAACTGATCTCCAGTACTGTCCCTCGTATCCCTCAGCTCCTGCTCACGGCTATTATCCCAAGAGTTCGCCCGTCCAGAGCTATGCCCCCGTTCAGTATTCCTCATCGTCGGGCCAGAATTCGTATGCCTATGCCGCTGCCAGTGGTCCCTATGGCGCCAAGGCCACGGCCGAGGCTCCGGGTCCGCATCCTGTGGCTGCTCCTTCCTATTCCGTTTCCTATCCCTCTGCCTACGCTCCGCCCTCGCCTCCTGCCAAGTATCCTTCCCCTCCGGCCAAGTCCTACGCCCCCTTCTCATCCTATCCCGCCTATGCGGCTGTCTATAGCTATGCGGGCACCACCAAGGCGCCATCTACCGGATCGACCACCACAAAGGCCACCACAGCCTCCGGAGCCACCACAAAGGCCAGCAGATATCCGGGATACCCAACCAAATATGCAACAACCACGGTGGCAACAACAACCACTGCGGCAACCACTAAGGCAGCGACAACTACGGCAGCAACAACCACAGCAGCAACAACTAAGGCAGCAACAACCACTGCAGCAACAACTAAGGCAGCAACTACCACAGCAGCAACAACCAAAGCAGCAACAACCACTGTAGCAACAACCAAAGCAGCAACAACCACTGTAGCAACGACCAAGGCAGCAACAACCACAGCAGCAACAACCAAGGCAGCAACAACCACAGTGGCAACAACCAAGGCAGCAACAACCACTGTAGCAACAACCAAGGCAGCAACAACCACAGCAGCAACAACCAAGGCAGCAACAACCGTTGCAGCAACAACCAAGGCAGCAACAACCACAGCAGCAACAACCAAGGCAGCAACAACCACAGCAGCTCCTTCCGTGAGTAGAACCCTGAGCCACCAAACCGATCTGTAGACTATTATTTATATAACACTATTTATATCCGTTCACTTTAGAATACCTAAACACTGAATGGCAAAAGCATCGACCAGAAGCACCACCAATGAACGAACCACCCGAAAAGCACCGAGAAACCACTTGAGGATATCACCCGACGAAATCATAATTTAAAATATAACAATTTAAAACAGCAATATGTAGAGTGTTCCATTTAGCCACAATAAAGCAATCAGTACCAGCACATAAACAAGTTGAGTCGATCACATCTGGATTTTTCTATATTTTTTTGGGGCACTGAGAAAAAGTTGTAACTATAAGTTGAGATTTATAGTTCACTTATAAAGTAAGTGATTTAAAGGTATAACTAATAAATTATCCTTGAATTGGAATAAATTCTACTGTACCTACATATTTCGGTATTTAGAATATAGTAGAATAAATTTTTAAAATTTTCGAAATTTTTTACCGAATTAATATTGAAAGAAATTAATATGTTATGAAATATTCGTTGTGAGAAAAAAATGTTTTACTTACAAAAATTTCCCCCTATACCATTATAAAATGGGTTTTCAGAGATTTTGGCGTTTCCCAAAAATTTTAAAGTGATTTTGCTAGATTTTTTCCATGTGGTGTTGAGGTGTTTGGGTGGTTGGGTGGTTGGGTGGTTGGGTTGGGTGGTGCGGTGTGGGCGGCACTTATCAACGCCTCTCGCCCACCAACACAACCGCCACACATGCGAACAGGTGTTTGCCATTGTTTGTTGGCTGAATAATTTTCACTGCGGCTTAATAGATTTTTTAAGCAGTTTTCCGCTTTTGTGCTCGCCCTTATCTTTTGACAATAAAACGGCATTAAAAGCGGGTCGGAAATCGATGGCGGAAGGGTCGAAACAATGGGCCACAATGGATGGGAATGGGGTCTCCTACGGAAACGGAAATTAACAAATGCCCCAGGCGGCACTTGGCATGCCAAACAACGAGGACAACAAGGACAGCCGCCCGGCTAAAATAGCCATTTATATTCAAATTGTCTTAACTTGGCTCAGATTTTTGTGCCCACGAGCAAACATTTTTTTGACAGTATTTGTATTTTTCTCATTTTTTCTTGCTGCCTCCGAGGTCGGCCAAAAAGTTTAATGGGGAAATCTGTTTAATTAAATGATAAACATTTAATTTGGGGCCTCCACTTTGCCAGCACATTATTTTGTTTTGAGTGAAAAGATGTAAGATAGGCGGTTTATTAGAAAAAAAAGATGTATAATGGAATAGAATATATAGTTTTATTTAATTTAATTATTAAAAGAGGTGCACATTTCATATAAATAAATTTACATGCTTTTAAAATGTAAAACTATAATTATTTGACTTTACTAGAAAATGAGAACAAATATTTGTAAGCTAGTGTAATATTTCTCTGTGATTTGTTTTAAATCTGTTACCAAAACCAGAACAAAAGTGCAAGATTGCTGTTAGATTATGAATTATACAGTTTATCGCATTTATGTGATTAGGTTTTTAGCACCGAATCGAATTTACAGGTGTCTCTTTGTTGAACGATAAACTGCTCACTGATAAAATAAACTTAGCAAAATCCAAAAATTTCACATTCAATTTAAATATTTTTCTGTATGCTTTTCATCGCGATTGCGATTTTTATTAATTTTGAATATGAGAATATTACATTTAACATTTATAGTTAATTTAAATATTTTAAACATTGATTTAAATATGAAATTCTTTTTTTTAATGACGTAAAATATTTCAAGTATATATGAATAACAACGAATCTAATATAATTGAAATATTTTCAAATTAAATCATGCAATCTAATATGTTTTATATTAAATATTATGATATTATATTATTTAATTTAAATTTGTACTACTCATCTTTGCGTTGAATATGCAGATATTTATTTTTACTGTAGCATTTTTTTTTATCAGTGCTGGATTTATCAATTTAACATAAATATTCGCATCTCGTCATTTTCGTATTTTTTAAAGCTGGCGTCTTGTGAAATGATAATTTTGCCCCCCTCAAAATCATGCAAAAACATTTCACAACTTGCGCATATTTTGTGTAAAATAATTTGTAAAATTTCATTTATTTGATTTGATTTACCCCGACAGCAATGTTGTTTTTTCGCCGCCAGCTTGGTGTTTTCGCTTTGCTCATTAAAAGTTTTCACCGCGAATAGAGAGTGCGAAAAGTGCTGAGCAGGCGAAAAGATCCGGCACAATTGAATGAACTCTTTTTTTTTTGTTGTTTTTTTTTATTTTAACTGGCGCCGTTCCCTCAGAACTCGCAAAAATGCAAAACGCTGAAGCTGAAGTGAAACTTGAAAGACAGCTGCCCGTAAAACTCAACCGCCCCTTCAACTTTTGATAGCCGATAGCAGATGGCAGTCCCAGCATCCTAAGCCAATTATTGACATTCTCTGGCGGCAGCTCGCATAAATCAAAATTTGCACAGAAGCCCACGAAAGGAAATCGGGAAAAATGGTGAACAACGGGAAGAGCTCGGGAAGGAGATTAAGTTGGAGGAGCTGTTTCGGATCGGCCGTACTTAAGCGGATTTAAATACTGCGAACTCGCCGATTTTACGAGTCCATCGAAAATGTAATCCATCCATTTTATTTTCTGATTTTACAAAATAATTTAAAATATTTTTTAGTTTAAAATAAAATAATAAATCAATAATTTAAATTATTTCATCATTTTTTTTCCTGATTCCAAAAAATAATTTAAAATAAAATTTACATATTTGAAATATATATAATATATTTATATTTAATATATTTTTTATTACAAAAATAATTAATTACTCTTTTCTTTTCCTATAATATAATAATTTATTTAAACAAAATAATTAAGTTTTTAAAATAAAAAATACTTAAAAGGTAGTATTTAATTAAATTAAATTTTAAAATCTAATAGTGTCAATTGAATATAAAGATGTTGTATTGTTAAAAGAAATTAAAATATACATTTACCTATGAAAGCAAGTTTTGAATTTTTTTAAGCTTTTAATTTCTGGATATTTATTTTTAAATAAATTTGAAATTTGAAGGAATTAAAAGTAAAAAGGATTCGTGAACATCGAGTACAAAGTATCTGGCAGTCGCGTTTGCGTCACTCGAATAAATCACGGCTCTTGTTATACCCGTTACTCGTAGAGTAAAAGGGTATATTGTATTCGTGCAATAGTATGTAACAGCTAGAACGAAGCGTTTCCGACCCCATAAAGTATATATATTCTTGATCAGGATCACTAGCCGAGTCGATCTAGCCATGTCCGTCTGTCCGTCTGTCTGTCTGTATGAACGCTGTGATCTCGGAAACTACAAAAGCTAGAAAGTTGGGATTACCAACACATATTCTTGGGCTTCCTACGCAGCGCAAGTTTATTTCAGCCGACCGCCACGCCCCCTCTAACGCCCACAATCACCCATAATCGCCCACAAACTATACTTAAATGTGTCTGGCGCCCACATTTTTAAAGATTTTGGATAAGTATAAATGCAATTCTATTGTATTTAGTTATACCTATCGAAATGTAGAAGAAATTTTTTAAATCGGATCATTCGTTAAAAAGTTAGGCCGGATCAAAGTTTATACATATCTCCATCTCCCTCGCACTCCTTTTAGCCGAGTGACGGGTATTAGATAGTCGGGACACCAACCCGACTATAGCGTTCTCTCTTGTTTTTTTAATAAATTTGAAGCGGGACAAGATTTGTGGTGGCTTAGTCGCGGGCGAATTTTTTATTTAGATGCCGTAATGCCACGCCCTCGCCGCATAAATCAAATACCGTTCCTTTTGATTTTCATCTTTTCCCTTCGTTTTTTTTTATTTTTACAAATATTTTTTCTGGCCGCTCTGCTCGAATTGATATTTATGGCCGTGAAATCGGCTTATAACATTACCCATTCCCCCGAACCCACTTCACATATCGCCTATATATACACAAAAGCCAGCGGGTTGTTTATAATTCAACCGAGAATCGCCCCGAAATCAGATCGCACTTAACGGACGAGAACAATGTGTTGGTTATTTTTATTGGATTTAATTGCGAGTGCTTGAACTTGGCCAAGAAATCTCCGGTATAGTAGGTAGATGCCTCTGCCGGAAGCCAAAAACCTGGAGAAAAAAGCGAAAAACCAATTTGCCCCCGAGAGTAATCAAATATTGAATGATATACGGGCGTTAATTTTCGGAGAGACAACGGAGGGGGAATTTTCGGATTCCGTCAGACGAATAAACATGCTTCCAATTTGCGTTAAATTTATTGGGGGAATCGAATCTCGGCCAGCTTTTCCACTTAGCTGACAGCTCGCATCCAATATTCATAGATTTCAATTAATTAGCCACCTGACGATTAATGCGAATTAAGCTTCGTTAATCAAGCGTTTTATAAATGGTTCATGGGAAAGGTTTTTATACAGCTATCAGCTTTTTTTAATCAATTGGAATTTGTATTTAGAAAAAAATAAAAGCACTTGTAATATATAATTATAATTAAATTTTTAACGAGAATAGGGTATTTCAGAGTTCATTCAACTTCTGCTTGTTTATTTTCGTCTACAAGGCATCCGTCACTCAATTCTGATTAATTTAAACTTTTCATTTGATCACAACACAAGGAAAATGAGGAAAAGATAAATGAAGCATTAATAATACCAATGAGTTGTTTACTTATCGATTAAGGTTAGCTTGTATTGAGGGAAATGTTTAATTTTAATGGATATTATGAGCTACTTTCTACTTTTCTAAAATTTACTTTGTTGTCATTATTTTTTAAAAGAAGACAATACGAAAGTTTTTTATAAGCTAGTTTAATTTAAAATACTTTACGATTTATTTTGATTTGTGTATGCTTACTTGGTGATTTTAAACTATAAATATAAACCAAAAAACGAAAAATAAATATATTTTTTTGGAATTTGTAAAAATTATAAGCCTAATTATTAAAAATGCTTTCATCTTGATTCTAAAGATTTTATGCAGTTTTTAAAAGATTTATTTTATTTTAAAATGTAATCAAATATTTTTAAATTTAAGGAAAATTAAGGAAATGTGTAAACGATTAATTGGGTATTTTCCGCGCTATGTTAATATGGACTTTTATAGTTTTTAATTATTTTGAATAGTCCATGTTATGAAGGGCCAATAAATTTCTTATCACATTTCGACAGATATTATTTAAATTATTATTTTTTGTCGACTGCCTACGGTATCATTAGCTGGCTGCCAACCGTTTGTTTATTCAGTTCAACGAATATTGGTTATTAATAGCCAGTGACAGGGGCTGCAGTCACTTCCACAGCGTATTAAAAATATTTAAATGACCCAGGCTAATGGACAAAAAAGTACAGGGGTCTCCATTGAATATGTTTGTTTGCAAAATTAATCAAAAGCGCAACTGACAGCTCAGGGAGCGTCGCAAGGAAAATAAATTAAAAATACATAAAGCGCTCAATTACGAAATTTGGTACATTTAATTTGTAAGCATGGCAAGGACAAGAGACTGGGCCAAAACAAAAAAAATGAAGGCAATAGAAACACAGTGGCCGAAAGCAGTGTCAGTGGCAATGGAAATGGAATTCAATTTCCATGTATTTTTTCGGTCGCTTCCACAGCCACTGCCATTTTGTTCTCCGTGTTTTTTCTTTCTCGGTTTCATTTCTGCTTTTTTGCCCTCGGTTTTCTCGGTTGTCTACTGTTCCGGAGGCAATATAAAAATTTAATATTCGCCCAGAAGTCGGCTGCAATAAAATGCTTAACAGAATGTTGTAGTGGCGCAAGTACATAACTTCAATGTGGAATCATAAACCATGATCCCCGGGCCTCGGGCCTCGCATCGGCCCAAATTATGTTGTAAAAGTGGCGAACAACAAGCAAATGGCGACACTTGAGATCCCATTTCCCAAAAAAGAAAAAAAAACTTGAAGACAGACAAACAGTCGCCTCATTAGAAGACTTGGTCAGCAAGGCAGCAAGGCAGCTTTAAGACCGGCGAAATGTCCAAAAAACTCAGAGGAATAGAGGCCATGGAGAGGGTGAGTTATAGAGGTCCTATCTGAAATGGCCCAGACCGAACGAAACCCAGAACAAAGCATATGCAAACTCGCTTTCGGGGGCGTCCTTCTTGGCCGAAATCAGTCATAACTTATTTGCAGGCTTATCGAATGACAGCCCCAAGTGGAATTCAAAAGGGAAATCGTTGTGCGGGATAACAAAAGTAACCATTTCGATGGCTGTGGGTTGCACCTGACCTACATGAACAGCTTTTAAGTAAATTATTTCTACGAATTAATAAAAACTTATCTGACATTTTGCGGATTTTAGAGATTTTAAGAAGTATAAATATATGGGATTAAATTGGTGGGTGATGTAAAGTTATTGAGTTAAGAGGAAAAATTAAAATACATTTTTTTCCTATGTTTGTAATGATTAACTTTCCTTAGTTTGCAATTTGTGGTTTAATTTTAAATTATCGATAGTATCAATAATATTAATCGTAGACTATCGTAGACCTATCGATGTTTTTACAACCTTAACTCATCTCATTAAAATCCTTATGAGTCATTCTTCCACACATTTCCAATAAACTTCGTTCGAGAACGACTGAAAAGTTTTTGCACTTATTTTTGGAAATGAAGATTGGCGAAAAATGGATTTTTTCAAATTAGAGTTGAAAGTGTCATGGATTTAATAATTATTTTGTTAACATTTTTGGCCAAGTTACAGAAAAAAAAGAAGAAATCATATTTTTGCCAAAATCCCAAATCCCAATTTTCCACAAAAAAATAATTGGTTTTTTGGCCGAAACAATGAAAATTTGAATCCAAATATGGATTGTCATACCTTTCTGAGCTCGTTATTAAATTTCCAATCGATTCGCATTTAAACCTGGGCATTTTAATTTTTTTGCCATTTTTCGGAAAAAAACATGATGTACCCCCTTATAAAAAAAAAAGAAAATTGGCGAAAATTTTATTTTTTCAAAATTGCGTTAGAAGTGTCATGGATTTAATAATTATTTTGTTATCTGTTCAAAGCAGTTTTTATTTTTGGTGTAAGACCATTTTTGGCCTAGTTACAGCAAAAAATACAAAAGACAAAATTCATATTTTTGCCAAAAACACAAATCCCAATTTTCCACAAAAAAATAATTGGTTTTTTGGCCGAAACAATAAAAATATTGATCCAAATTTGGATTGTCGTACCTTTCTGAACTCGTTATTAAATTTCCAATCGATTGGCATTTAAACCTGGACATTTTATTTTTTGGCCATTTTTTGCAAAAAATCATGATGTACCCCCTTATAAAAAATATGAAAATTGGCGAAAACTTTATTTTTTCAAAATCGCGTTGAAAGTGTCATAGATTTAATAATCATTTTGTTATCTGTTCAAAACAGTATGTATTTTTGGTGTAAGACCATTTTTGGCCAAGTTACAGCAAAAAATACAAAAGACAAAATTCATATTTTTGCCAAAAACACAAATCCCAATTTTCCACAAAAAAATAATTGGTTTTTTGGCCGAAACAATAAAAATATTGATCCAAATTTGGATTGTCGTACCTTTCTGAACTCGTTATTAAATTTCCAATCGATTGGCATTTAAACCTGGACATTTTATTTTTTGGCCATTTTTTGCAAAAAATCATGATGTACCCCCTTATAAAAAAAATGAAAATTGGCGAAAATTTTATTTTTTCAAAATTGAGTTAGAAGTGTCATGGATTTAATAATCATTTTGTTCTCTGTTCAAATCAGGTTTTATTTTGGGTGTAAGACCATTTTTGGCCAAGTTACAGCAAAACAAACAAAAAGAAAAAATTAAGATTTTTGCCAAAAACCCAAATCCCAATTTTCCAAAAAAAAAATGTTTTTTTGGCCGGAACTATGAAAATATTGATCCAAATATGGATTGTCATACCTTTCTGAGCTCGTTATTAAATTTCCGATCGATTGGCATTTAAACGAGTGCATTTTATTTTTTTGCCATTTTTCGCAAAAAATCATGATGTAAAGTTATAAAGTTTATATTTTCAAAATCCATTTGTCCCGTTATAAGGGACACAATTTATTTCCATAATTTCTTAATTAACTTTTTGCACTTCCCGCAATGTTCAGGAAAGCCGCCGCTTTTAATTGGCCTGTCCGTTGCGGTGTAAAACATTAGTTGAGTGAAACACCAGTTAACATTTGGGTGGCCCCCGTCGACACTTGTAGGGCCTTTAATGAAGAACCTGTCATCAATGTATTTGCGGTTGGACGCGACTCCTTGTGCCCTCGGCTGTCAGCTGTCATGTACACAAGTGCCCCCCATTTCCGATGCCCTTTGACCCCTTCGCAGCCACCGCAAATGTTTGGCGCGAGTTTGTGTGAGCCATGTAAACATGGCCACCAACTAATGAGTCCTCGTTTAGCAGCTGTAGGTATTTCAACCGACGACGATCCAGCGTGGGGGAAGATTTAAATAAAAATCAACAGAGGTGAGAAAAGAAAGGTGAACGGCAGTGAGCTAAAGGTATTGTGGAATTTTATTTTTCCCTTGGGCTGGAAAATTAAATTACTACGCTTGCATTATATTGAGAATATTAATGTGAACAGAACAAAGTTTCACTTGTTCTCAACGTAATAACTTTGAGTGAAAATTAAAAAAAAACCATTAGTTAATACAAAAGTAAGAAGAAAATTCATTTTAATCCACCGATTAAATATTTGTATTTATTTTAGATATTTTAATCAAATACATTTGACTAATATATATATATAATATATTTACAAAAATTGTATTTTTAATTGTAGGTGTGGATTTATTTAATTTAATTTTTAAAATGTATTTTTTATTCCAATTTTGAACTAAATAATATTATTGCATGTCCAAAGTATTAACAGAATATTAAAAAATGAAATAACTATTTAATTACAATAGTAAACTAATTTTTTTGTTAGAATTTGTAATTCTATTTAGAAGTCTAAAATCAGTATTAGCACTTGAAGTTTATACTTAAATATTTTGAGGGTTAGGTTCAATGATGAACATGTCCCATGCGAAACTATTAACGCTAATACATCTAACAGATATTCGCCGGAAAGAACGCTTCAAATACGTCTTGAAATTCCTGTGGCGGGGTGGAAATTGAAATGGAAATGGAAATGGTAGCACATAAATCAGCTGGCAGCGCTTCGTGCATAACTTATTGCACACTTTGAGGCGGCTATATTGCAATTGTTTGTTGCCACACACAATCGCCAGTCATTGGGGGAATTTGTATTGGGTCTTAGCCTTAAGCCTGGCAGTAACAAATATAGGCACAGACGATGCCACAAGGATGCTACATATGCTGCGCACAGGCTAATTGAATCAGAAACCGCAGCATGAAATCATCAAACAAACGGAACGGCCCACGCGGCGGATGCGCAATGCGAAAAGTGAAATGTGAAATGCGAAATGGAAAAGGGACTATTTTAGAGCCTAGCAAAGGCTTGCTGACCAGATTGATAAATCCCCCGGGCGAAATGCCTTTGACATAAAAAAAAAGTGGAGCATACATTTATGCGATTCCTGAATAAATCATTTCCTGGCAGTGACATTCTCTTTTTTTTATATTTTTGTACTTCGGCCCAAAATAAATACGCTATGTGTGTGTGTGTGGGCATGACAGGACGCCTTTTTATTTGCCGGCATCCACGGCGTATGAGCAATATGTGTCGCGCGTAAAACAAACAATATTCACACAGCGAAAGCCGCAGGAATTAAGGAAATTTAGCGAATGACGCGTGCAATTAAATGTAATTTGATGTTCTCTGTTTACCTCATCGACGGGGTGCCTTTCGTAGGCGGTTTTTTCGGGATCAAAGTTCACGATTCTCTGCCCAAAAACCGAAACGATCGAAAAACGCGCCAAAAATCGCGGCACTCGAAAACCAAAAAATGTAGGCAGATTGCGGAATCCGCCAACGTTGTACTCGCCACAGCAACCGATTGGCAAGTGAATAGGAAATTCCAAGGCGAAGCGAAGGAAACCGACGCGGAGGGTTCAAATTCAGTCTGCGAAGCACTGCTTGCCAAAAACTGTTATACGGCGAAAGTGTTTGGAAGTATGTTATTTTTAATTTAATTACAAATATTTACACCTAGATACTAGCTACACACTAGCCTTTGTCAGTAATAAACCGATTTAAGCCTTTTTATATTGTAATTTGCTTTTGTTTTAAACTTTTTTAAAGTCATTTTACATATGTAAGTAAGCGGTAGAATATTCAATTTATCTATATATTAAAGATGTTTACTTAACTTAATTATTGTTTAATTTTTAAAGCTGTATTTAAATACATTTTTTGTTGTACCTATTGAATTTTAAACATTTTACATAAGTATTTTATAAAAGGTGACTTAACCAGTTTAAAAAGCTATGGGTGTATTCACTTTAATAACAATAATAAGCTGTACAGTTGTATTTGAAATTTATGTTAATTATATTTTGGTACTAACCAAATACTAATAATTTGAATATTTTCTACAGTAAATAGAAAATATTTTACAAAAAATATGCCAAATAGCTGGATCAAGTTCTTCAACCAAGAACATTTGCCTTCCACTGCTTAACAGAGCTTTTCGTGCAAGCAGTGCATGTTTCTGGAGCTTTTGGTGTTCATGTGAAGCAGTTTTTTTCAACTTCAGATTGCGTGGTTTTGATTTAAACACTTTTTCTTTGTACTCCGATCCGAGAATATCTGAGCAATGGCCAGGCAACTGAGACGAGACCAGAGAAAGAGAATCCGAGTAGGGGCTGATGGCTTTCGTTTTTTTTCTAAATTTATTTTTTTACTTTTGGCAGCATTTACATTGAAAATGGGGCCCTGGCACGTATAATTCCGATAGACAGACGCCGTCTGGTGCTCTTTTATGTAGTCATTGTTTGTTCTCCAGAGATTTACCTTAGACGAGAACAAGTCGGACATATAAATAGTTGTCGAAGGGTAAGGTGAAGTCATCAGTTGCACACCAACCTTTGAAATGTGGAGAGTGTTTGCCTGTTTGGTCCTGATGTCCGCTTTGACCTTCACCCAGGGTCATCGAGAGGATTACCCGGGATTTCCGCGCTTCAAAAACATTCCCAGGTATAACCAACGACCCTGCGGCCCCCGAGTCTGCGGCAAAAGTGGACTTTGTTATCGCGGTTTCGAGAGCATTTGTGACCTCAACGATTACAACCTAAAGATGATTTTTAGTGGACAGGAAGGTAAGAAAAGTTATATTAATATTTATTTAAATAAAATGTACAAATCCATTATATTTATATTTTTCCCCCATAGAATTCGATCTGACGGACCCAATTTATTGCCAAGAGCCGCCGCCGCGGCCGAAGCTCATAGATGTGGGCTACTATTATAATCACCGAAGTTTGCTGGTAGCTCAACCGCCTCGCTCCACTTACGCTTCACCCATTCCCAGGCCCAGTATTTCACAAAATCCAGAATATATCGGACGTTACAAAGCAATTCCGCCACCGGATACTTATGGTCCTCCAGCAGTAGATTACGTACTTCCGTATCCGGTATGGGCTTTTAAGCGGCCTCAAACACAACCGAGAAGGAACCCAGTGAGCTATAGGCCTCCATATTGGTACTATCCGACCAGGAGGCCCGAAACTATCAAGCGACCATGTTATGAGACAACAACCACCACCACGAAAGCTCCTACATCAACAAAAGCACCAGAATATTCAACAACCACCACAAGATCTGAGACAACGACGGCCGCAACTGAACCTTCAACATCTACAACAGCTTCTACAACAACAACTAGCACTGAAGCTTCTTCAACAACAACTAGCACTGAAGCTTCTTCAACAACAACCAGCACTGAAGCTTCTACAACATCATCCACAGAAAGAACAACGACAACTACAAAACAGTCAACCACCCCTGATCCAACAACAACGACAAGTACAGAACCTACAACCACAACTACAGAACAAGCAACAGAGCTAACAACCACCACTGAGCCAACAACAACCACAGACCCATCAACGACAACATTCCAAGATCCCTCTACTACGACAACGAAAGATACAACACCATCAACAACTACGGACTCTTTCACAGAAACGACGACAGATCCGACGACAACAACGACCACAGAGTCTTCTACAACGACAATTATAGATCCAACAACGTCAACATTCGATTCAACAACAACCGGAGAAGCTTCCTCAACAACAAACACCGAGCCTTCCACAACCACAGTTACAGATTTATCCACAACGACAGAAATTTCAGAATCTTCCACTTCAACAACGACCGTTCCTTCTACAACAACAACTACAAGACCTTCTTCAACAACAACGACCGATCCCTCTACAACATCAACGACCGTTCCCTCTACAACATCAACGACCATTTCTTCTACAACAACAAAGACCGTTCCTTCCACAACAACAACGACCGTTCCTTCTACAACAACAACGACCGTTCCCTCCACAACAACAACGACCGTTCCTTCTACAACAACAACGACCGTTCCCTCCACAACATCAACGACCGTTCCTTCTACAACAACAACCACAGCGCCTTCTACAACAACAACAAATGATCCAGCAACAACTACAGGATCTTCTACTACAACAACGACGACTAATCCTACCACAGATTCTTCTACGACGACAACGACAATAACAACAGACCCAACAACGATATCAACCACAGATCCCCCTACGACATCAACAACAACGGATGCCTCAACCACTGCGGCGACTGTAAGTAGAATATTATAGATGTTTATTATCATTAAAGTTAGTACCTATTGTATACTAGTTTTAATTTGACAAAATAAACCACTTTAACCACTTTTTCTTTAGATCCAACGCTTCACTATTGAAGTCAGAAATGAAGAGGGACGGCTATTAGATTTTGATTTGGCGGATGCGGAAACGCGAGAGCCAAATTGCCCGGAGATCACCAATGTCCTGATAACCACAGGATCAAGGATCGTCTTTCAGTTTTCCGGATGCATTGTGGCAAGGACTTCTAGCAGTACCACCAGTGAAGCCACCACCACCAGCACCACAACCACTGAACCAACAACCACCCGTGAAGTTCCGTACTACCAGTGGTATGGCCAATCCGCGGGCTATGCCCAATCTCATGTCATTTATACCTATTAGTTGGAAATAATTTTTTAGGACCCAATAAAGAGAATTTGATACTTTAAGAAACCCGAAAATATTTTATATTTTAATCTATTTAAGAACTATGTTATGTTAATGTAAATAATTCCAGTACAAGCGTAAAATAAATACAAAAAATACAATTACAAATCTTAATATAAGTATAAGCATTAAAAGCTACAGAGGTACTTATAGAATTTGTAAACTGCGAAGTATTTCCATTTAAATTGATCAAAATACTTAAACAAAATCGTTTCCAGTTTCGTATCATAGGAAACGTGATCTTCGATGGTTGGCGAGTGCCACACGTGAACTGCGTATTGCCGCCCTTCAACCCTCCGTCGAAATCAAGTTCAAGATATAAAGCAACAAATTGCTGCATTCTGCTGACTCATGACTTAGCTCATTTCTTTCCGAAGAACTTGCAGCTCGCAGACAATTTCACATGACTCAAGGCCGAGCTAAGCCACCGCGATGATAGCAATAATAATAATAATAATTATATATTTCATAATGAACTGCAAGACAGAATGAAAGCGGGAGAAGAGGCGTCTGGCTTTGGCCGATTGATATAGAATTATGGCAGCAATATTAATATTATAATAATAAGAACACGTACACGTACATTGCAAGTGTATGAGAGCACCGAGTGTTAGGATAGCGGGACGTATAAAAACTGGAATCGATGGAGGTCACGGCATAGTCGCATTCGAATCGTTCTCAATATGACTGCTTTTCAACTACTTCCACTTGGCCTCGTCGCCCTGTTCGCCGGTTCGGTTTGGGCCTGGGACTACGGAGTTCCTTACTATCCAGCACCGCACTATTTCGATCGTCAGCAGCCCTTCGATTATCCGTGTCCACCGTCGGGACCGGAGAGTCTGGTTTGTTCCGGTGCCCCCGGGGCCCAGCCATCCACTTTTCCCAGTCCCTGCGAAGTCCAACGGTTCAGAATCCTAACTGGAATAGGTAAGTGGATGACCGCGAAATCAAACATCATCCCCACTACTTTGTACTACTTCCCTCTGCAGACTGGGAGATCATCCACGAGGGCAGGTGTGAGACCCTGGAGGTCTGCCCGGACAACTGCCAGGATCAGTACAGTCCCGTTTGCGGCAAGTACAAGGACACCAGGCGAAACTACAGGAGCGAGTGCGAACTGCAGCTGGTCAAGTGCCGCACAGGACATCGTGAGTATCTATAAAGAAATCCTAGCATTAATATTATAATATGGAATACTATAAACTAAAGTGATTTTTTTGAAGGAATTTAAAATTTTTTATTGGAGTTTTCAAATTTATTCTATTCACATTATTTATATATATTATTTTATTTTACAAATATTTATTGGATATATAATATTTAAACTCTTTAAAAACATTTGCTTATTAAATGCGCAAAAATCAAGCGGAAAGCGAAATGAACTAAGATTAAATGGCACGTTTAGTAAAAAGTTTGTCAGTGAATACGTAAAAGCATGGCTTTTTTATGTTAAGCAGTTTATCCGCTACGTCATAGTTACAAAGACTTTTTAAAGGTTTAAATAATATATAAATCTAAATAAAAGGTCGTTAAAAAATGAATAATTTAATCAATGACATCAATTTCTGCATTGCAGCTTGGAGGAAGCAGCACGATGGCCCCTGTGAAAGTAGATATCCAGTTGGCCAATCATCGCGCGTTCAAAGCTACAATCCCTATGCGATCAACCCATATCAACCGAACTACGGATCTTCTGGATCGTTTGGCTCCTACGGATCTCAAGGAGCCTATGGATCCCAAGGACCATATGCATCTCAAAGAACCTACGGATCTCAACGATCTCCTGGACCTTACGGCCCATACAGTCCCTATGGCTCGCAATCTCAGCCTCAGGCTTATCCTCAAAGCTCTTTCGTATCCCCGAAACCCGCTTATGAGGCTCCTGTCTATCACCCCTATGAGATTTCCTGGGAGAACCTGCCCACCGAGTCCGATTACTCCGCAACCGCCAAACCTTACGCAAATCCAACCTACAAGGCCACGCCAACGACTTCGTCTACAAGCACTACTTCTACTACTTCCACTAC
Organism: Drosophila prostipennis; assembly: GCA_037075205.1. Lineage (NCBI taxonomy): Eukaryota > Metazoa > Arthropoda > Insecta > Diptera > Drosophilidae > Drosophila > Drosophila prostipennis. The sequence continues at coordinate 99,900 of JBAMCJ010001257.1, read as the reverse complement.
TTCCACTACCACCACTTCCACAACACCCAAAACAGAGGAGGATGACACCTCGGAGGCCTCGACTGTAACTGCAAACCCCAGACAGAATATAAAGGTGAATGCAGTGGTCGAGGGACCAGCTAATAAAACCACCCAAACGCCGGTGACTGAAGCCCCAACTACAGTGGAGACTGAGACGGAACAGCCCACAGAGTCCAGTGTCACTGCTCCGCCCCTGAAGAAATACGCGACGACCGCTTCACCACAGCATGCAACAACCACAGCAAGACCGTCAGGACCTTCTCTGTCGATAAACGCAGTAAAGGAACCTGAACAGGAAGCTGAGCAGACCACTGAACAGCCAACCAGCACAGAATCAAGCACACCTGAAGGGTATCCATCAGCAAATGTTTATAAGACATCTCCAGTCCACAGCACCACTTTAGCTCCTGAGGATGAAGGATCTACTCAGGACTCTCTAGACAAGGTTTTCAAAATTAATGCAGTGGAAGAAGAGAAGAAAGCTGAAGAGACTACTGAGACGCCGAAATCTAGCACTACCAAAGCTTCACCAACTTATCCATCATACCCAACTTATCCAGTCTATGGTTCTACTAAATCTTCGGAGGATGTAGAAACTACCGAAGACTCTCTAGACAAGGTCTTCAAAATTAATGCAGTGGAAGAAGAAAAGAAGGCTGAAGAAACTACTGAGACGCAGAAATCCAGCACTCCCAAAACGTCACCAACTTATCCGTCTTACCCAACTTATCAAGTCTATGGGTCTACTAAATCTCCGGAGAATGTAGAAACTACCGAAGACTCTCTAGACAAGGTCTTCAAAATTAATGCAGTGGAAGAAGAACAGAAGGCTGAAGAAACTACTGAGACGCAGAAATCCAGCACTCCCAAAACGTCACCTACTTATCCATCATATCCAACTTATCCAGTCTACGGTTCTACAAAATCTACGGAAGAAACTACTGAAGACTCTCTAGACAAGGTCTTCAAAATAAATGCAGTGGAAGAAGAAAAGAAGGCTGAAGAGACTACTGAGACTCAGAATTCCAGCACTCCCAAAACGTCGCCAACTTATCCGTCTTACCCAACTTATCCAGTCTATGGTTCTACTGAATCTACGGAAGAAACTACTGAAGGCTCTCTAGACAAGGTCTTCAAAATTAATGCAGTGGAAGAAGAGAAAAAAGCTGAAGAGACTACTGAGACTCAGAATTCCAGCACTCCCAAAACGTCGCCAACTTATCCGTCTTACCCAACTTATCCAGTCTATGGTTCTACTAAATCTCCGGAGAATGTAGAAACTACCGCAGACTCTCTAGACAAGGTCTTTAAAATTAATGCAGTGGAAGAAGAGAAGAAAGCTGAAGAAACTACTGAGACGCAGAGATCTAGCACTCCCAAATCTTCACCAACTTATCCGTCTTACCCAACTTATCCAGTCTATGGTTCTACTAAATCTCCGGAGCATGTAGAAACTACCGAAGACTCTCTAGACAAGGTCTTCAAAATAAATGCAGTGGAGGAAGAAAAGAAGGCTGAAGAGACTACTGAGACGCAGAATTCCAGCACTCCCAAAACGTCGCCAACTTATCCGTCTTACCCAACTTATCCAGTCTATGGTTCTACTAAATCTCCGGAGCATGTAGAAACTACCGAAGACTCTCTAGACAAGGTCTTTAAAATTAATGCAGTAGAAGAAGAGGAGAAAGCTGAAGAGACCACTGAGACGCTCACAAGTTCGGAGTCTAGCACTCCCCAAGCTTCACCTACTTACCCATCATATCCAACTTATCCGTCCTCGAGTGCCTATAACACTTATCCAGTCCAAGCCTCTACTGAAGCTCCTGAGAACAAAGAAGCAGAAGGCGAAGAATCCACTGGAAGACCTTTGGATGAGGCCATAAAGATTAACGCAGTTTCGGTTCCCCAAAACGAATCATTGCCAGAACCCAGCCAAAACGCAACCTCTGCAACGACTGAACCCGCTGAGACCACATCTGATATTTCCCCAGGAGTGGAAGAAGGACTGAAGACTGAATCGGAAAATATCCCAGAAATTGTGGAGACGGAAAGTGTCAGTAAGAACGGAACGGTGGTGAATTTGGAGGTGACCTGCAAACGAGAGACCAAAAAACTAAAGCTGGATACAACAAGCTCCGACAACCGTAGCAACCTTTATTTCATATTTTTGGGCTGTTAAAGAATTTTATAATCCATTCATCCGTTTTACCAGATATGAGATATTGTTGCTGTTTATGCAAATAGTGTAAATTATAGAAAATAATAAATTTTTCTGTTCAAAACTGGTTCTTCTTCTTCTTCTTCCATGGTTTGGTTGGGCAGCTTGAAGTGCTGGATTACTTCCTCCTTGTACAACAAGGATTCTAGACTCTTCACGGGCATGAGTGTGTCGATGTCCATGCGACGTGGTGACTTTCTATTCTGGCGACTCTTCTTGGGGATTCCCCAGCGGTGCTCCTTCATCTTGAGCTTGTTGCTAAGACGTTGCAACGCAGTAAGTGCTGCTATATTGTCCTCGATTCTTGCCAGCTCTGCCCTGAGACGAACACTTAGGAATTTTAGGGGCTTTTCTGTTATCAAACGTAGAAACTCGTCTGGCTCATCGTGAGCAGCGGGATGATTAGGGTTCGGTTCCGAACTCTTCATACGAGTCTCGTTCGCCATGCACTTGGGTTCGCGAGAGGCCGAAATCGAATCGCATAGAATCAATCCATATATAAAGAGTGAGATCATCTGCGGTGAAGTCCAGTATTAGAGACACGACCTTCGATTATTTTCACACATTGTTTCTTACCAGTGCATTGGTGTACTCCATGTTTTACAAATCCTTTTTCGGGCTTTTCCGTAGTCAAAAGTATAAGGTAATTTTCACAGACAGCCGTCAAAAGCGTACTGTCAGAAATCAGCTGACTGGGTCTAGTATTGAAAATGAAATATTCAACTGGGTGTAGTATTGAAAAATAATATCGTCAACTAATAGGGAAGACAGCCAACTGGGTAGTATTGAAAACGGAAATATTTAATTAATAGGGAAAACGGTATAGTATTGGAAAATAAAATCTTCGATTAATAGGGATGTCTAATTAATTAATAGGGAAAACGGTATAGTATTGGAAAATAAAATCTTCGATTAATAGGGATGTCTAGAATGCAAAGAAAAAATATTCAATTAATTGAGAAATAAAATACTCAAAAATATTATTTTTATACCCGTTACTCGTAGAGTAACAGGGTATATTGTATTCGTGCAAAAGTATGTAACAGCTAAAAGGAAGCATTTCCGACCCTATAAAGTATATATATTCTTGATCAGGGTCACTAGCCGAGTCGATATAGCCATGTCCGTCTGTCCGTCTGTCCGTCTGTCCGTCTGTCCGTCTGTCTGTCTGTCTGTATGAACGCTGAGATCTCGGAAACTATAAAAGCTAGAGGATTGGTATTTGGCATGAAGATACTTGGAGTTCCTACGCAGCGCAAGTTTATTTCCAGAAGGTGCCACGCCCCCTCTAACGCCCACAATAGCTTATATACGATTTTAAAAATTTAAATATTTCGGAAATGTAAAAATGCAGTTTTGTTGTGCTTATCAATGCCTATCGAAATGTAGAAGAAATTTTTTAAATCGGACCATTCGTTAAAAAGTTATAGCTGATCAAAGTTTATATCTCCATCTCCCTCGCACTCCCTTTAGCCGAGTGACGGGTATTAGATAGTCGGGACACCAACCCGACTATAGCGTTCTCTCTTGTTAATCATATAATAATCAAATAAATATTTCATCGGACCTTTGGTCTCTAAAATAGTTATCAAAAATTGAGAACTATAGATCGAAACTTATTATATATATTATATATTTTACACTCCAAAAAAGATGTAGTAATCCAATTTTAGGTACGTACAATAAAATTCTTTAATTATAATTGTGCTTGTTTTGAATTACTTTTTAAAATTTGTAAATTACCAATCATTTATTATTAAAATTAATTATAGGACTGGTTTTTTTTGGGTCTTGTATTTTTCCATCTTTGGAGGTGATTTTAGTGACAAAATTCCTGCGATTTATACATTTAAACAAAGTACCTTAATAAGTAATAAAAATTGGTATTGTTAATAATCTTTTGTATTTTTAATTTTTATAAATTAAAAATTTACAACTTTTAAAATGCAATAATTATATAAATTCCAGATTTTTTCTTTTTTTTTTGAAGTGCCTGTTTAAGTGTAAGTTAATTAAAAGTAAAACGAAATTGAGTTACTAGAAGCTTTAAAATATTTAATTTATTTTATTTTACTATATTGTTCATATATAATAATATATATAGGTACTATATAAATAGTTTTAATAAATATAGAGTATCTCAAAACTAAGGATCCTTGGATAGGGATTTTGTGGTCGATGTGAATGTGGATGGTTGAGTGGTGCTCATTGCTTGGGTTATGACCTCCGAGTCCTCCGTGATTTCGGTGGTTTCGTCACTAGTCTCGGTGGTGCTGGGCCTCAGAGTTGTGGAGTAACTTTTAATCGTGGTTGTTTCGGGAAGAGTTGTAGTCCTGATTGTTGCTAAAAATGGTGTCGGTGTGGTGGTGCTGGTGGTGGTGCTACTGCTACTGCTCACGGAATAGGGCTCCGTGACACGACCCACTTCGGGCAGAAACATCGAGAGCGACGAGTCGGTTATCTCGCCGTAATCGTGACCCACATCGGGAATATTGTACACATTGTAGGCATCCACCGCCCGGGAGACGGAGACCATGGGATTGGCCAGGCTCATTAGCTGCTGGAATTGCATGGGCGAGGGACTTGTGCTGGTGGCCTTGGTGGCCCTCATCCTGGCCGTCGTGGTGATCCTGGTGGTTGTGCTGCTGGAACTGGTGGTCCCTGCAGGACTTGGAGTGGCCAGCATAAGGTAGACTTTCTTCGCATTGCTAGCGAACTTTGAGATCGATGCGGCTTTGGTGGGTCGCTTGTTTTTGTTTCTGCGGAGCTTCTTCTTGCGACCGCTTTTTGTTGGAGTTTGGCAGGGACCCGGGTGCAGGATTCGCAGGACTAAGTAATCAGAAGATTGGATTGAATAATGTTTAAAATACAAATACAAAAATTGGAAATATTCATTTAAAAAAAAGTTTCTATAAATAAATATTAATTTGACTTTTTCGATAGTATTCTAAAGAATTCGCGTTTAAAATGTATATTTTTTCAAGTCTTATTAACATTTTTGTAATAAAAAATCCTTTTTTAACTGATTAGTTATTGGTTTATAAATCGAAAATCCGTTGACCTAAACGCAGTTATTTTTTAAATCTATCTACAGACCCTGCTTGGTGTGGCACTCGCGTCGTCGCATCTCGCACTCGTTGGCGAAGGTTTGGGGCAGGGCTCCTCCGATCTCGGCCAGCGCGCAAACGGGTCGCTCCACCTGGGTGCACTTCATCGTCTGGCAGGTGGGCAGGCAACGCTCCATCTCCGTGGGCTCGAGCTCTGCATGGAAGCCACTCAGGGAAATTGATAATGATTCGGTTTAGCAAATAAAGGGGACACACAGAAAGATGGCATTTAAATGTAAGAACTAAATTTAAAATAAAAATGCCGATAATGCTAAACCTTTTTGATAAAACAAAGGGGACTTAAGAAATTTTAAAAGACTAAAATAACTATTTATCCCATTGATACATTTTCTTTGACTTTTTCATAATTGATGACATTTGATTAAATATAATTTTGAAAGATCCTTTTTAATAAAATAAATTTATTGGTTAAAATTACCTTTTCATCAGCGAATAAATAAATAAACAAATAGCCTATAACCTTGAATAATATAAATAATAATTTCAAATTCTAGAAATCGAATAATTCCAGGTTTGTAATATAACTCTCTAGTGAATGTTATAAAATTTTAATTTAAAATATAATATTACAAGTACACAGCTGTACTTCTCTCAGGTTTAAAAAATATCCCCAAAAGATTTAATAATTTGTTGTAATATTTTTCTCTGCGAACTCACCTGTGCCATACTGGAAGAGCATCTTCATGTTGGCCGCCTCCAAACGGCAGTTGTTCTCGAAGTAGAAGCTATCGGTTCCGTTTGTGGCACAGACTGGCACTCCGCCCGGCTGGCAATTGGGCTGGTAGTCCACATACTGGATCTGCATGGCGCCCAGTTGGCCCTTGTTGCTGTCCTTCTCGTCGGAATCCTGCCCGAGTCCCGCCTCGCCGAGGATCTTGGCGTACTGGTCGCTGGTGTAGTGCGGATCGCTCATGTGCCAGTTGGCAATGGGCGAGTATTTCTGGGCCGCCACACCTTCGGAACCCAGGATCCCAAGGATCAGGATCATGGTGATTTCCGTAATGCTGGGGATTGTGCGCGACTGCATCTCGAGTTGTTTGTGACCTCTGTCGATCGGATCCGGAGCTTTATAGGGGATCTCGAGCGACTTATCGCTTACAGCGGCTGCATTTTTCCACTGACACAGCATTTATCGCATACTTTCTTCTGCGAACTCGATAAGCACCCACCGAAGCAGGTGGCTCTCTGCAGCACCATTCACAACTACTTATCGCTCTCTGAACTGTGGGTCATTCACGCGTTTGCCTATCAGACAACTACTCTGAGGTCGTGTACTGGTTAAGTACACGGATTGGTAGGAAAACATGGCCCAAGTTATCTGCTGAGAAGTTTGTTTAAATGCCAATCGATTGGAAATTTAATAACGAGTTCAGAAAGGAATGACAATCCAAATTTGGATCAATATTTTCATGTTTCGGTCAAAAAACCAATTATTTTTGTTGTGGAAAATTGAGATTTGGGTTTTTGGCAAAAATATGATTGTTTTTTTTTTTGTTTTTTGCTGTAACTTGGCCAAAAATGGTCTTACACAAAAAGTACATACTGTTTTGAACAGATAACAAAATAATTATTAAATCCATAACACTTTCAACGCGATTTTGAAAAAATAAAATTTTCGCCAATTTTCATATTTTCTTATAAGGGGGTACATCATAATTTTTGCGAAAAATGGCAAAAAAATAAAATGTCCAGGTTTAAATGCCAATCGATTACAAATTTAATAACGAGCTCAGAAAAGTATGACAATCCATATTTGGATCAATATTTTTATTGTTTCGGCCAAAAAACCAATTATTTTTTTTTATTGTGGAAAATTGGGATTTGTGTTTTTGGCAAAAATATGAATTTTGTCTTTTGTATTTTTTGCTTGGCCAAAAATGGTCTTTCACAAAAAATACATACTGCTTTGAACAGATAACAAAATAATTATTAAATCCATGACACATTCAACGCGACTTTCTAAGAAATAAAAGCTTTTAAGCTCGAAAGCCTTGGGAAGGATTCAAAAGCGAAGAAAGAGCTTATATTTCGTTTCCAAAGAACAGGATGAAATGTAAAAAGGGTTTCCTGTAAGCTTCAAAGCTTTTCACAAAATAGCTTTTTATTTGTGCTTCTAATGTTTTTTATACAATAAATCATAATTTTATTTATAATTGGTTACCAAATTTAGTTTGGGAATAAGTCATATTTCTTGGAAACTTATTCCTTATGGTCCAACAGTAATTTGGTCTAAATTCCATTTATTGACAAAACTTATGAAAGTCAACCGAAAACTATAAATTCAAAATACAAGATGTGAAACCAAAAAGCGGTGTGTTTTCAAAACATTGTTTTGATCATAGTCTCTTTAACTTTGGGGAATTTCATATTATTATTATTTTAGAATTCCGAATTTTAATTTGTAAAGATCTGACTAATAAATCAAAAAACTGCCATAGGAACGATGGAATAATTAATGGCAAGTTTATGGAAGCCAAATTATAGCTTAGAAATAAATTTTTAAAAAGCGACCGATTGTGTCATATATAAACCAAAAGTAAAATAAATCATTTCAAGGAAATTTATCAATGAAATCATATACATAGCTGTAATGGGAAATCAGCCAAGGCTATCTTCCTTTCTGATTTAAATTTTTAATTGGACTGGATTTTATTTTGTAAAGATTTCTATCTTTCAGTACTGAGAAAAAATAAGGGGTAAGAAAATCTGTGTTTATGCGTATGCCGTAAAGTTTATTGAGGAAGTTGCGGAAGTATATGTATAATTTACATATTTATATAAAAAAAGTTTAAAAAAATGTCCTTGGGATCGTATCCTGGGCTCCATTCCAACCGAAACTCACGCACATTTTCAGATGTGGTGCAAAGTTTTGAGCGTCAACAAACGGGCAACTTATTTTTGGGCAAGTTTATTGCTTTGCCGTTATTGAAAATGAAAGAGCAAGGGCGTCTGTCCGATCTGCCCAGCCCACCGCCCACCGCCCACCGCCCCCTCTTTGAATGTCCTGCAACATCCTTTTCCGCACTTTCACCCGCACGCACACACACACACGAAGAGTAATCTGCATATGCTTATGTGTGCGGACCAGAAGATACAATTTATTAAACTCTCCTTACACACACACACACACACTCGCACGGCTAAAAATGGGCAAAGCAAACAGCAAAAGTTTCCCATTTCCTTACAGGACGAAGGGTCCTGAGACTTTCGAATCCATTATGCGGCCGAACAATGCAGTCCAATGGCTCGGAATCGAAACGAAAAGACGGAAGTCGCCGAACGGAAGCCGAAAGAAAAGAGAATGCAGTGGAAAACCCGATCGGAATCAAGAAATCGAGTAAACATGCTCCAAAAGAGATGCAAATAATTAAGAAGGAAATTCGAATTTAGATTTTTAGATAGTTATACCAGCAAGTTAGGGAGGTTTGCCATTTTAATGTTGGACTCTGATGACTGCAGTTATACACTTTTGAAGCTGAGTTTTGGGTCACCTTCTTGCAAGTAATTGAAAACTTGACCATTACAAAGACTATTAAATAGTTAAATGCATTTTATTTGAGAGTAAATTGGACTATCAACTTTTTAAGGTATTCCACTTTAAATTCGAGATCCTATTGCTCATGTTATAGACTTTGCAATGCTAGTTTTGGGTCACCATTCTGCAAGAAATATCTTAGAAATATCTTAAAAATATCTAAAATTAATAAATCTAACAAAAGAATTTAATTTTAAAGGAATTATACAGTTTATATTATTTAAAATACGGTTCCGATGGGTCAATTATTTTTTAGGCTTAATATATTGTATAGGGAATTGCTTAATTCGATGCCGCTCCCCGCTGACTGTTGATTTTGCCATTCAGTTTGCCTTCTGTTTTGGTCGCGCACAAAGCAAAGGGGGTGAATGAGGCGGGGCAGCGGGCGAAGGACGCTGGGCGGTGGGTGGTGGGTGGTGGTTGGTTGAGTGCTTGAGTGGGGGACGAGGGCCAAACAATAAACAAACAAACAAGCTGCAAAAGTGTCACACATTCATCATACATTGTAATATGCCTGTGGACCGGGCCATAACATCCTGCATCGCATCCCTCCTTCTGCCAGACTTGGCCAGTCACTGGCTACTGTCACCGTTACTGGTCACTGGTCACCGGTCACTGGTCACCGGTTAGTGGCCATGGTATTTTTTTCCTTGCCGGATTCTGAACTCCGGAGCTGGGAAATCCAAAGAGATGGCGATGGTGGGGGCAAATAGACAAAGACAGGCAATCGCGGGCTGCCAACCAGAGCGACACAAAAAGCGAAAAAACATTTTTTTTAAAACTTATCGGTGGTGCACTGAAAGAAACAGAAGCCTAACAGACCTGAGAAATTCCTTTTCTATTTATTTTTATAGTTAAAATCCTGATTAAATTATATTTGCTTAAAATAAAATAAACAAATTTAACAATTTTAATTTAAAACATTTTGTTTTTCAAATTAGAAAACCAATAGTTGCTGGTAACATTTTTTTTGTTTTTTTTTAATAAAAGAAAAATGATTAAACATATATTTTACTTTTAATTGATATACATTTATAAATTTGTTAAGAGAAATATATATTTACATCATAGCTAAAGTGTTTATTCAAAATTGTTTTGATTTTGATTTGGTCTCGTTTTTTTTCCGAGTGCACTCTGTTGGGCGGAACAAGGAGGGAGGGGGCGTGGCAGCGCGGGGAGGTGCGGTTGCAAAACTATGGAAAAAGTGCAAAAAGGTCAGTAAATTAATGTGCAAAACGGGCGCTGGATAAACTTTGAATGTGTCCTATATGTGTGAGCATATGTGGGTGTTTCACTGCATATGTGTGTGTGTGTGTGTGTGTTGGAAAAGCTGACGGTGGGCGTGGCTGAGCCGCCCCCAGGCTGACCGTGAGGGAAAGCGGGAAAGGGAAAGTCGGAGGGGAGTTTGCTTTGAGTTACGGCCTCCTCTGTTCGCAAAAGGCACTCACACGAGTAAACAAACAAGCTCACACAGATACCGACACACACACACACTTTCGCACACTCGCAGAGCACTTTCATTTACACAAACACAAACAGTATTCAGATTTTACCAAAGGGTTATCGAGGGGAAAAATGAAAAACATAATAAATAGAAGAGGAACGAACCAAACCAGCAGCCGCATTTATTTTTCAATTTATGCGCCCAAGGATAATGATAAATTCGTTAGCTTCCCCACATAAATTCGCTTCGTCTTAAATTAGATGTTAAATTTTCAACTAATAAATCAATATTTTAATAATTTATACAAATTGGTTATGTTCCCGAGTTTTCCGCCCCCCACGATGATCGATTACCGAAAGACTCGTTGTGTTTTTTTTTCGGGTTTGGTTCTGGGTTTTTGGGGGTTGCTCTCGCAGTTTCAGCGACTGATTGCTTGGGGTTTTCAATTTTTCGTGTGGAGGGGGCTTATGTGATTATGATTATGATGTGCGGTGGCCTGACAGGGGAATATGCAATCTATGCGAAAGCAAATTACTTTCAAATTAGTTTCCACAGGTGCGGCGAAACGAGTTGGAGTGATGAGTAATTCACAGAGGAATCCCTCATTCGTGGGCAAGAACCGATGACATTTCGCAGGCTTTGCTGGCAAAGTTTGCTGGAAACTTTTTAAAAACATATTTCAGTTATTTAAGACTGTTGGACACATTGAATAAGGAGTATTTAAAATGATAATTTATCTCACGGGGCAGGGACCAAAAAAGTCATTTCAAATAGTCAAATATAAATTATGTAAAATATATATTCAAATAAAAAAATAGTTATTTTAAAAAATAAAAGCTTTTTTTTTTATAAATAAGTAATATTATTAAATAAAAAGTATTTGAAAGATCATTTATCTCACGACTTAAAGACCAAAAAGTTTAATAAAATATTAAACCATAAAATAATATTATAAACAATGTTTTTAAATTTAAAATTATCTTATTTTTTTGAAATAAGGCACTTAAGCTTTATTTTCCACGAATTTCCGCAAATTAAATAAAAGAAATAATCCATAGCTATCGAAAATCGGGCCACTATGTTTCTAGGTCCTATCCTAATATTTCTTTGATTTCTCGGCCAAAACCCCAAGTCCTTTGGCAACGATCTATCAACCGTAAACGATGTGTCCAGCTTATGGCGTTCTGTGTGTGTCAAACCGAAGGGGAGGACATCTTTGCCATAACTTAAACGGAGTTTCTAATGGCACCCTAATGAAAACTTCATCGTTTTGTCAGATTCTCGAAAACAATTTGCATAAGGACGGGGCATGCAAACAGCCATAAATCATTTAGCACTAAGACCCCTGGTCAAAACCAGACTGTCCCTTCTGTCTCCCTCGCCCTCGCCCTGTCCCTTTTGCACCAGAGATAGGCCGTCTCTTTCATTTCCATTCCCCCGTCGTCCTTCTCTTTCTACGCCTGTCTGGAGGCTGCTGGCTTCATTGTGCTTTTAATTCCAATTTTAATTTCACACCAAAACTTTGGTCCTCGGTCGGAACTCCTTGGCACAGGACTATTCCGCCTTCTGGCAGAAGAATCCCTCGAATCCCCTCTCACTTTTCCATGGAAAAACCCATGCCTGTTGTTGCAATTTTCTTTTGAAAGTTTTCTCTTGTCCATGTTTCGTGTCATGTTGTGTCGTTCCGATTGCGGTGAATGATAATGAACGCAACTGGTCCATTGTTTGCCAGGGAATTTCATTTCGATTCCCTTGCCACTCTACATATTTATATACACACTTATATATATGCAGATATCCCTTGAATTTGCCCCATAAAATACCCGAGATCCAATTAAAGACCCCGAACTTGCGGCCAGGTGGGTAAATAAGACCGTTTGCACTCAGCTTGATAATTAGGGACAAGAAACATGTAATGAATCCTTTTGCGCCCTCAGATGATGGTTTCCCCAAATCAAATCAATTAAGCCAACAATTCGAGGTCGAGCTGACTGCGGCTTATAATAACTTACAGAATAGGTCAAAGTTCAGTGCTGAATTTTTCTGTGATTTTTATTTACTTATCAAATTGCTTGAAATACATTTTTCAAGTGGCTCCACTTTAATTGTATTTTGCAAAACATTTAAAGTGGCTTTAAAAAAAAACTTCGCCTGCCAAATGCCATTTATGAATTTATTTTAATATATATTATTAATTAACTGTCGTTTAAATAACATAAATAAATTAACTAAGTGTCGTTGAAATAACTTAGATTGTCAATTAATATATATTATTAATTACCCGTCCTTTAAATAACTTTAAATAACTATCATGTAATGAATAAAACATTTTTTGCTAACTTACATTTTCAAGTGGCTCCACTTTAATTTTATTTTACAAAATTTGCAAAACGTTTAAAGTGGCTTTAAAAACTTTGATTGGCAAATGGAATTCTTTTGAAATTAGTTTTGAGCGACTTTTATTGATTACATTTTTTTCTGACTTCATAATTAGTGGTTTTTGAAGGGGAATCTTTTTACAAGATTTTATCCCATCGAACGAAGCGTTTTCAATTAACTCAAAATGTAAATAGCCAGCCCTCCCAGTGGAATTGGCTTGAAATTCAATTTTAAAGAGGTCCTGGGGGCCGCGGGTAAATTCTGAGATTTTGAGCTTAAACCGATGCCGGAAACGGAATCGCAATCGGAATCGGAATCGGCGGTCTTAAGTGCGATTAGGCAATTAAATGTGAAACGGAACGCAAACGTATTTGCTATTTGGTTAACGTAATTCGTTGGTGGTCGCTTGGCTTTTCCGGCGGCACCCTTCTTCTTCTTCTTCTTCTGTTCTTTCTTCTTCTTCTTTTCCATCGCATCGCCCAGCTCTGTCAACACTTTGTTTGCCATCCTGGCATTATAATAATATATAAATATAATGGCAGTAAATTCTGGCTCACACACACACACACACACACACAGATACAGTGGCAGCCATCTTGGCTTTGGCGTCTGTCTTATAACGGTAACCAAGTCAACTGTGTTTGTGTGTGTGGCAAGCGGAAGTGCGGCATATTTTCCGCTTAAAACGCCACAATGTGCTCGACATTGTGTGTTTTGCGAGGGGGTGGCAAAAGGAAGGGGGATGGGGAACGGGGAACGGGGGCCACAGCCACAAAAGCAGAGTCACAATTTATTCGCATATTTTTTATTATTTTTCTCTTTATTGTCCCGGGCATAAAGCTCATGTGAACCGTCGCACACCTCGGTAAGCCGACAGGACGACAGTGCGGATTGCACAAGTCGCAGCAATTAAATGCTTTAAATTAATGTTGAATAAAAGTTACGACGGCCAATAACCGTATTCGGAAATTGTCTGTGGCACATTTACGCCCAGATTGCGGCGCTCTTAAGGTGCTTCAATTAATTTAAACTAATATTTTCTTGGCTGCTTTGGGTTTGATTTAATGTATCTACTTTAATTTAGTTTATTGCTTTTTACATTTTTCAAAAGTTCTTTACACCTTCTCTAAGGACTACAAATTTTGTGGCACTTATTGGTTTGCAAAAGCATTATTGTAATACTTTTGAAGTTGGATGCTCTCCCCCCCCAAAAAATGTAACAAAACTTTCTTTAGAATATTCATGAAGAAATTCGTCTAATTGGATAGACTTAAGGAAACTGCATCTAAATAAATTCATTGAAACATAAATCCAACCAGTTAGTTTACAAAAATTAATTAAAAATATAAATGAAATAAAATAAAAATGTAGGAACCTATTTTTTATAAATTGTAAAATATTATTTCCTTGGAAAAATTACAGTAAATTATACCTTACATATTATATTTAAATATTAATTTAGTATAAGTAATAAATTTCGTCCGAACTGAGTACTCTGCAATTTCCACAGCTGCTGTATTTTTTCTGCAAATGATTGATGATTGCCGGCCGTCACAAAGGCTTACAGATTGGTCCACAGATTAATAAGTTGCCTAGCTGCAATTTTTATCGAATGGCCAGGTGAAGGAGAGTCCATGGACAGACAGCTGCTGCATTCCAGGGCCTGTCTGCTGCTTTCAATTTAAGTTGACTGAAAGCAGGCTCCTGTGAAGTTCTCTCCACAAAGGAGCTGCAACGCCATTGGGGCGAATTCACTTGGTCTTTGGAATCGCAGCCAGTGGCACTCCTATTTCGGAATCGGATCCAGGAATCCGAACAGAAGCTGGCTTCTAATAAGAATAGAACCTGTCCAGCCATCGAAAAATTGCAGTGCTTGCACGGGCAGGCTCTTTTTATGCATTTCTGGGAATTGAAAACAAGATACCTTTGCCTTCGGGCCAATTACGAATGGGTCAAAAGGCTTAGCGGAGCAACCAGTTGCCAATTTGGGCCAATTACACACAATAAAGGTACAGGGAAAGAACTTTATCAACGCAACTACTAATAATAAAATAGTGACCATTAAAAACGGGAAGTCGAACCGGCAGAAAAAACGATGCGGCTTAAAAATCTAAAAAATATAACAGAAATTCGGAATTAAATATTTTGCCAAATTCGAGCAGTTTTAACTTAGTTTATAAAAAAATTAAACCGAAATTAATAAAAAATCGTTTGAATCTTTTGCCAAAATTTTAGCATCTTCAACTTAATTTCTAAAAAATATAAAAGAAATTCTAAATTATTTCGAAAGCAAATTTGGTAAATGTCTTTTACATTTTTTCCAAATTATAGCATTTTTCTAAAGGTGTTACATTACGTTTCTATTTTTATCTTAGCACTCCTAAAACTTTTTTCTCACTGGCAATATCAAGTTGCATCTTGTTTTGCACAAAATGCAGCTAATAAGTGCAAAATGCGAAATGCAAAATGTAGCACTTTGTGGTTATCTGCTCTTGGGTCCGGTGTTTCTGCGAAAACTTTTGCGGCCGACTAACTTAGTTTAGCCCGAAAATGAAGCTGTACAAATTGTTTACGAAATCCAATTAATTATGACCCTCGCCGCTGCTGTTGATGTTGATGTAGTTGTTTCGGTGTCGACTTTGTGCTTTTGTCCATGACAGAGTGTCCAATTAGTGCTTTGTGATGAAACGTTGACCGTGGTTTTCGCCCGGTGCCATTGAAGGACCTGTGCGCATTATGATTTCCCTCTAAATTGAATTGAATTAAATGCTATGCATTTGCTTTGCAAATCCAATTATGATGTATTTGGGCAAAATAAAATGGTAAGCAAGACAGAATTTTGAATTTATTTAATTTTACATATCTTACATTAGTGGAAACATTTTATTGTAGTTTTTATTCTGCACAGAAAACATGTAATTTTTTTTTTAAATATAATTTTACTTGTTTTTAACCAAGATTTCGTATTTTAATTAAATATTTTGCAGGTTAGTAAGATTTTGACGTTCTTACATTAATAAAAAGCATTGGAGAATATTTTTATATTAATATTTTACCATTTTTATTAATATTAAAAATACTTAAATAATATTTTAAAATATTTTTTAAAGTACAGTTTGTTTAATTAAAAGTGAAAAACGAAAAGGATCAGTTCTTTGGCCACATAAATTTAAGTGAAAATCGCTGGCATATGATTCTCAAAATACATTATTTGACCAACACTTTCTAACAGGAAGCCACTTTGAAGGACCGCATTGATTTTGATTTAATTGCGAATGCCATCCAATCTGCGCAGGCTGGCTAATTTCGACTGTATTAGACGAGGCACACGGTGAATTTTGCGAGAACCGAGAAATTCCATTCGGCAGGAGGTTCGCCCCTTTGCGGATGATTGGCTTTAAAGGGCCGCAGGACTGCCACTCGACGTTCGCTGCTACATGTCACTGGAATTTGATCAGGAGTTAATTATTTGTCTTGTGTCGGCGGACATGGCCGCATGACATGCTGCATTTTGCCATTGTCCTCGCGCGAGTCAAAAGAGCATCCAATTTCCATTGTGCATTTGCCAGTTGCCGTTTGCCATTCACGTTCATCACAATGCAGGCCATAATTTGATTAGTGCCTCCAGGAGATTCGCCGAATCTGACATGCTCTGGGAATATAATAAAAAAAATACAAAAATATATGAACATTTATTCAAAATATGCTCCAACCTGGAAGGTATTTTTCCCGAATTTTTGTTTGTTTTTGAAACATTTATTTTTACTGAAATATAAATGCAAAAACAAAAAAATATAAATTAAATGGTCAGCTTTCAGAGCAGTTGCTTTGAAATATTTATTATTATTTTGTGTCATTTATAATTCAATGGATTTTCAAGTGAGTGAGTCAAATAAGCTGAAAGGCCACAAATAAAAAATATATGAGAGCAGATAAAGAAGTTTGAGAAATAGAAAAAAAAGATAATTATTAAAACAATTTTTGAAAGAAATATTATTATTATTTAAATGTAGGTGCTTGAAAATATTTAAGAAATACAACAAAAATATATATATTTATAAACTTTACTTTCACCCCTCGCTGTGTGGGCAGAAATGTTTAATTTTCGCAGGAATTGAAATAAGCAAACACGACATCGAAACACAATGAATTCAAATTATGACAACGCCTCCTGTCAGAGCCAATCAATGTGCCTATTATTTGATCAAATGCGATGTAAAAAGAATATCATATCGCGTTAATTAACGACACAAATAATTTATGGTACAACATTAAAAATAAGCTTCAAATATCCATGTGCCAGCGAAAAGAAAAAACGTGGTAAATTGCGGCATTAAATTAGTTGGAGTTTTAATTAAAATGCCAAATGCTGAACGCAGAATGTAGAAAAAATAATTGCCAAGTGAAACTGTAATCAAAATTTGTCAGCTCATTAATTTCAGCTAAAACCGAACAGGAGGTCAATATTCATATCAATAATTTTGCATTTTTATATTGGCTATATTGGCAAACTCATGCAGACAGCATAATTAACACGATTTTGGTATTCAAATCCTCTAAAATCATTTAATCTTAGGCCTAATTGTATGTCATTCAAAAAAATGGGCACGCATGCGAAAATAATTAAACTCGCTAATTGGCAAAAATTAAATGTTTTGCATTTGTCTTTGCAGTGAAGAGAAGTTCACCTAAACGTTGCATAAAAGGAAAATATTTTAAAGGCCTTATGTACACTCAGAAAAAAACGCATCCTAAATTTGAGCGCGATTTATACTTGATTTCGGATAGTATTTTTTGGGCTTGTTTTAAGAATGAGAATGTTGGACGTTCTTGAATTAAGAATAAATCATTCTCAAAACCCAAATTATCCGAAAAAGTGCTTGATTCAAGAACAAAATTCAATAAGCATGACAAAACAAGAACGCTTTATCCTAAACCCAAGTATAATTTATTCTAAAAACAAGAGAGAACGCTATAGTCGGGTTGGTGTCCCGACTATCTAATACCCGTCACTCGGCTAAAGGGAGTGCGAACTCTGTAGTCGGGTTGGTGTCCCGACTAAAGGTTGTAACTCAGCTAAAGGGAGTGCGAGGGAGATATAAACTTTGATCAGGCTTAACTTTTTAACGAATGGTCCGATTTAAAAAATTTCTTCTGCATTTCGATAGGTATACCTAAACGCAACAAAATTGCATTTATACTTATCAGAAATATTTGAAAATGTGGGTGCCAGGCACATTTTAGTATGGTTTGTGGGCGACTATGGGCGATTGTGGGCGTTAGAGGGGGCGTGGCGGTCGCCTGAAATAAACTTGCGCTGCGTAGGAAGCCCAAGAATATGTGTTGGTAATCCCAATATTCTAGCTTTTGTAGTTTCCGAGATCTCAGCGTTCATCCGGACGGACAGACGGACATGGCTAGATCGACTCGGCTAGTGATCCTGATCAAGAATATATATACTTTATAGGGTCGGAAAAGCTTCCTTCTAGCTGTTACATACCTTTGCACGAATACAATATACCCTTTTACTCTACGAGTAACGGGTATAAAAATATTTTTTCTTGGTAAGCACAAACATTCTTAATGTGATAACTAAATGTACTTATTTTCAGAAAATAAGGTTTTTGTATTCTGTAAATAAGAATTAATTATACTCATCAGTAGTATTAAAATTGAAAAATAAAAAGCATTTAGACAAGTACAATTTGTGCTTAAGGCAATGTTAAAACGTACTAATTAGTTTACTTAACGAGAACCAATACTGATTAAAATAAAATAGAATTGGACTAAAGTAGACAATATTAGTTCACAGAAATTTTATAATATAGGTACATATATTTATAAAACACACGTTTTTTAAATTTAAATTCATAGCTAAGAATTAAATTCTCAGAATAAGCCCATTTTGTGTTTAAATCGGGGAGAAAATAGGAAATTACGGAAATACGCTTTGATTTTTAAAACATTTACATAACGATCATAACGAGTGATATACCAATCGAAAGGTATAAAATTTAGAAAATTGAAGCTGTTGGGGCTTTTAGGGATAAATGGCCCTTTCAATTAGCCGCCTTGTATTCTTACTGACAATACGCAATATGGTCTTCAAAAACATATTCAATTGCAGTTTTATTTTTATTAAAGTTAAGAATTAAATTCTCAAAACAAGAACACGTTGTACTTAAATTAAGTATGCAAATAAAAGTACTTATTTATGTTTTGGTCATCGCCGCGTAAGAGCGAGCGTGGCCGAGCTGTTGGGACGTCCGACTGTGGTGCGTGAGGTTGCGGGATCGAATCCTAGGAGAGGTATGTGATTTTAACAAAAATGTTTCGTATGTATAAAACACATTTTTATCTACAAATCTTTATACATTTATCAGTAATTTAGTGTAAGATTATACAAAATAAGTATTGTTAACTAATAAAACAACACTATGATTTATACTATTAGATTAAGAATATTTCATACTTCATTTGAGCATAACTTATACCTCATTTACAAGTAAATCGGATTAAATTTGTACAAATAATAATATTACCCCTCCACTTCAAAGCAATTTTCATCACATTTTTCAAATTGTCAAATGTTTATACCCGTTACTCGTAGAGTAAAAGGGTATATTGTATTCGTGCAAAAGTATGTAACAGGTAGAAGGAAGCGTTTGCGACCCCATAAAGTATATATATTCTTGATCAGGATCACTAGCCGAGTCGATCTAGCCATGTCTGTCTGTCCGTCTGTCCGTCTGTCTGTCTGTCCGTATGAACGCTGAGATCTCGGAAACTATAAAAGCTAGAGGATTGGTATTTGGCATGAAGATTCTTGGAGCTCCTACGCAGCGCAAGTTTATTTCAAAAAGGTGCCACGCCCCCTCTAACGCCCACAATAGCTTATACACGATTTTAAAAATTTGAATATTTCGGAAAAGTAGGAATGCAGTTTTGTTGTGTTTATCAATACCTATCGAAATGTAGAAGAAATTTTTTAAATCGGACCATTCGTTTAAAACTTATGCCTGATCAAAGTTTTTATATCCCTCGCACTCCCTTTAGCTGAGTTACGTTTATTAGATAGTCGGGACACCAACCCGACTACAGAGTTCGCACTCCCTTTAGCTGAGTGACGGGTATTAGATAGTCGGGACACCAACCCGACTATAGCGTTCTCTCTTGTTTTTTTTATAATTTATACATTGTTTAAGTAGAATTTATACTTAATTTAAGTTTAATTAATTCTGGTTTGAAGAACATTTCATACTTAATTACGCCCGAAAATGTTCTCAAATTAAGAATGTCGGTTTAAGAATAAAATGTTCTTGAAATGAAAAAACAAGCCCATTTCGTACCTGTCGACCTTTCAAGACCATTTGGTCTTGAAACAAGCACAATGTGCTTGGTTTTTTTTCTGAGTGTAGTCAAAAGTTAATTGTAGAAATATATTTTTGAAACTTGTACAGTTTTTTTAATATTTAAAAAATCCTTTAAAATTCAAATGGGTGTAAAAGTTAAATAAAATTGTATATAAATGTATTTCTTTAATATTTAGAAATATTTAAAAATACTATTAACTTAAAATGGGTGCAAAAGATAATAAAAAATGGAAAAGACCAGAAACATTACAAAACATTGTGATATATTTCTGTTTAAATCATAAAATTGTTTTTTTCTTCATCACAATTCTTTTAAAGTAGGCTTTGAGTTTCTAAAACTTGTTAAATACTTACAATCGACCAAAACTTTCTTATCCTTCTGCCATTTCAATAGTTTGTGTTTCTCTTTTGATCAGTTTTAACAAAATTTTCGAAAAACTTAGGATGTTCCGCCAGCAGAAAAGCATCAACGTGTATGTGCCGCCGATGAGTAGTTTTCCGGAACCCAGTTTGCTGGGCGGCTATGGACTGGAGGACCGCATGGAGGTGCCCAAGTTGCCGGAGGTCCTTGAGGATGTTCACGAGGAGCGGGAGGAGCCGCACTTCCTCTACGTAATCGACAGCCGGGGACGCCTTTTGGAGCACATTCGTTACTACGGGGACGATTACCGGATGGCCCTTCGCGAGGCCTTCGCCTCGAAGGATGTTCCGCTGAAGGCTGCAGATTTTGGAATGGGTCCAAGTCGCGAATCGCAGAACGAGAAACCCTGCCCGTGGCTCCCCAAATAAGTAAATTAATTGGTCTAAATTTCAGGCAAAAATTCGATAAACCTACTGACTGGTTTTTGGTCGAAATAAAACTTACGAATAATAAAATAGTTTATAAAATTAAAATTGATGGTAATTTGTTGTCTTGAGATTTCTTTGGACGGAAGTCACAATTAAATAACATTTGTGCTATAAAGTAATAAAATAGTAATTAAGCGCAAATGAAGAGGCTGTTCTATTTGGTTGGAATTTTCATTGAAGCACCCTTGATTTATTTTTTTGGCCTGCCAAATTGTTTGTTATGCATGCGGTGAAACGCATTTCGAATCATACATATTTGTACAACAGATGAGCCACTTCAACGAATTTTTCCCCCCTATTTCACTCGCACGAAGGGCAGATGAAAATATTTGTATTTACTTTCTGGTCACAATTTGTGAAAAACGAATGCGTTATTTTTTCTTTCCGTTGGTTGAAAGAGTTGAAAGTTGAAAAATGAAGAGTGGAAAGTGGAAAACGAATTACATTTGCATCGGCATGTGTTGGGCATGCAGATGGGATCGCTACTGTATCTGTATCTGTATCTCTATTTGCATGTGCACCTGCAAATGAATCTGTATCTGTAAATGTATCTGCATCTGCAGGTATTTGCGTGAGTTACTTTCTTGCATAATGGTGTTTTTATGGCCGGGGGTTTTAATGCGTTGCTGATTCTCACTAGAAATATGTAAAGCTAGCTCTGTTTTCACAACTGGAGAAATAAAATGGTTGGCAAGGCTGCGAATGACCGTAAATATGGAAAAGGTGCTCTAGTAATTTTATCTAAAATAAATGATGGAAATATATTGATGAACTTTAAATAAAATTAGAAAATGTATATAAATTGTATTGCAAAAATTTGAAAAACCGTGTGGCTCGACTATCAGATACCTCTTACTCTGTATACTAATTTTAACATTTTCAATTTTTAAATGCACAAAATATAGAATAGAAAATTATTACTAATACATAAAAGTGTAGTTGTATTTTGTGATTGAAAAATGTTCATGAATTTAAAATTGCATTTAAGAAATAATAAGTGCCTCGACTATCAGATACCCCTTACACGGCTAGGCAAAATTTAAATTTTAAAATGCCAGATAGTATATCATATAATTACTAATACAACAATGGTTATTACAGTAAATTCGTACTTTGTCCTTTTTTTTTGAGCCACTTTCACAAATTCCGATAATTGAGCTTGCACAAGTATTACGTATTCGACCCGTTGCCCCCTAACCTCACCTTGCCGCAATTTATGACTTTCTGCATTGCTCCCAGCTCCCTCGTTTCGGGATCTGGATGAGCGGGTATTATGTTAAGTTTAATGTGTGTCCTCGCCATGGCAACAGGTCGAAAGGGCAGGCCAGGCGATGGTCACCGCGCCGCAATATCAGAGAATCTGGGAATCAGAGTACCGGGCTAACTGGATTGGAATGCCGTCGCCTGCACCGCACTTAAAGCCTTGCGAATTATTAAAAAAGGGAAGAATTCAGTTCCATCGCCATGGCAGCCAATTTGCCCACACGCAAACACCTGAGCTCCCATGGAGCTAACTCAGCTGAAAACCATTCAACTCCCTAATTGGATAGGTTACACGGCATTTCGGGTGTAGTGTAGCGGGGCGGATTTCTATGTTGTCTCCTCTTGAATGACTGCCCAAACTGAATGGCGAATGCAAAATCGCACCTATGTTTATTGATTGAGTCCTTTTGCCAGAAGGCTTCATTACCCAGCGAGCCACGACACAACTACTCGTTTTTCCTAAAGCGATAAGCGACTTCCTCAGGTAAATC
Source organism: Drosophila prostipennis (assembly GCA_037075205.1). Lineage (NCBI taxonomy): Eukaryota > Metazoa > Arthropoda > Insecta > Diptera > Drosophilidae > Drosophila > Drosophila prostipennis. The sequence goes on along the minus strand of JBAMCJ010001257.1, from coordinate 77,199 downwards.
CTCTTTGGCATCTTTAAATTGGATCAGTTGATGGCTAGGCTAAATACTATCCATAAATAGCTAGAAAAACCATTGGACTGTAGGGAAGATGATATTAGATTTAAACGTATTCTATTATTTTCTTTATTATTTGTATTATTTTCTTTATGGTAACACAGAATATTTACCATGAGTGTAATATTTACCAAAGTATTGACCATGAGTGTAGTACAGATAATACCGTTTGACTAATAATACTTATAAGGCGAAATATATCTTTTTAATTTATGGCATATATAATTTAAACCTTTTAATCATCAGCATTTGAATTGTCATATTTCTGTTAAATATAAAATATTTGTTTTTAAAATTTGATATAATAATAAAATATAGTAATAAATATATATATGTAATATGTAAAGTGAGTTTATAGTCTATTTACAATACTTTTTCCCTATTGAAAAAATAAGCAAAATAATTGATTTATATTTTCAGGTAATTTTATATTAATCTGTGTTGAATTCCTTTAAAATGCGTAGGAAATATTATTTACATGAAAACGTGCATTATAATATTATTATTGCAATTAATTGAGCTTATCAATTAACTTAAACACATAAATCCACGAATGATACTCATTTAAGGTGCTTAATTTTGAAGAGTGGCTCTCGAAATATTGCATATTAATAGCGATTGTGGCGATTTTGCAGTTTCCAGTACGTTGAGAATTTGCTACCTTGAAAGGGCAGATTTTTGGAAGAATCGGCCGCCACAAAAGACTGGCTTTCGGGCAGATTCGCGCGATTCTCGGGCTGCGATTCAGTTTCAGTTTCGGATTCGGATTCCCCTCCAAAAAAAAAGGCAAAAAACCAACCACTGAAAGCGCTGAATCGGCTGAGCCAATCGCGGCGCTTTCGGGGATTCTCCGTTGGATTTTCGACGCCTTTGCGTCTGGGGCATGCGCTGAATGTGCGCCGGGTGCGAGCGAAATGGGGAGTGCGGAGCAGCAGCAGCAGCAGCGGGAGCAGCAGAGTAATCGGTGTCCTTGGCTGGGGCACCAGGCTCAAGGCTAACCTGTTGACAAAGTGCATATTGCGCATACGCCCCGTACGGCGCGCAAGTCCAACAGGTAAGCCGCTGGCGTAGGCGTTGCACATCCACCCGACTCCGCGATGGAATAACCAGTGGAGCCACCCACTCAAATCGCCAGCCGCCCACCGAAATCGCCCAACCATCCGCAACCTTGCCGTTGGCCATCGGACCAAGGCTGCCAAGTCGCCAATGGCAATGATCTGTGTAAATCACGTTGGCAGAATTACTGCAAGCGACTCTCGCACTGGATGCAACTAGCCATTTAGCACGACGCCTCATTCAGCAATTGCCCCCAATGATAATGGTCGAAATAATAAAATAACAATAAATAAATCACAGTAAATAAATAACAATAGGTAAGTATTATTTAAGGTTTAAGGTTTGACAAACAAGTCAGGTCTCTAGTAAATTACAATAAATAGATAACAATAAATAAATAACAAAAAAATAAATAACAACAAATAAGTAACAATAAATAAATAACACTAAATAAATAAGAATAAATAAATAACAATAAATAAATAACAAAAAAATAAATAACAACAAATAAGTAGCAATAAATAAATAACACTAAATAAATAAGAATAAATAAATAACAATAAATAAATGACAATAAATAAATAACAACAAATAAATAACAATAAATCAATAACAAAAAATAAATAACAATAATTCAATAACAATAAATGAATAACAATAAGCAAATAACAATAAATAAATGTATTTAAATTTATTGAGAAAAATATTCACCTAATTTACAAAATAGGTAGAAATTGATTATTAATTTTTATTCTTGGGTAAATGAAAACATTGCCTTATTAAGCAAAGAAATAAAAGTTGTTATAATTAAAAAGGAGACTCGAATAAAACCTGTGTTATTGTTACCTTTATTCAGCATTTATTCATTTATTATTTATTTATTCTTATAATGAAGGTATGTTTAAGGTTTATTAATATAATATAAGGGTTATTAATATATAATTCCATTATATTTTCATTTTTCCTATTGCCTTTTTAAATACATAACTAATGTCCCTAATTTAGAGTGCAAACAATTTGAACAGGACATTTCTCTTGGTGTTTTTTTTTTAATTTTGTTCAAAGTATTAGTACTCAAGAAAATAAAGCAGAATAAATACATAATACGTTTCTAATGTTATGTTATCATATTTATTTAAGCAATTCATTAGGGAGGACCAATAATTAAACTCTTATTAAACAGAAAATAGAAGTAAACTTCCATTGCGAAATGGCGAAATTAATTAAATCGGAGGCTTAGAGATCTAAATTTAATCGTTCGCCTTGACATTTGCTTGGGTATTTCGAAAGTAGAAAGAGTTCTTCTTCTTTGCAGCAGTGAGAGCAACATCGGTTGCAACATCACAATCACAATCACAATCAGAATCCTCCGAATATTTCCCCTAATCAGCGATTCAGCCAGCTGAGCTGCCACTGAGTTTCCCCTGCGAAAGGCGGCCGCAACCCCCAAAAAATAAAACGAGTATTGGGTAGTTTGGGTACTTGGAACTGGCAATGGCACTGCCACTCCATCGTATCATCGTATCACCTGGGCGCCACGTAAGCCTGTTGCTGTCGCAGCTGCTGCTGTTGCTGCTGCTGCTGCTGCTACTGCCGCCGTCGTCGTCGTCATGGTCGTCGTTACAGTTACACACTTTCCACTTGTTGTTCCCGGGGGGTGGGTGGTCTATCTTCAGGGGGTGGCTTTCGTAGCCGAAGTGAGAGGTCCGAGGACCGAGAACCGATAACCGAGAACCCGCCGCACGAGGTGGCTTCGTCAGTTGGCCAACGGCGGAGCAACAGATGCTGTTCAACATCCAAGCCAAAAGGTTGTGCGCCTCGCAACAGCAACAGCAACAGGAGCAACAGCAACAGGAGCAACAGCAACATCAACAGCAGCAACCACAAACGTGCAACAAGTCACAGACAATACGCTCTTATTTTTTTCAAAGTGCCAAATATCAAGTGTGGTTTTGTGTTCAACTTTACATTACATGTACAAGAGTATAAATATATATATTTTTGTTTGTCGCGTACCGAAAGCAATGCAATAGTTACCCGAGCACCCCCATCGAATCACTCAAACTACCTGAAAGCAGAAGCAGCCACGGAAGTACAACAAATCAGAGACCATACATATACCTGATCTACTCACCAAATACCGAATATACGCATAAATAGACCATTAAATCATTACTCCGAGGACCTGACAAGCAACAGATGCTTTAACCATTGATCAAAGAAACAAAATAAAGAAGGGAAGAAAGGAAGAAGCGAGGGGAAAGCCGCTGATTTAAATGCCAAAACCGGGGGAAAAGAAAGCATAGGCCGAAAAAGGTAACCAAAACCGAGGAAACCAAGCTCAAAGAAGACAAATTCAGCATGTAAGTGGAGAGAAATCACCCTGTAAAATATGCAAAATATATCTAGATTTAGGCTAAAGTACGTATATATTTTCCTAATTTTATTTCCTTAATTTAGTTTCTTGTTTTATATTTTTAAAAATTTATTTTGCGAATAATTTATGATTTTCCAATTAATGGGACAAATAAAAATAAATAAATTACCTTTATATTGTCAATATTTAGTTTATGTCTACACTTCACTCAGAAAACACATTAAAGGTATTTAATTTAACAGGATTATATCCAAATGGAATCCCCAAAAAAACATTTAAATAATGTTCAACACATAAATATTGTATTTATTAAAATCAGCTTAAATCTGTCTTCATAATATTCCCAATAGAGTTTTGCCCTAAAATTCAAATAGAATATTTCATTAATTAATTGACTTAAAGCAACCTTAGGGCCACAGATTTTCCACGAAATAAACATGCTTAAACTAAAATTCAGCTCCCCAAGTAATTTTTACTTCAAAGCCAAAAACAGATGTAAACTTTTTAGTCTCAAGGGCAATTTTGCAGAACATTTCCTCGAAATCTTATGGATTTTTACGGGAGAAAAATCAAAAAAATAAAATCAAAAGTACAGTGAGGCCTCCTAAATGTTGTGCCAATTTTCCGCTGGCTGTTTATTTGCCAGTTGGGAAAACTTTGTTTTCGCACTGGAAGCAACTTAGCAACTCATCGGAAACGGAAACACGTCTCCGACATTTCGCTTAAATAGTTTTGACTCGTCTGCGAAGTTCAGCTTCCAATTGCCTTTGCCACTTCTGTTTGCCATTTGTTGGCTCCTCCGTTCGAATTGCCGTCACCTTTGCCCAGGTAAGTACAAATTCCAAACTGTATTTAAATATCTGCGGCCAATTCGATTCATTCGAGCAAAGTAAATGAAATATTATAATGAATTGAGAACAATTTTGTGTTCATCTAAATATTTAATTTATTTTGTATTATACATAAATATTAAAAATAATAATTTTAAAGAATTACTCCTATTAATACTATTAAATATAAAAGACAATTTGTCAAAACTTACATTCAATAATTCATACACAATTAAAACGAAAATACAAATAAATATTTTAAAAGTATAAAAAATGTTGTAAATTTTTTAAATTTTTAATTATTTAAAAAAACTTTGAACGCACATTCCTTGAAGAATTCTAAGAGAATAAACTTGAAACTTACAAGAGATTTTATTTATAATGTATTATACATAAAAACGGGTTTCTAATACTATACTTAAAAACAATTTCCAAAACTTCCTTTAAAAACGTTTCTAGGAAGTTTCATATTATTATAATTATTAAAAAATCCTTCAAGTCACATTTATTAAAAAATACCGAAAGAATTCCTTGGCTCAATAAATGCTTGCTAGCAATAGGCAACGCAATTAGCTGATTGGTCTCTAAAAATATACCAACTGATTAGATGGTATAGGTGTAGTTATTTTGAGTACATTTATCTGATTTGGTGTGGGCCTGTGACTATTGTGTTAACCTTCTGCTGCCTGCTTTGGGCTGGACCAGTTGTTGAAAACTTTGCGGGGGTCCTTTTTGTCGCAGCAGCGCCATTAACCCAGTAAAACCACCTCAACGGGAGCATTGTTCCTGCCCCCAAAGAAAAAAGAAATGAGCATTTATTTATAGAACCTGTTTACACAGACACACGCCCCGCAATGATTGAATTGACTTTCTACGTGTGTGTGTGTGGGTGCCGAGTGCCAAGGTGGGCACACATGGGTTAATGGTTGGGGGGGTGTATTTGTTCGACAATCATTTGTAAAATCAGGGACATTAGGCTCCATGATGCCTGACTGCCGACGCTTGGGGCACTGCAAATAAAAAATGTGTATTCCCTGATTACTTTCTCTGCAATAATTAAAAAGAAACTCAAATTTAACGGTCTAAAAACTTAAGTAAATATTTTACTTAAGTTCCAGAATATATGTATTTTATTCAAACCTATTCCACAAATAAATAAAAATTTTTAAAATTAAAAAAAATGAAAATATTAATTCCATAAATAAATTAGATTTATTAGAATGCAAATAAATTTTTATAAACTCTTTTTTTAAATGCTAAATAAAAATTTTATTTTTAGTTTTTGAAATTAAAGTTCTGCTCAAAGAAAAACAACATTAAATAAGAAAAAGTGGAGATTATGTTTAACTTTAACTCCAGGAACCAAAAGATAATAATTTAGGAGCCATCCCCCTTAAATTCTGTTGGGTTAAATATATTTATCTCAGTGTAGCCACTCCTCGCTGTGCCTTCTCTCCTGCGCTCATTAGTAGCACATTTACCGAGTACGTGATTTAGCTGCAAATGTGCAAAGGACCGTCGGACCAACTGGCTGACTGACTGACTACCCCAAGCATAATGATAACTGTTGCTCGTGCTTGTTATAGCCAGTCCCCCGATCCCCTCTATATCCCATATCCCTTATCCCATCCGGATTCCGATTCCCAGCATCCGACATGTGTGCTTCGGGGAATTCGGTCACATTTGCATTTCGCAGGCGATGCAGTTGGGGAAAACGGAAAAGGAAAATGGCAGAAACGGAAGTGGCTGCGATCCAACTGTCCAGGGGGGCTGACAATTTTCCAACCCACCCAAAAGTACTAGAAATGGCACTTCATAAATGGGTTTCACAACCTGAAGTTACTCAAATACTTCTTATAATTTTAAAAACTATTCCAATTTCCATTTGTCTGCTCGGTAAAAACATATAAACATAAGTTCTTGGGGTAGCGAAAAATGAAATTAAATAAGAGTCCAAAAGTTAAGTGAATTGAAAAATGTAAGGTTATTTTATATTAACTACCCAACGGAACTAATACCTATTAAATAAAATATTAAATTCCTTAACTTCTTGGGAGATTATTCTAAAAATTTTCAAACATTTTTTCAACCAATTATTTAACCTCTTAGGACAACAGAAAATGGTTAAATATTAAATAATATATAAAATATTATACCATTTTCCATTATTTATCATACATTTTTCCATCGAAATCCTCAACTTCTTGGAGCCTTCACCGGCACTGCCCAAGAACGGACCCTTTGCATTGTATTCCGAGTGACAGTATCTTTTGGGTCTCCATTCAGGCGAGCTCATTCCTTTGCCGCCGGTTAACTGCCATTGATAAGTGTCGAGGCACTTTCGCCAGAATGGCTTAGACACACACACGCACGGCAAACTGATCAATGGCTGTCACATTTCCGGTAAATGGCGGAGTTTCCGGTGCAGAAAGTAGATTTACACAGTCCCTTCCTTCCGCTGACCATGCACACACACACACACACACACATATATAAAGCAAGGAAATAAAAAACTCACCCACCGAGCCACACTTATGGTTCAATGAAAATTTTCACTCAATTACGCTTTAAGACTTAATTTGCCAAATTGAAGCAAATGTCGTTAACGGAAGTGGGCCAGTCAGTCAGCTAGCTTTCTCTCGCTTTCCCCACTTTCTCCCCCTTTCTCTCTGCGCGTGTGTGTGTGTGTGTGTTTTAGTTCCACTGTGTATTTCGGAGTATTTTCTGCCATGCAATGTTGTGGTTTTCACTTGTCCACAGGAGCGTCAACAAACGCTTTCTGGTTAACAGTGCACAACGCCAAAATTGAACGGCAAAAAATAGCAGAAACTAATTATGGTTAATTGCGAAGCATTGGCAGTCAAATGGTTTTCAAAACCACCAGTTTGCGGTTTCCCAAAAGATATATGTACTACGTGTGCACACATATCACCGAGCGCCTCATAAATCACCTCTTGATTGCTTTTCCTGGGTTGTCAATAGATTGGATTAAATACATACAGGGCTTTTGGTTTGAGTGCCAACTGAAATGCCTAAAGGATGGGCTTATCCTTATCGTTCTTTAGTTTTTAGCTGTGCTTTGGAATTTTGAATATTATTGAATATAATTGTGAGATTCATTTGGGATCAAAAATAATTTTCCCGCCATTTCTAAACATATTTGTATATAGTTTTCAAACTATTAAGTGTAAAAAAAATATGTCCCAATATTAAATAATTGCTATTTAAAAGTATGAATTAAGATTCTGAAGTTAAGTTATTATTTAAGGATTTTACAGAAACAAATGTGTAAATTTATTTTATTTAAAAGAAATTACCAAGAAGCTCTCGAATTTGTGTTCTTTTTTCTACTCGAAGAATATGAAGAGTTTATAATTTTAAATTGGTTTATTAAAAACATTTTCGAAATGGCCTGCTTGGCAGTCTTTTTCTGATTAATTTATTTCAAATTCATAAAATCTTTTTTGTATTCATTTAAAATTTTTTTAATTTGAATCCTCATCTTACTTTTTATTCAAATCCTCCGAAAAATTGCACACCTAAAATGTAGTAAAATAACTCCAAAAGAAGCAAGTGATCTCGATCCGTGGGGACTTCTCTGTGTCTGCAGTTTCGCTTTCGTTCTGTTTTAAGCTCTCCGAGAAGCACTTTTGGCTTATTCAACAGCTGGGCAAGGACTGCGTTTGGCCATTTACCGCAACTGACAGACCTGGGTTCAACAATTCCCATTAAAGCGGCGCACACACACACACCACATGCATAATAGATTCGCTCACACAGACACAAGCAGCACGCAGCACTTACAAGTTATTATTGCCATAGGGCAGAAGGACTCCTCACTCGCACTCACACAATCGCAGTCGCAGGACAAGGCCAAAGTCCAGTGGCCACACAATGGTTTCCTTTTCGATTTGCAAATGGGCGAGGGGATTGGAGGGGGCGGGGGTAAAGTCCATTGAGCGGTTTGTAAGGAAGTTATGATCGGGACTTAGATTAGTGCAAGGGGAAGCCCAGGACCACGGCAACGTAATCCCCGGCAACAGCCGGATGAGCCTAGCTGTAAGCCCCGAAACACATTAGCTGAAACACAACATTCCGGCAGGCTGGGAAAAATCTTGAAGCTTAAGTCCCAGTGCCAATGTTTGATTTTAAAAATAGTTCATCTGAGTGAGGGGCACTTTTCAGGGAGTTTACAACCCTTAAATTATCAAGGTGTCTAAAAGTATGCAGTGAAAAACAGAATACCGTGTTCCGGAATGATTGAAAATATAGTGTTGCATACTTTTGGGCACCTTTTGAGTTCATTTTAAAACTCCAATGATTTCAGTGAAACTATTCATACCAGATTATGCATTTGGTTATTTTTGATTTCTGGAATTAAAAGTGTAATTAAGCTGGATTATTTTTTTAAGCTGAATATTTATAATCTTTTTCCCCTGAAACCCCACAATTTTCAATAGCCTAAATAAACTCACGTGTTTGTGAAATAAATATATTCAAGCCCCTTGGGTTTTCAATTTTAGAAAACAATACTGTTCGTGTCTGAAGGCAATGCAATAAATATTTCATTTCGATACCCCCGGGCAATGACTTGTTCAAAATATCACATTGCCCACTCGTAGACACCAAAAGTATTGTTATCAAGTCTCTGGAGATTTCATGCCATTTGAAGCCATTGACTACCTGACTTTGATTCGAAATCTGATTGACATCTACCGTTTGCTGTCTTGGCAATTTCATTTGTATTCTCCACGGAGAACACGAATCCTTTTCGCGCACTCCCCGAAAAACTGAAAAACTGAGAAACCCAAAGTCCCTTCGTAATGTTCGCGGTCCTTGCTGGTATAAATAAATAAATGAGGCAGCATCCCATCAATCCACCCTATTGCCAGCATCCTTAACATCCTCGGCATCATCGGAACATGCTAAAAGATGCACTCAAGCGTTACAATCCTATCGATTGGATGCTGAAAATAAACATATGCACGCGGGGCATGAGTGGGTTAAACTCTCAAATGGGAGCGGGTAATTTGCGTATAGAAATTCCACGAAGGATCGGTTAATGACTTCCAATGGTTGCGAGAGCCTAAGACTCGGGTTCAATAGTTTCTGGTGCTTTAAAATCCCTTAAAGGTGTCTAAAAGTATGCAGTGAAATTTGAAACGGTCAAATTTTGCAACGGATTCCATTTAACTTCAGAACTCAAAATATATTACTGCATACTTTTATGCACCGTTAAAAGTTTATTCTTTGGCTTTCTCTTAAATCTTCTATGAACAAGATTTATTTAAATTAAAAGAACAATTTTGGGACATTAATGATTCGAATATGTATAAAAAATACAAATTTTATAATAATTTATTAAACAAAAATTAATTAAAATAAATGTTTGGAAAATTCTAAAAAGTCTACGAAACTGAAAAATTAAAAAAGTACTTGCTACAATCGCCTCAACTGTTCATTAAACATAAATATGTGTGGTGGTTGCATTTGGGCACATTTATTTATTGTTGGTGGGTTAATTTCTTTGGTTATCCCAATAATAAATTTCTAGTTGCCTGAGAAATTTCCATGCTCCTTTAATGGACATTAATTTCCACCTGTGACTGCTTGCTCCTTTGGCAAAGGACACACTTTCGGTGCCGAATCACTCGTCCATAAATTGCTGTCCACTTGGCGGAGCCAGTAGAATGCAAACCGCAGTGGAATTAACGAGGCTCGATGGCACAAAGGCCGCGGCCAAAGGCATTTCGCAGGTGGTGTCGCACCACTCGGAGAACCACAGAGAGGGTCGCCAGAAATGCCACCCAAAACCACCCAAAAGCTACCCCACAAGCCACCCGAAACCCAAACCCGTCGGCTAACCAGTCACAAAAGGTGTATTCAAGTGTGTGGCATAGAATTGCCAGGCTGAATGCATGTCAAGAATTGTAAAGGCTTTTGCCCACGTCACACCTGCCACGCCCCCTCGGAGCAGCCCTTTGGAGCCGCCCTCGAAACCACGCCCCAACCCCCTCGGGCTGGCCAAGGACCAAGGTCATCGTCATCAATGGCAGCTTAATAATAGCAATGCCAGCGATGACAAGACCAACGCCAAGGCTAATTACATATGAAATCCCAGTAAAATCGCGCAATATGTGTTGTTAACTTTTATTCGGCTCAAGGACTCGAGGACTTTTGACCCTGTCCACTGGAAATGAGAACTCCTTTCGAATCCTTTGATTCCATTTTAAGCTTTTTTGGATTGACATCGTAATCAATAGACTTCTACAAAAAATATTAAAAATTACAATACAATTTAAAACATTTTCATAATTTAAAATGCGATTTATTAAAATGTATACAAAAGTATAATTAACAAATAATTATTTTAAAATAATATTTCATATGTATTAAACTAATTTTTTGTGTGTGTCTTAATTCTCATAAAATGAGTAAATTTAAATGGGACTTAGAAAAATTGAACCTTTGTAAATAAATCTATGAAAATTTAAGATTTATTGTAAAAAATTAAAAAATTGCTTTATTATTTTTTAAATAAAAAGTTTGGTGCCAACTTCAATTTAAAAACCTAGCAAAGTTTAGGCTTAAATGTGAAATTCAAAATATTTTGTGGACTTGTACTGAATTTATCAAAAGAAATACAAATGCCCAGTGAAATGCCAGAATGTAAATTTCAAAGTAAAAAAGGATTTTTCCTGAATAAAAATACTTTGGGAAAATATAACAACATGCTGAATTGTATGAAAATTGTAAAGGAAATTGCTTTTGCAGCCCAAAAATATGTTCAGTCAATGCATTATGCATAAGAGTGATGAAAAATAGTTGCAGAGCAGCAAGTATTTGTGGTACTTAATCCCCTGTCGTGTTGAGAACGCATTCCTCTGCTGGCCAGGAGCTAATTATAATATTTCCCTGTCGCAAATTCCTTGATAATCCTCGGGTGCAACAACCACCTTCCTTCCGGCTGGCGAGGGTGGGAATTTGTGCACCCGTCGATGTCGACGGTGTTGTAATGCATTTTGCCACGGGGCTTGGGTTTGCTCCCATCACAGAAGCCATTGGGTAAACAAAAATACTAATAGCCAGCTTGGATGGGAGCGTGTGTGTGTGTGGCCATGTTGCGGCTTCGATGTTAATTTAGATGCTGTGTCTGGCACTTGAGATAATTACAAAATGGAGACAAAACGAAACGAAACGAAACAGCTGCGAAACATCAGCAGAGGAGCTGAGGGCAGGGTCACATGTCAGGCAGAAAAACATCTCATTTTATGTGTGCGAATATGTGTGGTCGGTTCTGCACCTGTCCGCATTTGGATTACTGTGCTCGGTGTTCTCCACTTTTTCTCTAAAAAATGAACAAATAATAACCAGACTTATCTGTGATTATTTTAATATTTTTAAATGTTAAATTAAGTGTCTAAAAGTAGGCAGTGAATAAATCATATCCCTTTTCTACCTTACTTTTGATTCTAAAATATATTGTTGCATACTTTTAGACACTTTTTAAAGGTATTTCAAAGCCCCTCTACTTTAAAATTAATAAATTGCAGAAAAACATAACGTTACCATGGTGACCCAGACAAAGGGTTGCATTCCCCGTAAATCAAATTCACAACGATGGCCAAGCGGGCAAATCAAATGGGAAGTGAAGGAAAGGCAGGGCCGTGATTTCAATCAGCCCGACAAAGCGGCTTCAATCGACAATTGAAAGGGAACTCGGCGGGGGGTCAGTGAAGGACGAAGGCAGAACTCCTCATGTGATCTCGTTCCCTCCTCCATTATGTATTTATACCGCCCGCAGCTTTCCACTGGCAGCGATTTATCGAATTTTGCAATTTAAATATATTTCGCTAATTTCGTTTTTTTCCGGACTCGCGGCATTTAAAATATTCAACTAACGAGAATGCGATGGTCCGAAAAATCGGCGTTTCACATTTTTTTCTTCTCTTTAACATAAATGGCCGGCATGTTTGGTGGGTCAGAACGCGGCGTTCTTCTCTCTTGGCCAAAATGCCGCAAAATGCAAAATGCCAATCCATCGTGGAAATATTTCCATCGCAGCGGCGGCCCCGACTTTGCGACAAAATATTTTGATTTAAATATTTTTGCGAGCATATTTTTTCAGTCTTTCGGTGTTCGCCTGCTACACGGAAAACCAATTCGAGCGATATGTGAAGGTCAATTTGACATTATTCAGCGATCAAAATGATATGAATAAAGATTACGAATATTTAATTTGGCTTTATTTGCTTTTTTTAAATGCCAAATTTGGTATTTAAAAATGGTATTTAAAATATGACAAAATATCAAATTTTAAAGATGTGAAATAAGCTGAAATTCAACTCTGTCACACACAAATTTTTTCTCTGTGCATCTCTGTTATTTTTCCCACTTTCTCGCTTTTTTTTTTTTGGTAAAGTAAAGTCAGTTTAATGAAAGACCGCAAATTAAAGCAGCATTTTTGTACTGCAACATATTTAAGATAGTTATTTTAACATTGCGAATCGTTCAAGGCTGACATACGCTTTCGCCTGATCGCATTTATGTCGTATTTATCTGGAATCACATTCGAATGCAAACTGACTTTCGCTTGATCGCACTTTCCGGTATATTTGCTTTGGCTTTGGCCACTCGAAATTTGTGTTGACCCTCGGCCGGCAGACATTTAATTAATATGTCGAAGGCACTTTCTGATTTCATATTTCGGAGGGACTGTTCAAAGAGTCGTTTCGGTGAATTCCGGGCAACTAGCAAAGGTACAAAAGGTACAAATAAATAACGAAACATATGAGGAATGCGGACCACTTTGTGCCAAATTGTTTGCCCTTCGTGTTGTGGGAATATACCAAACATATATTCCTATTTCATTCGTGTCATATCCTGGCGCCCGAGGCAAACATGCATGCGAAATTGATGGATCAGTTTCAGTTTCATTTTCAGTTTCAGCTCGCTGGTATATACATACATATGTGGTGTATATGTTTCAGTTTCAGCTTTTGTTGTCGCTGGCTGCCTTTTCCACTGGCCTCCACTCCATTTCTGCTCTGATATTTGCATAACGTTGCCATGCCATGGCAGGAATTGTGACAGCAATATGAAACGATGTCGGGGTCCTGGGTTCTGGGTTCGGGGGGCAGAGGTCGGGGTGGCGAGCTCTGGGTTACAGGACGACCCGGGGACAGCCGGGATCGAATGCCGGCGATAACGAGAAATAAAGTGGCTCCCCGGATCTGTCTGCTGCCCCGCATTTGGCAACGGGACACCGAAAACTCGGCCACGGGAAGCAATTGCAATTGGATATGCAATAAAGCCGTATTGCATGGGCGGATAAAGCGGTGGGAAAAGTGTACAAAGCTTTGTTCAAAAATATATATAATATTTGCAAAATAAATTGTTGCCTACTTTTCGAAATACATTATAATTATTTAAATTAAAATACCAGATAAAATCAATTTTGCAGTAAAATTATTTGCATTTTTTAAATTTAGCTTACACTTAAAATTAAATTAACATGTGCCAAAATAACTGGAAAAACCTTTGTTGTACCCATTTTGCCAAGTTTTATTCTATGATTTAAAATGTCTTCAAAGTGCGCCCAAAAGTATGCTACGAAAAAATTAATGTCGTATCTTCACAGGCAAAATAAATTGTTGCCTACTTTTAGACACCTTTAAAGTGATTTTCGTCTGTCCTAATATCTTAATTTTAAATGTAATATTCCAGAAAATATATCAAATTATAATATATCATCAAAACAGTCTTAAAAATGTTCCCAAGGCAATTTAGATTCGCTCGCCCATTAAATGGCATGCCTACATTTAAAATGCCCTCGATAACAAGTGGCTGTTTGCAACTGTTTATTTGCGCAGATTGGCCATGTGTCAAGTGATTCTCACATTACTTAATGTTCCACTTTGAGGACCTTTTTCGTGTGTGAGTGTGGGTGACGCGGGGATTTCGCTGCGTCTGTGTGTGCGTGACGCCTGAAGCGATTATTTGCTTTGACGAAAGTGTTGCATACTTTGCTGCGGAATGCCATTCGCCTTTGTGTGCCATGCACATTTTATTTTCTCATTTTCGTGTTTTTTCGCTTAACTTAATTATGAAACTTTCAGCTTGCTTTGGATTGTTGCCACCGCTTTGTTTGGCTTTGAACAATGTTTTTCCTTGCGGCCGTCGAGCTGCAAAAACAAGTTTTGTTCGCTAATTAAAAAGGTCAACACACAAATGACTGGCCTGAAGAACGGGGGGGGAAAATTAAGCTCACACAAATTGCGTCACTTTAACGGGTGCACAGTGGTTACCTGGTGGGTTGTTTTTCCCCAAAACGGAGAGGCATGGGTGGCCCTCCAGTGATTGATCGGGGGGCTCGAACACCCCGCTGATTCAATTCGCCTCAACTCATGTTGAAAATCGCGTCAACGTAAAAACAGTTCCAACAGCACCACTCCCCAGGAATCCAGGAATCCGGGACTCCGGGAAGGAAGAAAAGCAGAAAAAACAGGTGGGGGCTCCAAAATGCGAGGCTGTCAGTAAAGTACCCAGAAATCCCGGCACCACCCACCACCCACCTGACCCTGGTTGTTAACATGTTTCACTCCGGGCCACTGAAACTGAAGGTACACAGCGAGATATTAGGGAATTTGTGAAACGTTATTCATTTCTATTAAAAAAACATTTTGTAACAATATTAGCAATTTGGAATAATTTAAAAATCATGAAACAATTTAGTAACATTTATTTTACCTTTAAAAAGTGTCATGGAAGTAATAATTATTTTGTTATCTGTTCAAAGCAGTATATATTTTTGGTGAAAGACCATTTTTGGCCAAGTTACAGCAAAAAGACAAAAAGAAAAAATTCATATTTTTGCCGAAAACCCAAATCCCAATTTTCCACAAAAAAAAATTAGTTCTTTGGCCAAAACAATGGAACTATTGATCCCAATATGGATTGTCATACCTTTCTGAGCTCGTCATTAAATTTGTAATCAATTGGCATTTAAGCCTGGACATTTTATTTTTTTGCCATTTTTCGGAAAAAATCATGATGTACCCCCTTATAAAAAAATGTGAAAATTGGCAAAAATTTTATTTTTTCAAAATCGCGTTGAAAGTGTTATGGATTGAATAACTATGTTGGTATCTGTTCAAAACAGTATTTATTTTTGGTGTAAGACCATTTTTGGCCAAGTTACAGCAAAAAACAAAAAAAAAAATTCATATTTTTTTGCTAAAAACCCAAAGTAATGGATATTTTTGGAGATTAAGATGTACAAATATTTATATGTGAAATATGAATTTGCCTTTGAATTTTTTCTCTCTGCAACCCCATCCCCTTGGCCCCCGGATGTTCCGCGTGTGGGTTGTCATACGAAAGGCAAATTTTAATGCCAACATTGACAGGTAAGCGGCATATGTGTGAGTGAGGGTGGGCCACCGTGTTGTGCTGGTGTGGGTGTGGGTGGGCAACCGAGCGTATAAGCCAGGCGAAGAGGAGGCGATAAAAAAGAACCAAGAGGGGAAAGGACCTCCCACGCATGACACTGTATCCAGGCACTCAGACGTCGCACAGCTTTAGAGCCAATTGTGTGTGTCTGTGTGTGTGTGTGACGTCCTGTTCATCCTGCCTCTGTGTGTGCTCCTTACATGTATGTGTATTTGTCATTATTGGCAGCTTAGGCGGCACACGCACACGAACACGAAAATAACACACAGCAAAGCGAAAAACAAATCGAAAAAATATTAACAACTTATTCCTTTTGATTTTTTATTGGGCCATCGGCTGTTGCCACGCTTATTCAGCTGGAACGCGAGTGTGTGTGTGTGTGTCAGCTTATCTGTGTGGCATTTAAAGGCTCTCAATTTCAGTGTTTTTGGCTTGAAACGGCCACTGGACCAGCGCACACACGTTATCCTCCGGTCAGCTCCATTAGAAACCGACTGGAATTGTCCTTTTTTTGCAGGGGGATTAGGGGCAGAGCGAATTTGTCACTCAAGGGCAAGAATTTGTAATACAATTGAGGAGGAAAATGATACACAATACCTTCGGGAGGATAAATGTATAGATTGGGAATATAAATATATAGGTACCATTCACGGGAAGTTGAAGTTAAGTGTTGAGTTAAAATTAATAAAGGTCAGGGAAAAACTTAATAGACCTCTTTGAAGAGAGATTTAATTTGAACTTTTTATTGTGAAATAAATAAATTGAAATTTTTTAATAATATTTATTATTTTGGAGTTACTTCTACATAATTATTTGTTTATCACCAATGGATATTCTATATCATTTATTCAGAGAATTTGATTAATTTAATGCTAACAAAATAATAATAATAATTTGTACAAAAAAAGAAATATTGAAATTGAACCTGTTATTATTAAATTAATAAAAAAAAACAATAATAATAATTTGTAACAAACAAAATACCATTTTATTACCTTTGTAGTATGTGATATATATATTCGTTGTGGCTAAAATATTGGAAAACATTTTAAATGGGACCCTCTGAAGCTAAGTTTCGATTCTGTCATCATCCCACATCGCAAGGACAATCGTCCTTTCATGCATACATATGCGCTCATTTCACGCCTCGTGTTAATGGCTTCATACACACAGCCACTTATGAGGCGGGGTGCCAAAATAACGAGGCGAAAAACCGAGGGGAAACCGAGGGGAGGCCAGGCGAGGAAACCGACAAAGAAAATGGAGCCACAGCAAACAGCCAGGCATGAAAATTAATGATATTTTAATGTAAAAACAATACCAGCCACTTAAGCCGCACTCGTATCAATGGCCCTGTGAGTGTGTGAGTGAGTGAGTGAGTTTGGATGTGGGTGTATTTCAATTTTCCCGGGAAAACTCGTGAGGCTGAAGCCCTAAGCCCAAAAAGCTGATGAGCAACCCCGAAAAATTGGTAGAACCACCGGGAAGCACAAACAACCCACCGATTTCCCCCTTTTTTTTGTATTTTTTGTATTTCTATCGGCGCACACGGCGTATACGCAATTCTACTTTCATACGCCCGAGTATATTAAAATTCCACGTAGTTTCGCCGCCCCAAACAAAGAACCAGTGAACTACCGACGGAATGTTCAAAAATCAAATTATTACTCTGCTGTTATTTTTCCCGTTGCAAGCAAAAAAAGAAGAAAATGTACAAAATAAATATGGAATATTGCTGGTTGGGCCGAGGGAAAAAGGTGGCTGGGAATATACATTTCAAGGCTGTAATTGTTTGCTCTGCACCCAGAGAAATGCGGGACTAATTTTTAGGTAATACATGACCTAAAAATTTTTAATAGACTAAATTTTCAGATTTAGGTAATGGGTTACCTGAAAATATTGGCATGTGGACTATGTTCCTACTTTTTAGGTAAAGCTACAAAGATTTTTATAGGCCATCGTAACCTTAAAATTGGTCCATAAGACCTAAAATTTAGGAATAGCTTGCAATTGATTTTTACTCATAATTTAATACAAATAAAGGTCCTTAATATTACTAAACAAATTATTCGATTTTTAAGTTTAATATTTAAAAATATTATTAGAATTAGCTTAATGCTAGCGATGGAAAACTTTCAATATATTAAATCAATACCAACGTGGACTATTTTCCTACTTTTAAGGTAATAGTGAACTATTCTAAAAATAGAATTCGCTTATGCCCCTAGAAGCAGCCTTTGGTTTTGCCGCAGGGCTCTTAAATAGTTCCGTAGGCCAGAGGCTAGCCTATTGGACTCTCGCGCAGAAGACCGGGGATCGATTCCCACCGAGGACAAAATAAAATGATTGTTTTTTCAGAACGGTTAAATATTTACTTATCCGAAAATAACAATATAAGCCATTAAAATAAACAAATATGTTACTATCAATAGTAAAAATTTTAACTTTTTTAAAAATACCTAATATTTAGGTAATTCTGACCTAAAAATCTAGTCCACTAGCCATTTTTTTAGGTAACGATTACCAAAAATAAATCCAAGACTGCGTACAAAATATAGTCCATATGACCAACATTTTAGGTAATGATGGACTTGGCGCATTTTTCTGGCCATGTTTCCTAAAATTTTAGGTAATTAGGCCCCTTTTTAGTCCATTTTGTTTTCTGGGTGTGGGACTTTCATTTCCCTCTTTTTTTTTCTGACGCAGCTTTGTTTGCCCGCCCGAGTCTTTTGTTGGACGAAATTGAAGTTGAAGCTTTGTGCAGCATTATCTGAGCATTGCCTACGGAAAAACCTTTCTACACAGGCAACGAAAAGAAATATTTCAAAAAGAAAATGATAAATACAAAAATACCAGGGAAAATGCAGCAAAGAGATGGTGCTGCAAAAGGTCTGCCAATTACGAATGGAAATGCAAGTAACAAGGAATGCAGAATGCAGAATCGATAAATACTTTGTATACATTATAAATTCCGTGCAGCATTATTATTATTATTATTATGGTGATGATTTTCCTTTTTCCCTCCTCAAATCAGTGTTATTTGAGGAAAAAGCTGAAGCTGAAGTCCTCCTGCCGCCAATCGCCGGAATTTCTTTTAATAAAGTCCCAACTCTGGCAGCTCCTGTCGCCCGGGGGCCGCTTTGAGGTGGAAACTTTGCCAAATCGGGACATGAGTTGGCTGCCAAGCAAACTTCGCCCATGAGCATGAGTGTAATTAAATTTACGCATGCCCTGCCATCTCTCCATCTCTCCATCTTCCCATCTTGAGCACCTGCCGTCGAGTGGGGCGTAAACCTGCACCGGGAGAAAAACATTCGATATGAATTCAATATTTAGATGGCATAAACTTATGCCAAAAAATATATACTAAATTTCCAAAGAACTTACAGGGAAAACCATTTATTCCTCTGGCTGATGGGCTGAAGTTAACTGCACAATGCCAGCACATCAAATGGAGAAATCCCTTCGCTCTGATGACCTGCAGACTGGCCAGGTCAACTAGCACAAACACCTCCACTTCATTCGTCCGAATCGCATACGGACTTGAAAGGGGTTTGGGTGGCAGGGGCACGTACCCCAGCACAGTCCACAGCTCAGTCCTCAGACCCACGTTGGTCCGTTGAAACATGCGTAAATCTACATCTACTTCAGTTTCACCGAAAAGGGGAAAATCAAAGGAAATCAGGTACATGCTGAATTCGTCAGGAGTTTCGACTTCCTGGAGGGTTGACTCCTGGTCATTGGAAGGCATTTCGAATATTTTTTATACAAAATTTTTTAGAACGAAAAAGTACCAAAAATGTATTTGTAGTACAAAAAATTTGATCACCGTAAAAATATCAAAAAATATATATATGGGAGCAAACAGACGTGTGTTCCGTACGACGAATTTTGAAAGAATGAAATGGAAAGGTTCCCAGCCTGGGCAAATGGACAGAACGCTAAGCTCACAGCCTACTTTTAAAACAATTTTGAAAAATTTATAATAAGGGCTAAACCTAGTTTTTACAATTTCTTTAAATTAAACATTTTAAAATTAAATTTTAGTTATAGCTTATAAAAAGAAGAAAAAATCAACAGAAAATATAATAAATATATTCCGATTTCTCACTTAATTAGATGGGAAATGAATTTTTTCCAACTTTATTTCGCATGTGTGAACCGAAATGTGAGTTAAATCTGAGTGAGTCTAGCGAGTGCTTTTCCCCGAAATCCCCCAGCCAAGCGGCCCAATTTTTGAAGGGGCCTTCAAAGAGCGCCTTTGATTTTCGCACGCCGATAAAATCAAAGACAGACAGCAAGATTTAGGGATTAAGGATTCCAAATCCGAATTCGATTCACGACGAGGGTCTGGCAGTTGTCCCACTCCAGAGACTTGGCGCTAATTCACTTTGGCGCGACTAAGCGAATTAATTGCTGACAGTTTTCGCCAATACGTGATTTCTGTTTCGATTTCTGCTTCGATTTGCCTCATATTTATTTAGCCAGCAGCGTGAGGCCAAACTCAAATATATGCGCATAAATTACGCAGACGGCGATTCGAGTTTCCGGCTGCTTGACTGCCCAACGATTCAATTAAATGGCCCCGAAAGCTAATCGGCTGGGAGAAGAGAGATGTCAAGACCTCCGGAACCCTGATCCCCAGAACCCTGAACCGAAGCCCACTTTTCTGTCTGCCCGGGACAGGTGAAACTACTCCGACATTGAATCGGGAGTCAGAAATCCAGATATCCAGATATCAAGAAAGCCCCTTTGAAGACGGCCACTAGTCTGTTTCAATTTGCCTCGCATTTATGGCCAACTAACTTTTCCCACTCTGCCATTGACAGGCTTTCCCCAAACACACACACACGCACGTAAAGTTTTCGGGGGAAATACCAAAAACCATTCGTATTGAAAATGCTTTGCGGCCATGTCAAAAACATTCGCCAAGTGCAATCGAACGGAGCCAAAGGTAATTGTAATTAATTTGCTAGAGCGACTGAAACCGAAAATTAAACTGAAACTGAAGCTGAAGCTGAAATGGCAACAAAAGCGGCAATCCGAAAGCCGCATTGATGCCTCTGCACAAAATTCCGAGTGTCGGATTGTTGGTTTTATGCTGGCCAAAAAACCAATTGAAACTATTTCGGGAATTGGTTAGCGAGAGTAAATTGAGTTGCGAGTGCGTTAGCTAAAATACAACAAAGGGAAAGCCAATAAGTAATTGAAACAAATCATGTAAATGGATTAGGTTTTATTTTAATGGCACATTTACATTCCAAAAAACAAAAATCTAGATTTTATAACCGTCTTTTCTAAGCATCGTTTTGGATAATCCGAAAAATAAATTAAAGTAATTACTTTACCTAATATAAAAAAGTGCAAAATGGCCTTTACAATATATTAATATTCATAGAAAATTATCAATTAAATTTTATAATTTATAAGCTAATTATTATATTACAATTTTTTTAGTACCTATTTATAGATTATTAAAATATTATTAAATTTTTCAAATATTTGTTAAATACATTTTTTTAAAGTATCTTTTTGCT
Source organism: Drosophila prostipennis (assembly GCA_037075205.1). Classification (NCBI taxonomy): domain Eukaryota; kingdom Metazoa; phylum Arthropoda; class Insecta; order Diptera; family Drosophilidae; genus Drosophila; species Drosophila prostipennis. The sequence continues at coordinate 55,894 of JBAMCJ010001257.1, read as the reverse complement.
ATAAAACGAAATGTAAAAAAGAGTAATTTCTTTAACGGATGTTAATATTGGCTAAATGGTTTTAAAAAATATTCATATTACTGGCAAATTATCAATTAAGTTTTGTAATTTTAGATAGCCTCGATTTTCTAAATATTTTCCAATTACAAAAATTTTGATCTGTGTCATTTTTCAAAAATTTTATTTAACCAATTTTTTTAAAGAATCTTTTTGGAATAATCAGATATGTAAAAAAAGTAATTTCTTTAACGGATATAAATGTTTGCCAAATGGTCTTTACAAAATATTCATATTTCGACAAAATTATAAATTCAATTTAATAATTTCTTTATCACAACTTTTTTTCCTATTTTTGGTTTCAAAAATTGTGATCTAATTTTTCCAAAATCTTTGCTATAAGCAAACTATTTTTAAAAATAATGCCTGTAGTTTCTAGTGGGTTACTTACTTTAATTTTAATAATAATTAAAATGAAATATCAACAAAACATTTTAAATATTTAAAGCCAGAAATCCGGTATTCCCAACTTTATTTCGTTAAATTTGTGGCAGAGCAAGGGGACAGGATATATTCTTCAGATCCTAGTAGGCGTCCCTTTGGCGCAGTCGGCGATTGCGCTCCTTCTTGTCCAGATACGTGGTCAGCGAGGACTTGTTGGGCACGGTGACCAGAACGGGAAGCAGCTGATGGCATCGCTGCATCAGGTTGCGAAGCCTCCTGGCCGTATCGTAGTCGAGGATAACGATGCCGATGTTCGAGCGCCTGTAGACGGTGAGAAAGAAGTTCTCGAGATCCTCCTGCGGCGTCTCTGTGGAAACGAAAACGAGTTAGTGGCAGTCGAGCGATGGGGTTTGCCCTGTTGCTAACCGCTTTCCACCATCATATAGTTGCGGAACCTGTCCCTTTGATAGCCAACGCCAGCCAGCAGGAAGCCCAGTGTTACCTCCTAAGGGAGATGCAGGGAAATATGTTACTAGCTTTTAATCAGTAACCGGAAGTCCTTAACCCACGGGATCAGCCATGACCGCAATCCGCAGGACATTCGGATCTTCCGCAGACTTGATGTAGATCTGCATCTCGCTGTCGCTCAAATCGCTTTCGCTACCCGATTTGGCGCCCGCCTCGGACATTCTGTCCGCTTCCTGCTTTGGCGTCATCCCCTTCTTCTTGGATGCCATTTCCGCCTGACTCCTGATCCCCTGTCTCTGCTAGAAAAAAATGGAACAGAAAACAAAGAGGTAGTGGGATTATCAAATAATGTCTAGAATAAAACTTGAAAATAAAAATCAATAATTTTTTGAATCAGAAAATTATTTAAAATTTCTGAAGAATTCGCGTGATTATGGATGTTCAACTAAAGCTTGAGAAATCACCAACCAAACAACATTCCCTTTTCTTTTCTTTTTTTTTTGTGGATCGTTACAGTAGCTAATTTCAGAAATACTTCCGCGAATTCTTAAGTTTTAAGAATTTTCTATACCAAAGAAAAATGTATGATAAAATCAAGGGAAAACTACGTTTACCCCTTGTTGTAAATTTTCCAAAATTGTCGTAGAAAGTAGGCTGCGAGCTTAGCGTTCTGTCCATTTGCCCAGGCTGTGAACTTTCCCAACTCATACAAAGAAACTTGCTTTTCGTTAAAGCTTGAAATTTATCGATAATTTCGATAAAATGACAATATAGAAAATGAGTTTTCGACAAGAAAAATTCGTTTCGTTCTTTGTGGTGTCACTAAATTAGTTTTTTACTTTGCATTTTATTATATTTTAATTATTTTCTGGGCGCCTGGCTTCAGGCTTTTCGGGGGGCCAAATGAAGCCCGAAATGAAAATTCAATTATGACAGGAGTTTACATATTTTGAAGCGAGCTGTGCGTGTGTGTCGAGGAAATTCTCTAGAAAATATTAAATGTGTCTTAGAGAGACTTTTGAGTCTGTGGAAAAGCCTGGCATTGACTTCATTTCGGCTTATAATCACTCAATAAACTTTGGGCGGGTAATGCATTTATTTGACTTAATTGGTCCGTGTTGATGTGATTGGCAGGAGCTTAGGAACAGTGGCGATGTGCAGTGAATAGACTTAATGGACTTAAGTCCCCTGCTGCCAGTAAACTTAAATGCCGTGGGAAGTACATGCATGCACTTGTATGCAAATCCCTGGCATGTCCGACAATCGGCGAATTATTGCGTTAGTAGTGAATAATGCGTTAACAACGACAAGGCCAAATCCGATGTGGATGTGGATGTGAATGTGTGTATCTATGTTCGATTTAACCCAGGAATGCCAAAGATATGTGCTGTTGGCTTGGCCCGGCCAACGCAAAAATGCCACATTCTCCGGATATTTGCAGGCTGCCTGTCCGAATGACAGCAATCCCGGCCAGAAGCTCGGGCAGAAATCAGAACTTCATTGATATCGCCTGAATCGCAGAGCAAACTGAAGGATTTTTGAGGCACAGGTTTCGAGGATTTTTCAGCACTAACCAACTTTTTGAGTTTCCGTTTCGGACAGTTTGCTAATTTGGAAATTATTTATAAAGGCAAGAAAACAAAAACATTTCTACTCTTCAAACAATATGAGCCGGGAAGTGCAGGAGAAACTAATGGTTTAAATATTTATCTTTGTTTAAACATAATTAATTCGATTTTAAGGCACAAAAATCCGTAAGAAAAGGTGTTAAGTCTGTTGTAAAATAAAAATAATTTAGAGTTTTGTTCTAGGAACAATTCCTTGTGTGCACCATGATTTTTTTTTTCGAAAAATGGTCAAAAAATAAAATTCCTAGGTTTAAATGCCAATCGATTGGGGATTTAATAACGAGCTCAGAAAGGTATGACAATCTATATTTGAATCAATATTTCCATAGTTTCGGCCAAAAAATCAATTATTTTTTTGTGGAAAATTCGGATTTGGGTTTTTGGCAAAATTATGAATTTTTTCTTTTTGTTTTTTTTGCTGTAACTTGGCCAAAAATGGTCTTACACCAAAAATACATAGTATGTATTACATACTGCTTTGAACAGATAACAAAATAATTATTAAATCCATAATACTTTCAATGCGATTTTGGAAAAATAATATTTTCACCAATTTTCATTTTTTTTTAAAGGGGGTACATCATGATTTTTTTTCGAAAAGTGGTCAAAAAATAATATTCCCAGGTTTAAATGCCAATCGATTAGGGATTTAATAACGAGCTCAGAAAGGTATGACAATCCATTTTTGGATAAATATTTCCATTGTTTCGGCCAAAAAACTAAAAAAAAACCTTCACAGCGTTGCAAACTTCTGACTGAATTTATTATACCCTCTGCAAGTGTATAATAATATTTATAATAAACTAGTTGTATTCTTATAAAACCTTTTTGAGTATTTTCCTAATAATAAAATACATTTTTTTGAGGTGCTTTTGCCGGCAAAGTTCCTGCAAAGTGATTGGAAATCAAAGTCATTCGAGTGGCACGTATTTATTTACTGCACATTTTTATCGCGCACACTTTGCACGAGGGGAATGGCTTTGTTTTCGAGTCCTCCGCCTGATTGGAGCGGAGAATTCTCATTAAGGACATGTCGGCGGCGACCACTTTCTCCGCCTCTGTTTGCCATTGGAAAAGTTAAGCCTGCCCCGCAGACACACACACACGCAGATGCTGCCCATATTCGCATAGTGTAGCGAATGCCGCGCATCCTTGCCGTGTCCTTGCCGCACGGCTCAGCCGCCCACAAAGGCGGTGCAACTTTAATAACAGCACAAGCACAAATTGCGTAAGCCGCCAAAAACCATTAATAACTTTTCGTGCACCTGCAAACGGCGAATGGCGAGCGCTTTTTCCACGGCCAACGGTTCGTATGCGTGATATGGCAGCAGCGGCAGCTGTTTGCTGTTTGCCTTTTGCTCTCGCCCACTGGTGAGCCTTTTAATTATTGATTCCGTTGCCATTGAAGTGATTAATATTTTGCGAGCAGCCAAAACGTGGCCGCAGGACATTCGGAGCGGGATCTGTGAACTCCGGAGTCCAGAGTCCAAGGTCGCTCGGATGGCAGGACTCCTGGAAAGCCACTCGAATTCACACTGGACCACTGCGGCCAGGGGCTTCCCAAAGCGATTGCCACTGATTGTTTTATTTCGCTCCATAATTGCATTTTCTTGTCACGGCCATATGTGTGTGTGTGCATGCTGTATGTGCGCCGCAGAGGGTGGTGAGTTGGACCCACATTTACGGTCCTTCCATTTGAGTTGTTAAGCGTCTGTCAGTGGGGAAAACAGGTTAAATAATTAAGGAAAACATGTTCGGTGCATTCGAGAGAGCTGTGAAAAGTGGTCGGTTCAAAAATCCCAGGCTTTTTATGTATTATTCTATTGAATGTCATGTTAAATTGAAACCGAGTTGGAAAACTAAAAGACTTACATATGCGCAGTTAATGGCAATCGAGTCGGAAATGTGTTATTCACCAGCAATTTAAAGGGTAATTTTGCAGTTATTGCACATTGTTATAAATACGATGTTTTGTAAATGAATAATTTTATAAAATAATTATACAATTTAACAACAACAAATAATATAAAATATGTGCATTTTTTCCCAAAAATAAATAGGGATTGAAAATGCATATAAAATTCTAACTTTTTGTATTTTTTTGTTTTGTTTTTTGCATTACATTTCCATTAACGATATTCCTATCAAGTGAGTGTCAAGAAAAAAGTGTCGAAACACACGGTTAATTATATCCAACTTTAGTTGTGCCCAACTGTTTCGAATTCCCAAAGATCCATCATGTGGTGGTCCTCAAAAAAAAAAGAAATAGAAGGTTTTCCGGAATCGAGGCAGTGGACTATGCAACAATTTGCTCAACTCGAATGACACTGGGAAATTGGCAGAAAACTTTGGCAAATTTAATGCATACACAGAGAGAAAGAACAAAATTATTAAAAAATAGTTGGCCATTAAACATTAGCGTTTAAAGTGTATATAAAATTATTGAAAATAAAAAAAAATTATTATAATATTTATTAATAATTTTTCAAAAATTCAGAAAGCTTTTCGTAACAATTTGCAATAATACTGCTTTATGTTTTTCCTCCATCTGTATTATTTGAAGCTCATCCCGAGACACATGTGTGTGTAGTTGGTTTTCGGTGTGCTCTCTTTTTTGGAAAAGGCGGGGAAAAGGCATCAATCTTCCTCCATCATTGTCAGTGGCCGATGACGATGACGATGACGAAACAAGAGAGCCAGCAAACAGAGCACCCCCATCCAAAACCCCCCCCCCCCCTTTTTCCACCCCAACCACCCGCTGTTTCCCTTTCACATTTCTCATTTCCGCAGCAGGCAGCTCAAAGTAAATGAAATATCATCGCCCCGGCTGTCATTTCATAATTTTGAATGCCCAGCCAAATAAAGCGAAAATATATATTGCTATATGTGTACATATATGCCATTATATTTGCAATTCGCTCTTCCTGTTTTGTTTGTCAATAAAGCCGCCGCGCGTAATGAATTAATTATTTATTTGCCATCAACATCAATATTATTTAATACATTTTTTTGGCATTTATCAATTTCGATGTCAGGCTTGAATTAGGTTAATTTTAAATCGCAAAATGAAGATGGGAAATTAAATGAGAATGGAATTTAAATTAACTACATATATTTAGGAATTTTTATTTAGTATATTAAAAATATATATCACTTTTTGAATGGTTTGTGGAAGTAAAATGTAATTTAAAACCAGGCCAAGAAGCAAAGCTGCTGCATAAATATATTTCAAATGCTGTTTGGCCAACTAAAACGGTTTTGTTTTGATGGATTTGACCTGGACTCAGTCCGACTCACAATTCTAATGCAATAATTCACTCATCTGTGCGCTGGATGCATAAACAAATTGAAAAACTTTCGCCCAACTTTCACTTTGCAGTTTCCTCCCTTCGCCCTTTTCCACCAAGAATCGCCCAAAGCGACCGCAGGCAGAGGAGCTATCTCCGTTTTCCCTTTTTCCCTTTTTTCATTTTCCATTTGCCACACACACATATGAGGGGGAAGCCCTCCGAAAACAACTTATATTTGAACAGTTTTACGGCAAAAGTTTTTCGCAGCCAGCTAAAAAGTGTGTTTGGACAGGAGAAACCGCAAAAAAGGAAGAAAAACCGAGGAGATGACGGAAAAAATCCAAAGTCCACAAAATATGAGACGAGGGTCTAATCCTAGTAGTTGAGCGTTTCATTGGGCTTCCACTTTGTTTTCAATTTTTTGTTTTCCTTTTTTATGATTTTTTATGACGAATTGGATTGGAGTCTCCCAAATCTCATGCTCAACCTAACCGAAAACCTACATTTGCAGAGGCAAAACAAAAATCGCAGAAGCGACTCGGCAAACAAATTCCAAATGAAAGTTTTTGGCAGGAATCTTTGTTTACCTGAACAATGGAAGCCAAAGTAAATTCCGGCGCAAACATACAGGCAACTCAAATTTTAGACAGTTTATTAAGTTTTCAGGAAGTTTCATCCATCCAGCCATCTCCCTTCCTCATTATTCCCCCTCTCTTTCTCCCTATCTCTCTCTCTGGCTTTCTTAATTTAGGTTAGCATTTGTGGACCAAACTTTTGGGATCCTTCAACTTCGCTCAGAACTTTGAGAATCACTTTCGCTTCGTTTACTCAAGTTCGAGAGAGATGATTATTTTTATTCAGCGAAAAAACTCAGGTTAAATAGGTTAAAGCCAATAAATTATTGTAATATTTGTGCACCACTGTTAACCGAAGGTTAGCCAAAGGTTAAAAATTGGCTTTAAATGGTAGATACTTTTATGATCTCAAATTATAATTTATATTTATATGAGTTCGGAAAATAACCGAATTTTAAAAAAATAATTTTTGTACATTTTTTTTTAATTTTATAAAGTAATAAAAAAAAATATTTTTTAAAATTGTTACAGACAACCCAAAGAATGCAGTAAAAAATATGACTCTTGTTCGTTTTTCAAGACCTTTTGAAATATGAACTTAAAATAAACTGGGCAAATCCCCAACTGAACCAAAAGAGGTCCCATTTTGCGTTGCCCAAAAATAAAAACAAATTAGCCCGGGCATTAAAATGCAACTCACACAAAGCCGGTTGGCTAATTGAATTGTTTGCTCCCCATCGCTCCACTCCGCATCACTCCACTGTTTTGCGCCCCGTGGCCAGACTTTCGGCACTCACTGTGCGCCACTCACCTGACACGGCAACATTTTAACGTTTTTGTGTGTAATTTGAAATTTTGTTTACGCTCGAGCTTAGGCCATACGCTGTGCAAACAGCTTTTCCGGGTGGTTTCTGGAAATTCCCCAGAAATATCGCCCCAATCCAAATCTGGGCTGCGCACGCAACCCCGAGCAGGACTCCCCATACATACATAAATATTTCTATCAAATTTCAATTTGTTGAAAAATCCCCCCTCACCGCCCCTCTATTTATTTTGCATTTTTTTCCGGCTGCCATGGGGAGACATAATTAAGCCGCGCCTCAAAAGAACTTCTGCCGAAAGCCCACAAAAGCCCCGGCCAAGGGGCTGTCGTAATTAGAAATCTACGAAACAAAGCCTCCTCCAAAGCGAAAAAAATCCAAAAATTGTTTAAGTAAAAACAAATACGAAATACAAAGCTGGAAGCCCGGGACTCACGGCGAGATTTGCGTCGTTTTTAATTGCTGTGTGGTGGGAGCGGAATTTCAAAAAAAAAACAAAGAAGAAGGGAATATTTTTATACATAATTAATTACCCCAGGCCGGGGGACAGCAGGTTACGGGTGCCTGCCAAAGTAATGGCCTAGTTCAGGGGCTTAAATGGCCGCCGACTTCCCCGACTTAGGTCTATATATACATACATATATACTAATTAGGCTGTTGGCGGGGCTGCAAAATTATGCGGCGCTCTTAAGCCGCATTAAGTGCGGATTTTGTTTACATTCTCGCCGGAATAAGAGGAATATCCAACTACCTAATTTGTTTGTGGTCCGCTTTCCACTTTCCACTTGCCCCTCTCCGCCTTTCACTTTCACTTCCAATGACAGTTTGCCAGGCCAGCAGTTTTATATACACGAATGCCTTCCGGTAAACGTAACCCCCATGGTCATGGCAACAATTGAAAAGGCCAGAAACGCAATGAAGTTCGAGTCCACAATTTAATCCCTGGCAACGCAAAATCTGTCTAATGATGGCCAACGGTCGGCGGGCCTATTGCCATGGCCGGCACTGTAATGGACAGCACATGTCTGATAAGCACACTGTGAGAAAAACAAGATAAACAGCAAGGAAACTGAAAAATTAAATCGATGTCATGCACGAAGTATATTTAGAATTTGTAAAAAATATTTCTGAACCGTTGAAAGATCCTTGATATTTATAATTAATATTTAATGTATATTTTACACTTTTATTTTACTTTATTTTATTTATTAACATTATAATTAATATCATTTCATTACTAAATACAAAATTACATTAAAAATCTTGATACAAATTAATGTCAAAAAGTATGTAAGTTAAAACAAATATTTAAAATATTATTTTAATTAGAGCAGGAATAAAATAAATTAAAACAAATATTTAAATTATTTTTTTTTACTAGAGGAGAAATAAAATAAATTAAGACAAATATTTAAAATATTCTTTCTAGTAGAGGAGGAATACAATAAAATAAAAAAATGTTTAAAATATTTTTTTAAGTAGAGCAGGAATAAAATAAATTAAAGCAAATATTTAAAATATTTTTTTAATTAGAGGAGGAATAAAAAAATGAAAACAAATGTTTAAAACATTTTTTAAAGTATCTGAAGTCTAATAAGAGACTGGAACTGATGGAAGATTTATTTAGTGGATTAAGTTCAACTAAAATCTCAAAGATATTGCCAGTTTTCCATGTGGAGACTGTGATTTCTGGACAATTCGCAGTGCAGCTGAAAGGAGGCTCTGCTCACCTGGCTGAGATGCTAATTGCTTCGTTAGCGGATTTCGGCAGTGGGCTTTAATCTGGGCCCAAAACCCAGAGACATTTTCAGCATTCAGCATTTGGGGATCTGCGGAATCTCTGGATCCCAGATCCAAGACTAGTCAGGCATTCACTTATTTATGAGGATGTGTGTGCAGCGTATTTTTGAGTTAGCGAGTCCTTGACAATGACATGTTCATGGCATTTAAGAAAGCGGAAAAAGGGCGGGGAAATGGAAAATGGGCGGGGAAATGGGAGTGGGATTGGGTGGCCGTTCTTCTTCCCGTTCCGCCTAACCGCATTTCTTTTGTGGCACACCGCCTGACAGGCTCTAACTTTATTACATCGTCCTTGTCTGCGTCGAGTGGTTTGCCATCTGTTCGAGCGCAGACCCATTTTCCCACCCATTTTCCTACCCATTTTCCAGGCCCATGTTTCTGTTTCTCTGGCTGCCGAGCAACAGGCAAAATGTGTGCGGCATTGCGGCAAAATGTTCAATTTATGTATAGTAACGAAATGAAAGACCGCAAAAAAATGCTTGAGGGGGGTGGAAAATGCGATGGGGGGAGAGGGGGGGGCAAACATCGTTGGCAACTTGACGCCTGTTGGACATAGTTTCATGGCAGTACTTTCCCCCTGGCAAAAATTAACATTAAAGAGCACGCGAGTGGGGAAATAAAATTTGATAGCAGGCGCAAGAATCTGAAATAAAATTTAGTTGGACTTAGAGGGAAGGGGACCCCGGGTAAACAAGCAACAGGCGAGGGTCCTGCTAAAAGTAAAAACACAACAAAAAAGAGGGCCAAGTTAATAAGCTGGAAAATGTGCCCCAAAGACCGACATTACCATTAATGGCGTCAAGTTGAAAGAAAGGTCAAATGGGATCGGGATTGGGATCGGAATTGGGATTGAATTGGATGGCCCGGCTGGCCGGAAAAGCGCCCCCGGAAAGGCGGAAAGACGGAAAATCAAATGTGAAACGAGACTAGGCTTTAATTGAGACTAATTGTTGTTGCTTGTGCGTTGAGGGGCGGGGCATAAATTGTAAACATCTTCCAAATTAATTAAACTGACAGTTGCAGGCACTCGAATTAATATGAAAATTCCCATCCATTCGCCTTTCTTTCTTTTGTGCGCATTGCAATTGAAGGCGATACAAATCCATTATATTTGCTGTCTAACAGAGGACACTGGAAGAAAATGTTGCGGAAGATTAGGGGTACAAAAATTAAAAAATATTTAAAAATAAGTTGGAAAAATAGAAAATATAATTTCAAAGAACCAATTCAAAGTTAAAACGTGTCTTTAAATTATTTTCGAATTTCGGTTTTTGTTTTAGACTTCTTTGTCAGGTCGTTTTGGCTGCAGAACACAGATTATAATAAATATATTTAAATTAAATGAGGCATTATCTAAATTCAAATATTCACTTGTGATATTTATAACTTTTATTTAAGACTTCCTATTTAACTGAGATTTTCGGCCGCCAAAGATACATTTTTTGTTTGCAGTGTGCAAAATGCCACGGCCACCCATTTTATGGGACAACTATAAAAAAAGCGGAATTGTTCCGCCGGAAGACGGAGGCATTCATTAATTGCCATCCGGGCACGTGAGTGTTTTAATGTTCGGGTGTTTGAGTGCGATCATAAAATTTGATGATGCGCCGCTGGAGTTAAGGACAAAGCTGCTGGACGCCGTGCCATATAATATATATGATATACATATATATGTTCGGCCGATCCAGCTGACAGGCCACGCGCGATATTAAAAACTGCCCCGTGGAAAGCTGAAATACAAACACAAAGACAAAGGCAAGCGGAAACGGAAACAATGCGGCGAAACAAAAACAGAAAACAACAAAACAGAGAAATAGAAATAAAACTGAAAATGAAAATGTAGGAAAACAAGTGCTAAGCGCGTCGTCGGACACAGCCGGTGGCGAAATTGGCAATGGCATTAACCCATCGTTGCCGACAACGCCACCAGCTGCAATAATAAAAACGTCGCCGGCACATTTTTACGAGCAACGAACTGGAAACGCCCTCCTCGTTGACGTCCAGGAAATTCCTAGAAACTCCCAGAAACTCCCAGAAACCATTCAATCATGTCGCAAAGACCCACTTTCGAAAGTGCATTTAATTTAATTTCATTTCATTTATTGGGCACCAAGAACTAAAAGTGGAAAAGCCACTTGGTCGAAATAAGCCAGCTTTAAATATTTAAAAATTAACTCCATCGCTTTCTGAATTTTCAATTTCTGGAGCAGCCAAAATACTGAAATTTCAGAAACGGATTTATGATTCATATTCCTAAAGGCATTTTTTATGGGAAAAAATAAATCCAATAATGGAAAAAAACATAAAATTGTTTTAACTAAAATATATTAAATCGCGGTTTTAATTTTCTCTCATGATTCAATTGAAATAATTAGTTTCTATTTTAAACTAAATTGAAATAAATTTCCTAAGCAGCCATTTCCTATATTTATAATTATTATAATTGATTTGTTATTTTGAATTAGTACCAAACTATTTACCCAATGATCTTCATTAACTTCAAATAATTGTAAAGCATTTATTCTGGGATATTCGGCAAAGTAAATCACCCTTTGATTTTGTGGCGAAAATGCTTTGAATAGGAAAATGGAAATGCGTCGCTTAGTTTGTGTGCGTGAAAATACGAAAGCAGCGACAGCAGCAATATTGTTTAATATTTGCCAACATCGGGATTTTCATATCGTTTAAGCATTTCCTTCCTGTTGCGACTGATTCCTTCATTTTGCCCTCGCTTCCCGTTGTTTTTCCCCAACCCTCGACCAGCCGCTTTTCCGCTTTTCCTAGGCGCAGTCGTTGTTGTTGTTGTTTTTGCCGCCTCTCGCCGGAAACTCATCCTCTGCCATGGCAACCGTTTAATCGGAGTCCTTTGCAGGAAAGCCACTTTCACTGGACGGCGGTACGCGCATCGAAGCTAATTGCCTTCCACCTGCAGTCTCGGATTTAAGCGACTTATTGCCCCCACCGGCCACTTAACACCTGCCCATTACGCTTATGCAACATTAAGGCCATCGATTAAGCAATTAAAGCCACGGCCGCCGATCTGCCACAAAAACCATAATCCCTTTATGCTCCGATGGGAGAAAGTTAAAAATCAAATAAATCAATTCCAAATATGGAAATTCAAACTGTTTTAAATTTTTTGTAAAAAATTGTGACCTTATAAAAAACGCAAAAAATCATAACCGTGTTTTTTTCGACAAAATCATCAGTATTTTTGGCGTAACATGAGAAAAAACGGTCCGAATATTAAATGACATACCTTTTTGAGCTCGTTATTTAATTCCCTATCGATTGGCATTCAAATATGGAAATTTAAACTGTTTTAAATTTTTTGTAAAAAATTGTGACCATACCCCTTAAAAAAACTCAAAAAATCATAATCGTGTTTTTTTCGACAAAATTGTCAGTATTTTTGGCGTAACATGAGAAAAAACGGTCCGAATATTAAATGTCATACCTTTTTGAGCTCATTATTTAAGTCCCTATCGATTGGCATTCAAATATGGAAATTTAAACTGTTTTAAATTTTTTGTAAAAAATTGTGACCATACCCCTTAAAAAAACTCAAAAAATCATAATCGTGTTTTTTTCGACAAAATTGTCAGTATTTTTGGCGTAACATGAGAAAAACGGTCCGAATATTAAATGTCATACCTTTTTGAGCTCATTATTTAAGTCCCTATCGATTGGCATTCAAATATGGAAATTTAAACTGTTTTAAATTTTTTGTAAAAAATTGTGACCATACCCCTTAAAAAAACTCAAAAAATCATAATCGTGTTTTTTTCGACAAAATTGTCAGTATTTTTGGCGTAGCATGAGAAAAACGGTCCGAATATTAAATGTCATACCTTTTTGAGCCCGTTATTAAATTCCCTATCGATTGGCATTCAAATATAGAAATTTAAACTGTTTTAAATTTTTTGTAAAAAATTGTGACCCTACCCCTTATAAAAACCTAAAAAAACCAGAATCGTGTTTTTTTCGACAAAATTGTCAGTATTTTTGGCGTAACATGAGAAAAAACGGTCCGAATATTAAATGTCATACCTTTTTGAGCCCGTTATTTAATTCCCTATCGATTGGCATTCAAATATAGAAATTTAAACTGTTTTAAATTTTTTGTAAAAAATTGTGACCATACCCCTTAAAAAAACTCAAAAAATCATAATCGTGTTTTTTTCGACAAAATTGTCAGTATTTTTGGCGTAACATGAGAAAAACGGTCCGAATATTAAATGTCATACCTTTTTGAGCTCATTATTTAAGTCCCTATCGATTGGCATTCAAATATGGAAATTTAAACTGTTTTAAATTTTTTGTAAAAAATTGTGACCATACCCCTTAAAAAAACTCAAAAAATCATAATCGTGTTTTTTTCGACAAAATTGTCAGTATTTTTGGCGTAACATGAGAAAAAACGGTCCGAATATTAAATGACATACCTTTTTGAGCTCATTATTTAATTCCCTATCGATTGGCATTCAAATATGGAAATTTAAACTGTTTTAAATTTTTTGTAAAAAATTGTGACCATACCCCTTAAAAAAACTCAAAAAATCATAATCGTGTTTTTTTCGACAAAATTGTCAGTATTTTTGGCGTAACATGAGAAAAAACGGTCCGAATATTAAATGTCATACCTTTTTGAGCTCGTTATTTAATTCCCTATCGATTGGCATTCAAATATAGAAATTTAAACTGTTTTAAATTTTTTGTAAAAAATTGTGACCCTACCCCTTATAAAAACCTCAAAAAATCAGAATCGTGTTTTTTTCGACAAAATTGTCAGTATTTTTGGCGTAACATGAGCAAAAACGGTCCGAATATTAAATGTCATACCTTTTTGAGCTCATTATTTAAGTCCCTATCGATTGGCATTCAAATATAGAAATTTAAACTGTTTTAAATTTTTTGTAAAAAATTGTGACCATACACCTTAAAAAAACTCAAAAAATCATAATCGGGTTTTTTTCGACAAAATTATCAGTATTTTTGGCGTAACATGAGAAAAAACGGTCCAAATATTAGATGTCATACCTTTTTGAGCTCGTTATTTAATTCCCTATCGATTGGCATTCAAATATAGAAATTTAAACTGTTTTAAATTTTTTGTAAAAAATTGTGACCCTACCCCTTATAAAAACCTCAAAAAATCAGAATCGTGTTTTGTTCGACAAAATTGTCAGTATTTTTGGCGTAACATGAGCAAAAACGGTCCGAATATTAAATGTCATACCTTTTTGAGCTCATTATTTAAGTCCCTATCGATTGGCATTCAAATATGGAAATTTAAACTGTTTTAAATTTTTTGTAAAAAATTGTGACCATACACCTTAAAAAAACTCAAAAAATCATAATCGGGTTTTTTTCGACAAAATTATCAGTATTTTTGGCGTAACATGAGAAAAAACGGTCCAAATATTAGATGTCATACCTTTTTGAGCTCGTTATTTAATTCCCTATCGATTGGCATTCAAATATAGAAATTTAAACTGTTTTAAATTTTTTTTAAAAAAATGTGACCCCTACCCCTTATAAAAAACTCAAAAAATCATAATCGTGTTTTTTTCGACAAAATTGTCAGTATTTTTGGCGTAACATGAGAAAAAATGGTCATAATATCATATGTCATACTATTTTGAGCTCGTAGTTAAATTCCCTATCGATTGGCATTCAAATATAGAAATTTAAACTGTTTTAAATTTTTTGTAAAAAATTGTGACCCTACCCCTTATAAAAACCTCAAAAAATCAGAATCGTGTTTTGTTCGACAAAATTGTCAGTATTTTTGGCGTAACATGAGCAAAAACGGTCCGAATATTAAATGTCATACCTTTTTGAGCTCATTATTTAAGTCCCTATCGATTGGCATTCAAATATGGAAATTTAAACTGTTTTAAATTTTTTGTAAAAAATTGTGACCATACACCTTAAAAAAACTCAAAAAATCATAATCGGGTTTTTTTCGACAAAATTATCAGTATTTTTGGCGTAACATGAGAAAAAACGGTCCAAATATTAGATGTCATACCTTTTTGAGCTCGTTATTTAATTCCCTATCGATTGGCATTCAAATATAGAAATTTAAACTGTTTTAAATTTTTTGTAAAAAATTGTGACCCTACCCCTTATAAAAAACTCAAAAAATCATAACCGTGTTTTTTTCGACAAAATCATCAGTATTTTTGGCGTAACATGAGCAAAAACGGTCCGAATATTAAATGTCATACCTTTTTGAGCTCATTATTTAATTCCCTATCGATTGGCATTCAAATATGGAAATTTAAACTGTTTTAAATTTTTTGTAAAAAATTGTGACCCTACCCCTTATAAAAAACTCAAAAAATCATAATCGTGTTTTTTTCGACAAAATTGTCAGTATTTTTGGCGTAACATGAGAAAAAACGGTCCAAATATTAGATGTCATACCTTTTTTAGCTCGTTATTTAATTCCCTATCGATTGGCATTCAAATATGGAAATTTAAACTGTTTTAAATTTTTTGTAAAAAATTGTGACCCTACCCCTTATAAAAACCTCAAAAAATCATAATCGCGTTTTTTTCGACAAAATTATCAGTATTTTTGGCGTAACATGAGAAAAAACGGTCCGAATATTAAATGCCATACCTTTTTGAGCTCGTTATTTAATTCCCTATCGATTGGCATTCAAATATGAAAATTTAAACTGTTTTAAATTTTTTGTAAAAAATTGTGACCCTACCCCTTATAAAAACCTCAAAAAATCATAATCGTGTTTTTTTCGACAAAATTATCAGTATTTTTGGCGTAACATGAGAAAAAACGGTCCGAATATTAAATGTCATACCTTTTTGAGCTCGTTATTTAATTCCTTATCGATGGGCATTCAAATATAGAAATTTAAACTGTTTAAAATTTTTTGTAAAAAATTGTGACTCTACCCCTTATAAAAAACTCAAAAAATCATCATCGTGTTTTTTTCGACAAAATTGTTAGTATTTTTGGCGTAACATGAGAAAAAATGGTCATAATATCATATGTCATACTATTTTGAGCTCGTAGTTAAATTCCCTATCGATTGGCATTCAAATATAGAAATTTAAACTGTTTTAAATTTTTTGTAAAAAATTGTGACCCCACCCCTTATAAAAAACTAAAATCATAATCGGGTTTTTTTCGACAAAATTATCAGTATTTTTGGCGTAACATGAGAAAAAACGGTACAAATATTAAATGTCATACCTTTTTGAGCTCGTTATTTAATTCCCTATCGATTGGCATTCAAATATAGAAATTTAAACTGTTTTAAATTTTTTGTAAAAAATTGTGACCCTACCCCTTATAAAAACCTCAAAAAATCATAATCGTGTTTTTTTCGACAAAATTGTCAGTATTTTTGGCGTAACATGAGAAAAAACGGTCCGAATATTAAATGTCATACTTTTTGAGCTCGTTATTTAATTCCCTATCGATTGGCATTCAAATGTGGAAATTTAAACTGTTTTAAATTTTTTGTAAAAAATTGTGACCCTACCTCTTATAAAAACCTCAAAAAATCATAAACGTCTTTTTTTCGACAAAATTGTCAGTATTTTTGGCGTAACATGAGAAAAAACGGTCCGAATAATAAATGTCATACCTTTTTGAGCTCGTTATTTAATTCCCTATCGATTGGCATTCAAATGTGGAAATTTAAGCTGTTTTAAATTTTTTGTACAAAATTGTGACTCTACCCCTTATAAAAAACTCAAAAAATCATAATCGTGTTTTTTTCGACAAAATTGTCAGTATTTTTGGCGTAACATGAGAAAAAACGGTCCGAATAATAAATGTCATACCTTTTTGAGCTCGTTATTTAATTCCCTATCGATTGGCATTCAAATATAGAAATTTAAACTGTTTAAAATTTTTTGTAAAAAATTGTGACTCTACCCCTTATAAAAAACTCAAAAAATCATAATCGTGTTTTTTTCGACAAAATTGTTAGTATTTTTGGCGTAACATGAGAAAAAATGGTCATAATATCATATGTCATACTATTTTGAGCTCGTAGTTAAATTCCCTATCGATTGGCGTTCAAATATAGAAATTTAAACTGTTTTAAATTTTTTGTAAAAAATTGTGACCCCACCCCTTATAAAAAACTAAAAAAATCATAATCGTGTTTTTTTCGACAAAATTGTCAGTATTTTTGGCGTAACATGAGAAAAAACGGTCCGAATATTAAATGTCATACCTTTTTGAGCTCGTTATTTAATTCCTTATCGATTGGCATTCAAATATAGAAATTTAAACTGTTTAAAATTTTTTGTAAAAAATTGTGACTCTACCCCTTATAAAAAACTCAAAAAATCATCATCGTGTTTTTTTCGACAAAATTGTTAGTATTTTTGGCGTAACATGAGAAAAAATGGTCATAATATCATATGTCATACTATTTTGAGCTCGTAGTTAAATTCCCTATCGATTGGCATTCAAATATAGAAATTTAAACTGTTTTAAATTTTTTGTAAAAAATTGTGACCCCACCCCTTATAAAAAACTAAAATCATAATCGGGTTTTTTTCGACAAAATTATCAGTATTTTTGGCGTAACATGAGAAAAAACGGTACAAATATTAAATGTCATACCTTTTTGAGCTCGTTATTTAATTCCCTATCGATTGGCATTCAAATATAGAAATTTAAACTGTTTTAAATTTTTTGTAAAAAATTGTGACCCTACCCCTTATAAAAACCTCAAAAAATCATAATCGTGTTTTTTTCGACAAAATTGTCAGTATTTTTGGCGTAACATGAGAAAAAACGGTCCGAATATTAAATGTCATACTTTTTGAGCTCGTTATTTAATTCCCTATCGATTGGCATTCAAATGTGGAAATTTAAACTGTTTTAAATTTTTTGTAAAAAATTGTGACCCTACCTCTTATAAAAACCTCAAAAAATCATAAACGTCTTTTTTTCGACAAAATTGTCAGTATTTTTGGCGTAACATGAGAAAAAACGGTCCGAATAATAAATGTCATACCTTTTTGAGCTCGTTATTTAATTCCCTATCGATTGGCATTCAAATGTGGAAATTTAAGCTGTTTTAAATTTTTTGTACAAAATTGTGACTCTACCCCTTATAAAAAACTCAAAAAATCATAATTGTGTTTTTTTCGACAAAATTGTCAGTATTTTTGGCGTAACATGAGAAAAAACGGTCCGAATAATAAATGTCATACCTTTTTGAGCTCGTTATTTAATTCCCTATCGATTGGCATTCAAATATAGAAATTTAAACTGTTTAAAATTTTTTGTAAAAAATTGTGACTCTACCCCTTATAAAAAACTCAAAAAATCATAATCGTGTTTTTTTCGACAAAATTGTTAGTATTTTTGGCGTAACATGAGAAAAAATGGTCATAATATCATATGTCATACTATTTTGAGCTCGTAGTTAAATTCCCTATCGATTGGCGTTCAAATATAGAAATTTAAACTGTTTTAAATTTTTTGTAAAAAATTGTGACCCCACCCCTTATAAAAAACTAAAAAAATCATAATCGTGTTTTTTTCGACAAAATTGTCAGTATTTTTGGCGTAACATGAGAAAAAACGGTCCGAATATTAAATGTCATACCTTTTTGAGCTCGTTATTTAATTCCCTATCGATTGGCATTCAAATATAGAAATTTAAACTGTTTTAAATTTTTTGTAAAAAATTGTGACCATACCCCTTAAAAAAACTCAAAAAATCATAATCGGGTTTTTTTCGACAAAATTATCAGTATTTTTGGCGTAACATGAGAAAAAACGGTCCAAATATTAGATGTCATACCTTTTTGAGCTCGTTATTTAATTCCCTATCGATTGGCATTCAAATATAGAAATTTAAACTGTTTTAAATTTTTTGTAAAAAATTGTGACTCTACCCCTTATAAAAACCTCAAAAAATCATAATCGTGTTTTTTTCGACAAAATTGTCAGTATTTTTGGCGTAACATGAGAAAAAATGGTCAGAATATCATATGTCATACCATTTTGAGCTCGTCGTTAAATTCCCTATCGATTGGCATTCAAATATAGAAATTTAAACTGTTTTAAATTTTTTGTAAAAAATTGTGACCCTACCCCTTATAAAAAACTCAAGAAATCATGATCGGGTTTTTTCGACAATAATATCAGTATCTTTGGCGTAACATGAGAAAAAATGGTCCGAATATTAAATGTCATACCTTTTTGAGCTCGTTATTTAATTCCCTATCGATTGGCATTCAAATATAGAAATTTAAACTGTTTTAAATTTTTTGTAAAAAATTGTGACCCCACCCCTTATAAAAAACTAAAATCATAATCGGGTTTTTTTCGACAAAATTATCAGTATTTTTGGCGTAACATGAGAAAAAACGGTACAAATATTAAATGTCATACCTTTTTGAGCTCGTTATTTAATTCCCTATCGATTGGCATTCAAATATAGAAATTTAAACTGTTTTAAATTTTTTGTAAAAAATTGTGACCATACACCTTAAAAAAACTCAAAAAATCATAATCGTGTTTTTTTCGACAAAATTGTCAGTATTTTTGGCGTAACATGAGAAAAAACGGTCCGAATATTAAATGTCATACCTTTTTGAGCTCGTTATTTAATTCCCTATCGATTGGCATTCAAATATAGAAATTTAAACTGTTTTAAATTTTTTGTAAAAAATTGTGACCCTACCCCTTATAAAAACCTCAAAAAATCATAATCGTGTTTTTTTCGACAAAATTGTCAGTATTTTTGGCGTAACATGAGAAAAAACGGTCCGAATATTAAATGTCATACTTTTTGAGCTCGTTATTTAATTCCCTATCGATTGGCATTCAAATGTGGAAATTTAAACTGTTTTAAATTTTTTGTAAAAAATTGTGACCCTACCCCTTATAAAAAACTCAAAAAATCATAATCGTGTTTTTTTCGACAAAATTGTCAGTATTTTTGGCGTAACATGAGAAAAAACGGTCCGAATAATAAATGTCATACCTTTTTGAGCTCGTTATTTAATTCCCTATCGATTGGCATTCAAATATAGAAATTTAAACTGTTTAAAATTTTTTGTAAAAAATTGTGACTCTACCCCTTATAAAAAACTCAAAAAATCATAATCGTGTTTTTTTCGACAAAATTGTTAGTAATTTTGGCGTAACATGAGAAAAAATGGTCATAATATCATATGTCATACTATTTTGAGCTCGTAGTTAAATTCCCTATCGATTGGCATTCAAATATAGAAATTTAAACTGTTTTAAATTTTTTGTAAAAAATTGTGACCCCACCCCTTATAAAAAACTAAAAAAATCATAATCGTGTTTTTTTCGACAAAATTGTCAGTATTTTTGGCGTAACATGAGAAAAAACGGTCCGAATATTAAATGTCATACCTTTTTGAGCTCGTTATTTAATTCCCTATCGATTGGCATTCAAATATAGAAATTTAAACTGTTTTAAATTTTTTGTAAAAAATTGTGACCATACCCCTTAAAAAAACTCAAAAAATCATAATCGGGTTTTTTTCGACAAAATTATCAGTATTTTTGGCGTAACATGAGAAAAAACGGTCCAAATATTAGATGTCATACCTTTTTGAGCTCGTTATTTAATTCCCTATCGATTGGCATTCAAATATAGAAATTTAAACTGTTTTAAATTTTTTGTAAAAAATTGTGACTCTACCCCTTATAAAAACCTCAAAAAATCATAATCGTGTTTTTTTCGACAAAATTGTCAGTATTTTTGGCGTAACATGAGAAAAAATGGTCAGAATATCATATGTCATACCATTTTGAGCTCGTAGTTAAATTCCCTATCGATTGGCATTCAAATATAGAAATTTAAACTGTTTTAAATTTTTTGTAAAAAATTGTGACCATACCCCTTATAAAAACCTCAACAAATCGTAATCGTGTTTTTTTCGACAAAATTATCAGTACTTTTGGCGTAACATGTAAAAATATTGCCATTACAAAATATATAAATAAATTTCTACTCAAGGATCAAAAATAAATCAAACGCAAATTCTTTGGAAATGGGAGAATTTCCGTTCTGTCGGTAATAAAATACTAATAAAACTCATTTTCCTTTAATTTATAATACAAATGTATCGTAACATCGAAAGGATCAAACATAATTAATTTTAAAAACAAATACAAATTTAAAAAATTACAAAAATACAATAAAATAAAACCTTTTTTTTAATTGATTAAAACTCGAATATTTAATTTGCAATAAACCTTGAAACTATCATTCATTTCGACAAGGTAAATCCAGTTTTTTGCGTTAGCTTGCGTTATTGAAAACTCAGTTTTTGCCTAGCTTTCAAGTTCCACTTTTCCGTTGGTACAAAGCAACAGCAGATATGGTGAAGAGTCCTTCAGCATTTTCGTTTTTTCCCTTTCAATTTTCGGCTTTTCCAATGCTATAGTATACCCTTTGCAGCCATGAAAACCCGCTCAGAAAGTCCAGAAAGCTCGATGGCAATGGCGATTTTCCCCTGAAGTGGCAACCAGGCGACCCGTTGGCCGTTATCCATTTTCCGGCCTCTGGGAAAGCGCGGGCGAGCGCCGGGGGATAGAAAATGGAGGGGGATTTGCCAGTTGACAGCTGTCAAACAATGCTCCTCGCAGTGCGAAACGCATGTGAATGCATTTTAATGGCCCGCCACAATGGGAGACTTTTAGTTTTCCCCTTTTCCCCCCGCAGATGGCGTACAGATGCAGATAAGCCCGGGAAATGGGAAAGCCGAGGAAAAGGGAAAGCTGAGCGGCCATAAAGACGGGGAAAATGCTGCCCCCAGCGTGGCGACATTAAAAACCGTTGTCGTAGATGTTTATTTGTCGTAAAGCAAAAGCAAGCTCAAATTGCATGCATTGTACACAGACCCACGCACACTAAGATAAAGGAAAATCCCCTCACACACGCAGATGGAGTTGGAAAAGCGGAAAAGGAAGAAAAGCGAATTCAGCGAAAGTACCAACAAAGTTGTGGGCCGAGGAAAAACGTATTGGAAATTCTATTTTCGGTGGCATGAAACAGAAATTTAAGCTAAGAAATGTGGGACATTTTGGCAATTAACTTAGAAATCAATTAAATACTTTAATAGGAAATATTTCCTTAATTCTAATATATATTTAGTTTTTTATACAAATAAAAAATACTTAAAAAACATTTACCATTTTTTTTTCTTAAATTTCTAAGGCTACAAAAAATGTCTAAAAATTCTAGCATATATTTTAATATTTATATAATTTATTAAAACGTTTTTCTGCAAATTCAATTGAATAAAAAAGACAAGAGACTCTTTTGTTTTCGCTCATATTTGCCAAAAGCAAAATATGCTGTGTTTTTCCAGTGAATTGAAAACAATCTTTTCTGCTTAGCGAAGCAGAAGCTGAATGGTTAATTTTCCAGGAAAGAAAGCTACACTTTTTCATTCAAAAGCAAATCTTAAAAATATATATATATTCAAAAATAGTAAGAACATAAGTTTCTATAACTTTATTTGGCTTATGAATTCAGCTCTCTAGTCTCGAAAGTATCTTAGCAAATTGTTTGGCTTAGGAATTCAACTCGAAAGGAATTTTCGCCGAAGTCTGTGTGACCACCGCCCATGAATATTTATCACGAATTTATAAGGGATACTTTATGCCTGTGGTTTCGGAATAATTCCGGCATAGTTGGCCGGATAATCCCGGCATCCCCGGTTCATCCCCGAATGCCATTAGCTAACCAGCTAACCCTCCTCCAACTCCCTGGCTCATCTTTTCGGCATAATGATGAAGGCAATGAAGGAGCAGATTTATTTGCATTTAGCCCGATGGACTGAGGACCGACTATCCCTCTTCGTCCCATCACAATTAGCCATAGATTTTAATTATCATAATGATAATTGCCTTATGGCGACTGTTGTCGCAGTTGGTTTAGTTTTTGCGCCTACTTAATATTTGATCGTCCTGCGAGGCGAGTCGCTTTGATGTTGCCCGTTCCTAATTGGATTGCATCCTTATTAATTAGGCGGCAGGCTGGAAAGATGGCAGGATCTGACAGCATCTGACAGCATCTCGTCCTTAGCCTGCTGCTGCTCTTCCTTCTCTATGCAAATCGAGTCGAAATAACGAAATAACAAAATAACAAAATAACGAAATAACGAAATAACTCGGGGCCACAGCGCCGGGGATGTAATTAAAATATGTTGCTAAAGACAAACAACAACAAAAATCAACAACAACAAACAACGAACAACGCCAAGAGAAGCGAAACTGAAACCGAAACTGAAACTCAAAAACACGCACCACAAATTGATAAATATGCAAATTTAATAGACTCGCAATCCATTTGCATAAATCTTGGCGGCTAAAAATAAATAAATAAAATTGCAAATGCAAAATAAATTAAGGGGTAGAAAGGCAGCGAAGAAATTGGAAAGTCGACCGTTAGAGTCGCTTTACTAAAGGCAAGAAAATCAACTGCATTTGAGTTAAGGAAAAATATAGAATAAAATTCACATTTTATAAAATCTTTTACATTTATATTTATGATAATAAATATCATTAAATTGGAAATAAAAGAAAGTAGTTTTACATAAAAAAAACAACCAAATTTAAATGCTTAAAAAATTTGGATGCTTAAAAAATAACTAGCAATATTTTTTCCTTCGAAAAGATAAATTTAAAAATTATGAAAAATTACCATTGATAAATAAAGAAAATAAATATAAAATATACATTTAAAAATAAGAAAAAAATTAATTTTAATATATAATTTAATTAAATTATTTATAATTAAACAAATTATATACAACATAAATTTAAGAATAAGAACAATTACTATTTATGGATAAACAAAATTAACTTAACAGAACTTCAAAAAGCAATTGTATTCAGTGCCAATGCGATTGCGATACAAACATAGCCTGTTTTCACGGCCCCCAACTGAAATTTGCCGCGAAAATATGCTAAATGGAGTTTCAGCCAGTGAGCAAATAAAACAAAGCAGGAGAACGAAAACAAAAACAGTGGAAACGAGAATAAAATAAATAAATAAAGCAGGGAAAAGGGCGAAAACAGCTTGTACATCGCAATTGACTGCGAACAGTTCTGCATATAAATTGAGCAGATTGAGATGCAAGGCATCTACAGATGTAGATACACAGATATATATAATATATATATATGTATAGAAATATATATCCTGAAGGATGGGGCGAAAGTGACAGGCCAGAAAACGAGATCAAGATTTGTTTCGTTTCCATTTCCGTGACCATTTGCAACCATTCTCCCTGGTGTTTATCCACCTGCCACTTTCTCCACCTTTCCCTCTTTATTTTCCCTGATTTCCCCGTTTCCGTTTCTGTGCGTGTTTATTTGCCTGTACATTATTTGTACACACGATTGCCTTTCGCATATTAAAGACGAATTCATAATAAATACAAATGCAAAATACAAAGGCATTGCCATGGTCTTGCCATGGTATCTTGGGTAATAATCTGCCTCCTGAGACTTCCTTCTTATAAGTAGATAAGAAGGGGAAAAATCAACTCTTTATGAGGGAAAAATTTAAGCTTGTAACTGGCTAAAAATGTATATCAAAATATATTGCATTTTTACACCTGCTATTCGTAAAGTAATCTTTACAGATTTTCTAAAAGTGTGAATCGTATTTTGTAGTTCTTATTGATACCTATCGAAATATTGAAGAAGATTTTAAAATCGGACCATTCGTTAAAAAGTTATGCGCAAATAATGAAATAATTTCAAGCGACTGCTTGCTTTACTGCTTGCAAATCTCCATCTCTATTTACCGTTATCTCTTGTTTTAAACTAAATCCAGATAACTAATTTCTAAGTTGATTAGGACCATACCAAGAACTTAGAAAAATCTGTGAAATTATCCAGCTTATTTCATCTGGAACTTAAGCCCTTATGAAATGCACAAAAAGCTGTCATTCCGGAAAATCCAAATGGAAAATGGCAGACAAAAAATACCTGCATATGCTCTCCTTTGTTTTTCGGCATGAAAACTGTCCGAATTTCCGGATAACCGACATGCAACGTGCCTTAATGAGGGGGAAAATGGGCAAATAGCTTCTCAAATTACTGGGAACTGTCCGAAAAGCCAGTCTTTTTTGACTGAAGCCTAATTAGTAATTGGGTACATGGGACCGGCAAAAATGCCGAATGCTTTTTAAGTTTAATTAGCCCAGTTTATCAGCCATTGTCTTCCTTTGGGGCTCCATTCAGTTTTAGTTTTTTCTATAAATAAGCATAAATCTTTAAGGTCTCGGCGGACTTGTTGCCAACTAATTTCGAGGCGCCGAGTCGTTCAATTACAAAAGTTTCGCCAGCCAAGTTAATAACATTTATCGCTACCCATAAAACATATCCTGTTCGCTGTGTGTGTGTGTGGGTATTTTTGGATCTGTGAAATGGGAAAAGGGAAATGGGGCTGTGTAAAAGTTACTGCAACAAGTTTAACCTTTTTTCCGGTTCGGCAAGGCGACTTCCTTGGCCTTGCTTGGCGCTTCCGGTTTCCCGACCAGCGAGCCAACATTGACTTATTCGCCGCACAAATTGAACGCACGCGACTGTGCACTGAGAGAAAATATTTGACATTTTGAAAATTAGCTCACCTATTTAAGTTTAACAAGATTTTCTTATTTTATAAAATTAAATGTTTTTTAAGAACCATTTCCAGCTACATTTGATTAGATACAAAATTATTTCATAAAATCAAAATTATATTTAAACCTTGACTAATTTCGGTTTTTTAAAAAAGAATTTGTAGCCAATAAAAAACTGTGAAATTCCGTTTTGAAAATTTTTTTAAATTTCACTCAAAATCAGACTCTAATAATTACAAAAAAGAAAGATTATTATTTTAACAAAAAATGTTATTCATCCTTGTTTTGGAATATTAAAATGTCCCTTACTTCTGCTTTTATTCCATAAGGTTTTTTTCTCTGCATATCGGCGCCAATAGCTAGCCTCACTTTGCCTAATAGTTTAGCAATCGCTTTAAGTACTTGAGCGTTCTGTGCCACTGAGCACTTGAGTGGTTCAAGGAAGGTGCCAGGACCTTCCTTCCAGGAACTGTTGACACACTCATCCCGGCAATGTCTCCCAGGATTCCCCGCCACCCCCAGATAACCGCGGCAATCTCACGAAATGCATTGCTCAAATTGCATTGCACTTTAACGCCGGCCTCTGCATTTCATTTCCCTTTTCCCCTGAACAGTTTGACATCCGATAACTCAGAAATGGCATTAGTTTAATCTCTTCCGATCGAAATGTCCGCTTCTCATTTCCCCAAGGCGAAAAGCTGTGTCGATTGGTCTGGGTCGAAGGGAAACCTTTACGATTTACGACTAAAATCCGGTTTCTAGGATTGAGTTTCTTAAATTCTGGCAGAGAGCAATATCGATAACATCGACTCTTTTATAATTTAGCGAACATCGATGACTTGGGCTCATTATCGAGATTATTGCTTAGCTGAATAGTTTAATTTTACATGTAATTTTTGGTATATTTTGAGAACAAATAGTTTTGAGCCTATCATTGACTTTTCCTTTTCACTTTAATCGAGGTAAAAGATAGATAGATCTCTAATTTCCAAACCATCGATAATATCGATAACCAAAACTAGTGTTTTAATAGATGGTAAATAATTTGATAATAAATTCTAAAAAATAATATACTATAATTATAATTATTAGAATATAATAAAATATATCTAATTATAGCTATTTTTAATGCGATTTGTAAAAATATCCCCGATTTAAATAGAAGAATTGACACATAGGCTTTATTATAGTTTCCCCTAAACACGTTAAATTTATTGGCTCCCCAGCGTACAGATAGCCCTAATCAATGCGGTACTAAAGCATCCAGTTAGAGCCCATAAATAATGTCAGACATTCGCTAGTCAGTCGACCCATAAATAAAGTGCAGGGTCCGCCGCACCAAAGCGCCCAAGTATTTCTGCGTTCGGAAAATCTTTGGCCCTCCGTCGAGTTTACAACTCAACTTGAGTTGAAAAATGGCTGAAATATTTGGCGTCTAACGGCGTTTTAAAGAGCCCGCAACGATATGCAAATGGTGGGGGATGGTGAAGAGCATCACCTCAAGCAGGTAAAAAAGGAAAAACTCCAAAAAAAAAAATAAATGCGAAGGAGAAAAAATCGCATGCCTATGCATCGTTCCATTCTGTTTTATGGTTCATAAACTTTCGCTCCTTGGTGAGTGCTTTTTGCCCTTTTTTTTATGGCGAACGTTGAATAAAAAACTGATTTGTTTTGCGCCCCCCTCCGCTTGTCCCCTCCCCTTGTCCCCTCTCCTTTGCCCCTCGTTCAACGTTTGATGTTGCCGGCTGTTTTGGGCTGCTTTGGCTGATTTCAGCCATTTGTTGCCACCAAAATGCGGCTCAGTTTTCCTTGGCCTTTTCCTTTTCCGGGGCTAACATATGGCACTCACTTCAGCACTCCGGCTCACAATCACAATCTCAATCAACATCATCATCAGCGTCATCATTACGCTGACGAGTTGTTAATGATGAACATAATGACGACACGGAGCGCTTTGGGCCAACAAAGTTGTTAACATAAAATGGCTCGCTGCACACATGTACACCCACAATTTGCTCAGATTTCCCAAGTATTTACAGTGCCTGAGTGTGTGTGTGTGTTTGTGTGTGTGTGTTTAACCACTTTCACCTTTTATAGTCCGCATCTGTCACTGCAGTCGTTTTTCACCTGTGAAAAATGTGAAGGGCAGGCAAATAAGAACGAAACGGAACGAGAAAGGCACGTGGAAAAACGAAGGGAAATTTCCAGCGTAAACAGTTTAATCGGCTTTATGTGAATTTTATTTTAAAATGCATGAGTGGATTTCAAATGTAGAGCCACTTATCCTGTAGCTCTCACTGAAAATCAGAATATTCTAGTATCCTTAAAAAAATGGAGGACCGAAATGGGCTAAAAGGGATTTTTAGTTAGTTTTTATCGGAATGTAAAAGAAAATTTTCAAATCGGACCATTCATTAAAAAGTTATGAGCATACATATAATGCATTTCCGATAGATGGCGCCACTTTCAAGCGTTATTTCTCTTCTTCATAAAATCCCAAATTATAAATATACTTTCTTATCTTATCCTTAAGACAGACAATCCCCAAAAAATAAATATACTTTCTCATCTCACCTTCAAAATGGTTATCAATCAATCGATAAAAATAAGCAAATCATTTTTCACTCTGCACCACATTTTCGGCGAAAACTTACAGGAAAATAAAATGTGAAAATTTCATTAGATTTTGCATTTGAAGAAGGCAAAAAAAAAAGAGAGATTGGGGGGTTGTTTGTGGGACTCGGCCTCAAACTTTGCGACTGCCGGGGGGTTGGGTAAACTTTTCATGTTTTTTCTCCCTGGGTTTTTCCAGTTTTCGGGCGGCTTTCATGCCGGCCGCGGGCGATGGATGATTCTGATTTTGATTTAGCCCATGTTGCTGTGGGTTACCGGTCGTATGAGCAATGTAAACAGCAAGGCTTCTCCATGATGAAAAGCAGGCTTGCTAGCTGAAGTCCAAATGAGATTCTCAGTATTTTTAGAAGAACAAAAAAAAATGCCAGTTTTAAAGCTCGCCACTTTCTACACCAAATTCTTCCCCTCGCAGAGAGTGCGTTGCTGGGAGCTGCAGCGCCGGAGGCAGCTGATGAGGTTCCTGGAGCAGCGAAAGCTGGAAATGGAGTACCAAACTGAGGATCTAATAGCTCCCAAGGCATCCTCCCACTTCGAACTGCATTCGAAGCATGTGATTGGCTGCTTTCAGCTGGGCTTCGAGCGAGATCCGCTGACCGAGAGGCTAGAGATCACGGCCACGCTGCCCAGCGCGCGACTTCCGCCGGAAACGGAACCAGCGCCGCAGGACGAGCTGCTCTACGAGCTGTTCGTGTGCAGCAGCCAGGGTCGCCTGCTGGCCAGGATCCCCTTCCTGGAGAGCGACTACCGACGTGCCGCCCACAGGGCCATCAATCGCATGTCCGCCTAGTGCCAAACGAGACCTCCACATTCTGCATTCCCTTTGACATGCGGATGCATACTGTCCTGTCAGTTTCCTCACTTTGAGTATCGATTACCTGCTTCACCGCCATTCGCAGCTCCACCTTCTGAATTGGAAGCTGGCACGTAAATTACCTGCGAGCTGCACACCTGTCAACTGATCCTTGGGCCTCAATAAATTTAATGTAACTGGATGCCTTTAGTGTTTTTTGTAAAATGAATGTACATTGTACATACTCATCACGGCAGTGGACGGCATTACGCGTAGTGACGAAGCGCACCTGACTACTTTCTATAGATCTTGGGAGTTTTTGAATGAAAGTTGTTTTCCCTTTGTCGATTCGAAATTATTTAATGGAACTAAAAATAAGATTTCTAGGATTACATTTTTCTAAAGCGGTAAGATTGTAAGAATTTTTACAAATTTATTTATTTAGTTGAATGTGTAGTAACTTTCGTCACAAAATTATAAATCATCACTTTTAGGAGGCATTTATTTTATATATTAAGTCAACATATTTGCATTATTTTACGTTATTACATTAGCATTAAATATATTAATAATTTGTCTAATGAATAAATTAAGTTAAATGTTGTGCTTCAAATAAAAAAAAGATTAAAAGCTAAGGTAAACGAATTAGTGCAATAAATTAAAAAAATATATATATTAAATATATTTAAATCGAAAATATTTTGGAAAAAGTTCCGAACTTAATGCAAATACTTTTACCAAAAATAAAGAAAAATGTAAACATATTTAGTACATATTCTTCTGCTAGAAAGCCACCTTCATTTGCCAAGCTCTTTAATGAAGTAAAATAAAATAAATATGGCGAAATTCAAACCCAAGTTATTGACATGAAATTAGCAATCAGGGCAATGCAAACTTTGGCCTTCAATCAATGTTGTTTTGACAGTTGCCTGATTTTGGGCTCTTCAACTTAAATTCACATTTTCAAACTGGCCTCAATTCAAATAAAACTCTTTAGAAAGATATATACACATATATTGCCTTTACTGTGCTGAAATATTAATGGGGCTTTTCCCGCCTCATCCCGGCAAAGGCAAGGGCTGTGAAAAATCAACAAATCCAAAATGTAAAGTCATAAGATAAACCACTTTAATAATCCCTCGTAAGCGATAATTGCAATTGGACGGGATCTGCGGTGGCTGAAAAAATAAAAAAAATATATATAAAAGGGGGACCGGAGGATGCCAATAATTCCGACCATATATCCACTTACCACGCACTCACACAGACGCATATGCAAATGTGCGTGTGCGTGTGTGTGTTTGTGTATCCTGCATATAAGACGACAAGACCCCAAAGAACATGCTATCAATTTTATTTTTATTTATTTTACTCCCCGTCCACGCGCCCATTTTGCCTCGCATTTGTTTGCTCTTGGCTCAGGCTGAGCATATTTTGTAGCTCGTAAAAGTTTTTGATATAAAATGTAAACAAAGGCGAAATGGGACACGGGGAACAGAGCACACAGCCGCCAAATACTGGGAAAAATTTTAGCAAATAACATTTAATTATTTATAATTCACCAACTAATTAAGTTGGTGGCAAAATTAAATTTTTTAAAATTCTTCTCAACAATATTAAATTTTTAAAAATATTTTCAAACATTTATCGTGAATTTCTCTCAATGTTTTGCCAAATTCAATCATTCAACTTAAGCTACTTTTCGCTCAGTGCTGGCAACTCAAAATTATGGCGCGTTTTGTAACCAGCAAAAGGCCAAAACGAGTTTCGTCTTTCGCTTGCTTGTTTTTGTTGCGGCTTCTCCTTTTTCCGCCGCCCCTTTGCACCTCTTCCGTTTCCCTTTTCCGCCATTTTGAACAGCCATTGCGGGTGGGTGTGTGTGTGTGTGTGAGAGAGCGTGCCCAACGAGCCCTTTCCTTTCAATGCTCGATGCTCACGCACTTGCACATATTAATTAAAAAGTTCAGGGTCAGGCCAAGAGACAGACATCAGCTGGCCGAACAACCGAACAAGGGCCGAAACGAAAAGGGGGGCGAGAAAAAAAGTAAACGCTGGTCAAAAAGGGGCGAAGGGGCGAGTGGGCGGGAGGAGCCCCCGATCCCCGGCTATTTTTAGCCTGCCCCGGCAATGTTAGTCAAAAATTTCTGTGTTGCTCCTGCATAATTTGTTTACCCATCTGGTTCGGTTCGCCCTGCTACCCTGTAATTTTTCAACAGCATTTATATTGCTACAAAAAATGAAATATAAAATATTTCAATGGTATTCCATGAACAATTCAAAGGAATATAATAATTTGAAAAAGATATTGTAATTTTTACTTAAAGATCAAAAATAAATGGGATTTAAAGAAATATAATAATACAAATTCATGGAAAATGTATTTGCCATTTCTTCTTACAACTTTGTTATTAACAAAAATTAAAATTAAAATATTTCAGATTTATTAAAATATTCCAAAAGCATTTTCTTTGACAAAATAGTCCTTTTAGAACTATTATTAATTTAAGTGATTAATATTTGTATTTTAAGGAAGTACAGACAGGGTATTAACAGTCGTAACACAAGGGTAATTTTCAAAAAAGCCGTTTTGCACTAGTTGACTTGCCATTTATCAGTAACAGGTCTCCTGCAGGACTTCCCCCAAGCCACAAAAAAGAAAAATATGAACAGCCAACGAAAGCTGAAAACAAAAGCGGGTGGCACACACACACCCTCCATGGGGAAAAATGGGGGAGGTCCTTGCGGGTCACGGAAACTGTGCGTAACTATAATTAATTTCATTTTAGACTGGTTAGCAAATAAACGAGCAAACGATGCGGTTCGTTCGCTGGCTGCTTGTTAAGCTCTCCGCCTCTCTTCTCACCTCTCCACCGAACGAAGAACTACCCACCGAACCACCCAAAAAACACACCCACTCACCAAACCATCGGTTCGTTTTTGGCCAGTTGAGACACTATTTTTGACATCGTCCTTGTTGCCATGTTGTTGGCTCTGCACTTTGCCAGCACTTGACTGCCCAACTTTCGGCCCTGTGCCTCCCCCACCCCAAAAACCACCCGAAAACCAACCGAAAACCACCCAGACCACCGCCCACTTGTAGTATAACTGTTGCTCATGTTGCGGGATTTCATTTCGAGTCGGTTGTCGGGCGTTGAAGTCCTTTGAAGGACCCGAGCCGAACCGACGCTCAACCCTTATCAAAAATTCAACGGCAAGATTTTATATCCCCGAAATTATTGATTCAACTTGAATGCCGAATCATTCCTCATCCTCAGAAAAAGAAAGTTATTCCTCAGCCTAATCGCCTGGAACTCATTAACTTTCGTTCGCCGCTAAAAATTTTGTTTATATTTGCTAGTCAGTGCTGGCAAATTTTCCTTTTTTTCGGGCATTAATAGTAGGCCTTGATGAGGAATTATATAATATTTAGAAATTGAAAATGTTACACAAAAAATATGGCAATCAAAATTCAAATTGTAATTTTAATTATATAAAATCTTCCTTAAAAAAACTTAAAAAGGGGAAACAAATATTATTCCGTTTTAAATTTAAGAAAATACATTAAATATCACAGCTTATAAATGGAAAACTTTCTTTTTACCAATAACAATACAAAAAATAAATTTAACTAGCCAGAAAATTGGCTTAAAATGCATATAATTTGTCCAAACTTCGTTTGCTAACAACTTTCATCATAAAAAAGACTCTACAAATGTTTTGCAACTTTTCCAGACTGACATTTAAGATGAAAAGTTATTTGCCTTGGCCCAAAACAAAAAAGAACAAGGCTCGAAACAGTTATTGTTTAAAACCTCTTTTGGTTGATAAGTAGCTGAAAATAATCAACAAATTCTAAAGCATTTTATTTAATATTTATTATTTATTTATAATCCAAGAGAAGAAGAGGTTTACCTGATTGAAATTGATAAATTGATATTAAAAAATATATAGATAATTGCCTGATATAAATATAATAAATATATATACTTTCGGATATTTTTGGGCTCTCTTGCTAAAAATAATAATTAATAATTTCTAAGCCATTTTATTTTATACTTATTATTATGTATAATAAAGTAAAGTATCTTTACTAGAGGTTTACCTGCTTGAAATTGATAAATTGATATTAAAATATAGAGATAATTGCCTTAAAAATAATAAATATAAATATTTTCGGATATTGATAAATACGTATTGAAATACAAAGACAATTGCCTGGTAAATTGAATAAATCCCGGGGAAATTATTGCCACCAACTTTAGTTATTTAAAGTATGGGGAGGGCCAGTGACCTTGGTTAAATAAATAAAAATGATCCGAAACCGCGCCACAGTTGGTTGGGCCGTAAGTCATCCCGAGATCCCGAGATGATTCCATCAAATATGCATGGCCCATCATCATCATCGTC
Organism: Drosophila prostipennis; assembly: GCA_037075205.1. Lineage (NCBI taxonomy): Eukaryota > Metazoa > Arthropoda > Insecta > Diptera > Drosophilidae > Drosophila > Drosophila prostipennis. Next base: position 22,414 of record JBAMCJ010001257.1, on the reverse strand, counting down.
ATCATTGGATATCCCGGCAGCCAGGGCCGAGCTGTCCATTTGAATTATGCATGCATAGACAGCAGAAGCGGGCGGAAAAGCTGGTGGGGAAAATGACGGGGGGGAGGGGGAGGAAAAGCGGGTGGAAAAGGGGTTGTCAGCGCCAGGAAAGCGCAGCATGGCGCCTGCCAAGGAAATTAGATTTTCCAGCAACAATGCCCCCTTGGTGTGCCATTCTATCTGTGTGTGTGTGTTGGTGTGTGTTGGTGTGCGAGTGTTAGCCAGTTGGACAAAACGGCTTAAGTGTTTTTGCCAGCGCCTTTTCACCCGATTTGCATAATGCTCGCCGCGGTCGCCTGAAAAGTATGCTACAACTTTTTATCAACTTTGTCAGCGGAAATTATGCTCAGCACGAGTTAAAGTGTGTGTGTGTGTGTGTGTTATTGCACACACACATAGAAGCACCGGTCAGTTACGGTTCAATATCGCAAATGATATATGTATATATGCGAGTGGCCCCTATAAAACTCGCTTTAATTATTTATTTATTCAAATGGTTGGCCAGGCTTCTAAGCCGAAAAGCCTTCTACAAAGGGCGGCACGAAGAAAATTGTGAAAACCCAAGGGGGAAAAGGGGAAAAGCTGGAAAAAGGCAAGGGCAAAGGCAAAGGCAAAGACGGAGGAAAAGCATTTTTCCAACTTTCCCCAAACGTTTCCTCCAAGAAATTGAAAGTGGCACGCGCAAATTACTTAATCCTACTTTCCAAGTACTTACTGCATATATATAAATTTGTACAGTGAGCTCTCGATAATAAATAAAGGTGAGCATTTAAAAAATATACAACTTTTTCTTAAGGGCAATAAATTACAAATCTATTTTTAAGGACTAAAACTAAAATCAATGCATTTACAAATTCCAAATTAATTTACTTTAAAGTTCTAGCAAGTTTTCTTAAATTTTTTTCTCTACAGAAAATGTACAAAAATTTAATAAAAGGTCATTCAACAAAGCTTTCACTGTTTTGTGTACACACAAAATTTACAGGCTAGGGCGGTAAATGCCTACACGTACTTTCTTCGTCCTTTGATCTAATTTACCAAGCATTTTCAGGTATTTCAACTTTGAATGCCAAAAACGAAACCCAAGATGACAACAACAACGCCCCACAAACAAAAATGCCAAAAAGAAAAAATTCCAAAAAAAAAAAATTACAAAAAATAAAGCCTTAAAGACGAAAATGAAAATGAAAATGTTAAATGAAAATGGCCCCAAGAGCCGTCACTTTTCACGTGTCTCCAGTGAGTCCTGGCAGTTAATCAATGAATAGCCGCACCCAAGTGTCCTGCTCCCTCCACCTGAAGGTCCTGCCAGAGGATGCTGGACGAGGACTCCCTCGCAATTACATCAAAAGGAAACTGTTGGCAAAGAGCCCAAGCAATATTTCAAGGGGGCTGGCCAGCCGACAGACGCTCTAAAATTAACTAAATAGCAGACGGCAGAGTCACCCGGAAAACCACCCGAAAACCACCCGAAAAACCATCCCGCCAAACATTCCGCACCAAGGGGACACGAAAAGTCACTTAGAAGACGGGGAATCAAAAGAAAGACGGCCAATGTCCGCCAGGTGCCAACTTTTCCTTTTCCTTTTTTCATTTCCACTTTCTATTCCTAGAAATTGCATTTTATTGCCAGGACAACGGGAAAATATAAATAAAAGTAAAAGGAAGAGCTGAATAGAACCGCAAACCATGGCAAAACGTAAAATGTTCACCATTTAACTAAATTGTTTCATTTAGCGGTGGAACAAAGTGGAACTGGGGGAAATAAAATGGAAAGGGCCGGGCAGAGGGGGTGGAGATAAATGGGTTCTTAAATATAATACAGATTAATGGAGTCAGGGGATTTGGTTCATCAAATCCCCCAGAAGTTGCCCGACTTTTTCAGTGGGCGGGTATTTAAGACTACTGAAAATAGCAGAATGCATTTCATATATTTCATTTTCATATTAATTGAAATATATGTTTAGTGGGTAATTCCATTTTTGCCTTATATAAATTTTAAAAAATTTAATTATAATTTGTTTAGGCCTTTTAACAATTTATATTTAAATTTTATAATTATAAAAAACATGTTTACTGTGAAATTTAATTTGTTCATCAATATAATAATAAAGATTGAAATGTAAAAGGGCATTTTAAATTTTATTTATATATTTTTAAATTTAATTTTTCTAATAACGACTAAAAATTGCTATTTAATTTAATGTGAAATTAAATTTCGAGTATAGTGTTATAGTTTGTTAAAACAAAGTAAAACAGAACGGTCGATTTGATAATAAAGCGTGTTAAATATACTGGTTTTACTTGGAATAAACTTTTAATTAGACCGCAGTGTTGAGTGAGCACTTCTTCGGCCAAAGAAAGTTTATCGAGCTTGCAGAAAATTGCACTCGGTTTGTGGGAGAAATAGAAAAAGTGGCTGCCAGGTGCTGAGATGTGTTTTTGCCTCACAGTGCTGCTCAAACTGTGCTGATTGGAAACGTAAACGGAGGTGAAACAAATGCAGCAGCCGTCCCAATTGCCAGTTTTCCACTTTTCCGCTTTTCCGTGACCTCGACATCGACATCTCCCTCTCCATTTGCTGCTCCGGCTTAGCCGCAAACGCAAAACCGGACCGAAGGACACACAGGGAAAAGTGGGAAAATTGAGTTGAAAATTGTTCGTGGCACACACTTCACAGGCGAACGCAAATTGACAGCTGTCAATCAACCGGTCGCCCACTTGAGCCTCCTGCCAGGTGCCAGGTTCCCCAATCCTCCATCCTCCCATCCTGCATCCTGCATCCTGCATCCTCCATAACCTGCAGATCCTCTGGAGCCCGAAGATTGCCAGCTGCTATTGTGCACTTGAAATTGATTATAAGCCCTGACCCGAACTTTCCTCAAGTTTAAAAATCCACAAGCCAATAACTCTGGCAGGTAAATGCACTAGAAAAAACATTTTAAAAGAGCTCTTAGCATAATGAATAAATAATTTGAAAATAATAATTTTCATGATTAAAAATATATATCATAAAACTAAAAACTAGTGCAGACAAATTAAAACAAAAATTTATAACAAGGCAAAGGAATTAAAGGCTTTGTTATTATTTAGTTATTACTTAGTTAATAAACCTAAAGAGAAAAATATCAAATAAATAAAAAAGGCAACTGAGATTCAGACTATAGAAAAATTACCGGTTTCAGTGCTAAAAAGTTTTGTATTATTTTTCATTTAAAAACAATTATCTAAATTTATGGTAGGGTCTCTGAAAACGTTCTCTAAAATGTTTAAGTACTTTAAATAAATACTAAAAAAAATCCAAGAAGCTAGAATAATTCCCTGCAAAAACAAAAAGTGGAAAATGAAACATCATCGTGTCCCTCAAAAACGTACAAATGACAGGGCTTGTATCCAGTTGTGTGTACTTATTGGTCTCAAAATTGCTTTTCCCCGAGCATTTAACGTTTGCCAGAGAAAAAAAAAAGAGGAGTGGGGAGAGGAAACTTTGGTGCTTGGAACTACTTTGGCCAAGTGTTTCATTGACTGGCGGGGAAACTTGGACTCGGACTTTTATGAACCCGCCACACACTCGACAACTTCCGGTGCGGTCACCCTGCCCATGTCCTTGCCCACAGAAACAGGAGGGTGGTCCTGCCGCCTGGCAGTTATTAAGTTTATGGCCATAAACTTGCGGCCAAATAAGTTGATACTCCATTTTGATTGCCTCGGCAGAGCAGCCGCCTTTGAGCATTATAACTCATCTGGAATTCTGCGTCGACTGTTTCCATTTGGCAGCTGGCATTTGGCATCTGGCTGAAGTGCAGCCATCTGCTGGCCAGAAATTGTGCAGGCCAAACAAAAAGCAAAGTCAAGTACAGAGAAGTACAGTTGATTCACAAGTAGTTCAGGTGTTTATGGCCAAACTCACTTCTCCATTCAAAACGTAACCTTAAAAATGTATTTTACAGATCTTATAATATTTTCTACAACTAAAATACCAAAAAATGTTTTGTTTTTTTGTGGTAAGCTTAAATATACTTTACAAAATAAAACATCACAAATAAAATATTTCCTTTGGTGCATTAACTATTAAATTCAATTATTTGTGCATTAATAACAAGCCAAAAATGAGTGTATACTTACATACTCAGTTATAAGAAGCACTTTAGTTGTGGCAACCTTCTGAGAAAGCAAGCATTTCATTTATTTCTGAGGAAATAAATAGCTACAAATAAAACATGTTTGCTTCTTTATATGTTTCTTTTGGGCAACTGTGCTTATGATGTATTTAACCAATTACACGGAAAAACAGAGAATATAATATTGGAATCATGCGCGGATCCACGGGGGGTGATATGGGTGATATATCACCCCCCACTCGGGTGAAAAATGAAACGAATTTTGGTATTCAAAAAGTACGCACCAAAAATGTTGTTCTGATATCACCCCCCACAACAAAATCCTGGATCCGCCACTGATTGGAATTAAGAATTTGAAATTCTATTAAATAGATTTTATGGAAATTAAATTAAATTTACACAAAAGTCCCCCAGCACATTTTATATTTATTAAGTAATTTTATGTTATATTTATTATGATTTGATTGTTGTGTTTCTTGTTACATTTCTAAGTATTGATAAAACCTTATTGAAAACATTAAATAATTTATAAAATATTCTAATATATAGTACTATAATATGACCCCATATAATTAACCTGTAGTTTTTTAGACCCATTTAGTAAATCCCAAGAACCGTTTGTAAATTGAGATTTGCCAGCCATTCGATATATTCGAGCCCCATCCAATGCGTTTTAAACCACCAAATACCTTTTTTCTTCGATTTTTTCCAGTGTATCTCTGTGTCTCTGTGTGTGTAGCAAACCCATCAGAACCAAAAACCCCAAAAACCCCACCCAAAAGCCCCAATAAGACTAAACAATACAGATACCCAATCACCGCACTTTCGGCTAGCCGAAAACCGCGTACAAAGACCTCGACGAACCGAAAATCGGCTGCAAGAAAAAAGAGGAAGGATATAGGATATAGGCGACTAGAGAGGAGGGCCGCCGGAGCGGCAGGAGCCGAAGGATAACGCTCACTTTCGAGGATCGGCGGGCGCTGCCACAGAAACCAGAACATGCGCCATGTCAAAACTGCGGCATTACCGGTCCATGGATCAGCCCTGCAGCAGCACCTGCGTGGTCATACGCAAAAAGTTAGCAAGCCAGAAAGCCAGAAAAAGCCAACTGACCTCAAAAATCAGCGGAAAAGAGCGCTTTCGAATTTTCAAGCAAAACAAAAAAAACAAAAAACAAAAGCTTTTCTCTACTCTACGCTTTCCTCTATGATAATGCACGCCAAACAGCCAGGACTCTCACCTTGGAGCTTTCATGTCCTTGCCAACTTTTCACCGCATGCCAAAACACCAAACACACAGCTTTTTGTTTTGAAACTTTGAGCCTTTGGGCTTTCGCATGTCCTCTGAAAGCTCTGAAAGCTCTGAAAGCGAAAGCAAAAGAGCTTTTCCAACCAGCTAAACGCCGATCCAAAAATAACACCTGCCATTCAGCCATTCTTCTCCGCATGACTCTGTCGATTCTTCAATTTTCCTATTTTCCAATTTTCCTCACTGCCATTTTGACTGCATGCCAACTCTTAAAACTTTTAAATATTAAGCTAATAGAGTTTCGATTCCATTGAATTTACTAACCACCGCTTTGTATATTTTGCAGGACTATGACAGCCATTTGCTTCGTGTGCAACCTGCCCATCATGTCGCACCAAGTGGGTTTGGTGTGGCAGGGCGGCAACGGCTGGGACGATCTTGTGCGCGAACAGGTGGGTCTTAAAGGTTAACTAAATATACTTGAAAATATTTAAAGTGTTCCAAGAGAAAATAGTAAATGTGTTAATACAACCAAGAGTGCTAGAAGAAATGGTTCTGAATTACTGAACTTAAACTGTGGCCCTGAAAACGCGCTTGACCTTTAAATATAAAAAAAAAAAATTAAACAAAACATCCTACACTATCAAAGGTCATTAAAAAAGCTTTGAAGTGCAAGTATTTCAGGTTCCATTAAAAAGTAAGAAACAAAATAGAACTAGATTAAAATGATAATAATAAATTAATAATAAGACTGCTTTAATGGTTCACCTCTGTAATTCCTGAAAATAAATATGAAAAACTTTCAAATATGTTTAAAAGCTGTTAATTTTAGATGTAGAAATTTACTTGAAATACAATTTATAATATTTTATGCCTGAACAATTTATAGTATAAATGATTGTAGAAGTCTTAGAATGATAAATGATTAAAATATAAAAATAAATTCTGCACTAAAGCTGGAACAATTTTTTTTAACGACGCTTTTTCCATTTACAATTAGGAAAGAAATATAAAAAAGTATTCACTTTTTATCGATTTGTATTTTTACCTGTTTGAATTGTTGAATAAATTAAATTTAAAATTAAGAAATAACTTAACTGAAAAGAATAGAATAGTAAAAATAAATATTCGCATAGATTCCTATTAAATATTTAAATTTAAAAAAAAACGTAATATTTAATTGAATGATTAATTTAACAAATTAAAAAATATTATTAAATATAATATTTTCACATTTAAATTTAAGAAATACCGCAATGGATGAAAATCAAAGCGAAAAATATTTGGATTGAATATGAAATCTTTAGATTTACTACGTTTTTTTATCAGTGTTTTAGATAACATTTTTAATTTAATTTAATTTTGTTTACACTTAAAACTACATATATATTATTAATATTTTTTTGTAAATTTCAGCTGGAGGAGTCGACCATCCGGCAGCGGCTGGGCGGGCGGCGGGACTCGGCGGCGCAGATCACCACCCCGCCGAGCACCTCGCCGCCGCCGGGACTGCAGCGCCGGCGGCGCAGCTCGCTGGCCCAGCTGACGGACATCCTGCGCGAGTGGAGCGGCGGCACCACCAAGCAGCAGCAGCAGCACCACCAGCAGCAGCAGCAGCAGCAGCTGGCGCAGCAGGCGTCCCGCTCGAAGGCGCAGCTCAACCGCCGCGAGACGCTGGCGGACCTCGCCCGCAGTCTGCCGTGGCGCACCTCGACGACCACGGACGCCAGCACGGGCGCCGGCGGCGGGGGGTCGGGTGGTGGCGCCTGCACCACCTACATGGCGCCCCGCAAGCGCCGCGAGTCGTCCGCGGACTCCGGCATCCGGAGCATGAGGTCGCGCCGCGACTCGAACACCGCCGAGTTCGTGAGGCACTGGAATCGCCGCGAAAGCGGGGCAGTTGAGGAGCAGCCCAGCAGCTGCGTCGCCGTGCCCGTCGTCGTCGAGTGCTCTAAAAGCGTGAGTATCGGGGTGAATGGTTGTCTGGGGTCACATAGGATTACCTTCCCCCAAAAAAGAGCAAACCCCCTCGCAACGGAAGTAATAACCAATCAAATCGAGAATTTATAAAACAGCTTTTACTATTAAATAAACAAGTAAAATAGCCTATAGTTTAGAAAAAGGGAAATTATTCAGTTACTCTTAAAACAGATTTTCCAATTTCATGTTTTTACTTAATCTAGAGATACTCTTAAAGCAGATATTTCAATTTCATGTTCTTGACCTTAAAATCTAACAAAGAAATCGATATTCCAAAATAATTCAAAGACTTTTCTTGTCTTTTAAAATATTTAAACATTTTTTTAAACCAAATTAAATATTTGTAAATTCTTAGAAATCAACTTTAGTTTTAAAGTTATATTGCATTTAAATTTTTTTTTTAGAAATTTTCATATATACATACATAATTATTATATAGCTTTTTTGCAAAATACATACATATACGCTGAAAATGTTATTCAACCCAAATTTTAGAAATTCGTAGTCAATGGCGATTTAAAAAAAAAATTTGAAAAACAAATTTCAAAATAATTTCCTAAAAATCTATCCTTCAAATAAAGAAAACTAATTTCAAAAATTTCCAAAAATGATTTCCTAAAAATCTATCTTTCAAATAAAGAAAACCAATTTCAAAAAAATATCTCCTAAAAATCTATCTTTCAAATAAAGAAAATTTGATAAAGGCCAAAAAGTGTTTATAAAGTTCTAAAACACTGTGTGAATACTTTTTTGAGTGTAGATATAGGTACCAAATTTAGCTAGAAAATCTCCAAGCGAGTTCCCTTGCCAGATGATCCATAGTAGGAGGAACCTGCACCTGTGACTTGACTCCAACCTGACCACCACCTCGACCTCCTCTCTTTCTCCGTCTCTCCAAAAACCACTCCACACTTAACACTGCACAATCCACACCGATAACCACCGCACATCCAAAAACCACCAGGCTTCCCGTCGCGGATCCGGCGAGAGCTACCTGTCCGGCAGTCGGCGCGATAGCAACGTGGCCGGTCGGGTGACCACGCCCCCGCCTCCGGGCAAATACCAGATGGCCAAGAAGCGCGACTCGCTGGCCGCCCCGGAGTTCCCCAACTTCCGTCAGGAGCAGCGGCCGTCCACCAGTTCGGCGGGCTCCTGCTCCGACCACTCCATGCCCCTGATCTCGACGCACTCGAGCACGAGCACTCACCACCTGGCCACCCACTCCCAGCAGGTGGACTCCGCCTGCCAGGCCCTGCCGCCGCCGACGATCATCACCAGCTCCGTGACGCCGCCGGCGACGAGTCCGACGGCGCCGAAGGGTCGCCGGGACTCGCAGACGCAGTGCGGCCGGGTGAACCGGCGGGACTCGAAGGCGGGCGTCAGTCCGGAGCGGGCGCCACGCCTCCAGCGGCTGCAGCGCCAGGCGACGGCCTTCGACGAGGGCTGTCTGCCGGGAGGCGGCGGCGGCGGCAGCAGGCGTGGCTCCCAGCCCGCCCTGAGTCCCGATCCGCCCGACGACTGCGGCGAGCGGCGCACTTCTCGCCGGGACTCCCTCTCGCCGGACAGCGCTTCGCGCGGCGGTCGCCGGGACTCGAGGACCCACCTGTCGCCGGACCGGTCGCATGAAAGGGACGGAAGCCCCCGGCGGCACACGCTGCGACGGCAGAGCAGCTCGGCGGCCAGGTCACCGAGGTCGCCGGACTCCAACAGCTGCTGCTCCTCGCGGGACCCCAGTCCCTGCTCCCGGCCGCAGACACAGACGACCGTCGAGCAGAACCAACGGCCGACCATCCGCAGGCAGTCGACCACCGAGGAGATCCTCATCGCCCGGGGATTCCGGCGACAGTCGACCACCGAGGAGATGATCCGCTGCCGCAACTTCCGGCGGCAGAGCTCCCAGAGCGACGACGTTTGTCGGTGAGTGACTCAAAAAATTACAAATTCAATCTATAATGTTGTATTTCAAATCTGAATTTTCAATTGCCTGATTTAATTGAAAAGTATTTAAAGCTAGATTGTTGGTCATATTAAATTCAAGCATTTAAAAACAAAGTTTAATATCCTTAAATTGACAATCATTTTAAAATTTTCCTTTACATGTTCTTATTTAAATAAGAGTTTGTTTATTTAACTTTATGATAAAAATATGTAGTTAGATTAAATATTTTTATGGGAGTTCTTCTTTAATTTATTTAATTTTATTTTAAACACGAAATCACTATGCCAAGTATTTTTGGCACTTTCAAAAATTCAAAGTTTTATTGAACAATGCAATTTTTGCGAATTTTTCGTAATCTTTCTCTTTGAAATTACTGTGAGTAAGAGCGAGGGATAAATATTTAAAGCTAAGCTACCGTTATTCAAATATGATATTATTGATCCATAAATTATAATGATACGAAATCATATAAAATATAAATTTTTGTAGCAGTAAAAAGTAAAGAAAAGTGTTAAATAATAAGCAGGGAATTATCTATGGTCTTTTAATAACATAAATAAATAATTGTTTTGATAAAATACCTATAATAATAATAATGTTAACCTTTTATTCACAGTTATCGCGGCAGACGTGACTCCTCGGCGCAGATAATCGATGGAACCATCGGCACGATGACCGTGGAGACGACCAGCACGTTCTTCGACTCCAGCACCCAGACAGGTGAGTCCTTTTTCGAATTTCTACCGCACTCGTTGGTCCTGCCAACCGGATGCAGAGCTTTCGTTTCCGCCGCGAAGCTCTCGAGCTTTCGGTTTCCCAGCCATTTCCCTCGGCTTCTGGGGGGGCAAAAGCTGCGAACAGCTGCTGGGCGCCAGGACAGCTGTTCCAGCTGGCAAGGACCTGTCCACTCGGCGCTCAGCTCGCGTCCTTTCGCCTCGATTCGATTCAGTTGGTGTTGAAGTCGCAGACGTGCCACAAGCACCGCAGCAGCCAGTCATAAAAAAGCATAGCGCAGCCGGCGAAACAAATAGGGGAAAAATCGAAAGGAAAAACTAAGAGAAAATATAGAGCGAGCGTGGAAAGTAAATACGAGTGTCGCACACTCGAGCAGCCAGGGAAGCAGAAGCGCGGAAAACTATGCAACGATTTTTGGCCAACTATCGCTGAAGTTCCGAACCTCCTCGCCATTGCGCATAAGTGTGCCTGCGAGTGTGTGCGTGTGCGTTGGCTGTGCGTCTCTGTGTGTGTGTGTGTATTTTTCATATCCTGCCTTGTATTTTATATTCCAATTCTTTTTTTTGCTGTGCGTGCGTGCGGTGTGTGAACACTTTTCATTGTTGTCGTCCTGTTGCAGCCTGCAACATCCCGAAAATAAAACCCAAATAAAGCCGAGTAAACAGCTGAAGGCACAAACAAAAACAGCAGCGACGTGGCCGAGTACGTCGATGTCGTCGGCGGCAGCAGCGGCGCAGGCAGCGGCGGCGGCAGCGGCAGCGGCGGTACCGCCAGCGTCCCCGCCCCGCTGCGCAGTGGCCGTCGGCAGCCGTCGAGCAGCAGCGCCAGCAGCAGCAGCAATCGCAGTCGCAGCGGTCTGTATATACCTTCTATATGTCGTACCAAATATCATAACTGAACAGAAAGGGGATCCTATATATTCGTATGGATATTTGCAGGGCTTTCGGGTGGAAAGTTACTTACTTGTTGCATGTGAAAGTGGGCGAGTTGCCAAATAAACATGGCCCGAATCCACAAAGAAAATAAAACTTAGTTCTTATATGCATTTATAACCAATATATAGATTTAGTAATACTATTCAAACATTTTAGGGGCACCCAAAAATACGGGAATAATTTTTAATGGCTAATTGATCATTTGCATTAAAAAGCAAGTTCAAGAGCCAAAAAAAACGAATTCGTAATGATATTGAAATACAATTTACGTACTTAGTACTTACTTACCCAAAAAATAAATCCCTAATCCTTTCTCAGCCAAATTGTAATATTTGTAATATTCCTGAAAATTTTTAAGACCTGGTTTTCAATAGGATTATTTTAAAAAAAAATGGATAATATTTTTAAAAAATATTTAACCACTAATTATATTCAAAAATATTATTTTATTATTTTTTCTTAAAATACATTTAAAATTTATTCGCTTAGATATTTATTTCTCGTTCGTGTTAAATAACTGAAATGCTAATTTTTGTATCTGTTTACATTGACCTTTCGTCCGGAGTTTAAGAAATATTCAGCTGCTCAATTTTCCGAGAATTTTCCGACCTTTTGCCTTTTTGGCAATCGCACAAGGCGCCACGCCCCCTCCCCCTCCCCCTCCTCGTTCTTGCCGCCCCCCAAATGGCTTTTAATGAATGAAAGTGCAGTGTCTGCGGGTGTGTATGAGTGTATGTGTGCCAGCCAGTGTGCTGGTATGCGTGAGTATCTGTGTGACAGTCGGGAAATGAATGAGTGCTGACTTCTGCCCACTCTCTCTCTCTCTCACTCTGTTATGAATGAAATGCGAATCGAGTTTGATACTGATGCAGCAGCAACAACATTGGCCATTTCCTATTTCCCATTTTCCGCCACGCCCCTCGTCGCATTTGCCCAGCATTTCCCAGCTGCCGGTGCAACAAGTTCTCCTTCGCGATGGCCAGCGAAAAACTTTGGTCGCATTGAAATGCAAAATTTATTGATTCAACTTGCTGCCAGACGGGCGACATTCAAAGCCAATCGAATGGCTGCACTTGAGCACAGGAGCACTCGAGGTCAGGGCTTCAAAACATGAGTTGCGGTGAAATTATTAAAGGCCAGGAATTCTTTTTAAATTAGCCGGAAGAGAGGGAACCTTTCTTGGTGCTAGAAAAGTTACAAAAATTATTTCCACAAAAAAATCAGTATTTTTGGCGTAACATGAGAAAAAATGGTCAGAATATCATATGTCATACCATTTTGAGCTCGTAGTTAAATTCCCTATCGATTGACATTCAAATATAGAAATTTTAACTGTTTTAAATTTTTTGTAAAAAATTGTGACCCTACCCCTTATAAAAAATGCAAAAAATCATAATCGTGTTCTTTCGCACAAAAATATCAGTATTTTTGGCGTAAAATGAGAAAAAACGGTCAGAATATCAAATGTCATACCATTTTAAACTCGTAGTTAAATTCCCTATCGATTGGCATTCAAATATAGAAATTTTAACTGTTTTAAATTTTTTGTAAAAAATTGTGACCCTACCCCTTATAAAAAATGCAAAAAATCATAATCGTGTTTTTTGCACAAAAATATCAGTATTTTTGGCGTAAAATGAGTAAAAACGGTCAGAATATCAAATGTAATACCATTTTGAGCTCGTAGTCAAATTCCCTATCGATTGGCATTCAAATATAGAAATTTTAACTGTTTTAAATTTTTTGTAAAAAATTGTGACCCTACCCCTTATAAAAAACGTTAAAAATCATAATCGTGTTTTTTTGCACAGAAATATGAGTATTTTTGGCGTAACATGAGAAAAAACGGTCAGAATATCAAATGTAATACCATTTTGAGCTCGTAGTTAAATTCCCTATCGACTGGCATTCAAAGATAAAAATTTTAACTGTTTTAAATTTTTTGTAAAAAATTGTGACCCTACCCCTTATAAAAAACGTTAAAAATCATAATCGTGTTTTTTGCACAAAAATATCAGTATTTTTGGCGTAAAATGAGAAAAAAACGGTCAGAATATCAAATGTCATACCATTTTAAACTCGTAGTTAAATTCCCTATCGATTGGCATTCAAATATAGAAATTTTAACTGTTTTAAATTTTTTGTAAAAAATTGTGACCCTACCCCTTATAAAAAATGCAAAAAATCATAATCGTGTTTTTTGCACAAAAATATCAGTATTTTTGGCGTAAAATGAGTAAAAACGGTCAGAATATCAAATGTAATACCATTTTGAGCTCGTAGTCAAATTCCCTATCGATTGGCATTCAAATATAGAAATTTTAACTGTTTTAAATTTTTTGTAAAAAATTGTGACCCTACCCCTTATAAAAAACGTTAAAAATCATAATCGTGTTTTTTTGCACAGAAATATGAGTATTTTTGGCGTAACATGAGAAAAAACGGTCAGAATATTAAATGTAATACCATTTTGAGCTCGTAGTTAAATTCCCTATCGACTGGCATTCAAAGATAAAAATTTTAACTGTTTTAAATTTTTTGTAAAAAATTGTGACCCTACCCCTTATAAAAAACGTTAAAAATCATAATCGTGTTTTTTGCACAAAAATATCAGTATTTTTGGCGTAAAATGAGAAAAAACGGTCAGAATATCAAATGTCATACCATTTTAAACTCGTAGTTAAATTCCCTATCGATTGGCATTCAAATATAGAAATTTTAACTGTTTTAAATTTTTTGTAAAAAATTGTGACCCTACCCCTTATAAAAATGCAAAAAATCATAATCGTGTTTTTTGCACAAAAATATCAGTATTTTTGGCGTAAAATGAGTAAAAACGGTCAGAATATCAAATGTAATACCATTTTGAGCTCGTAGTCAAATTCCCTATCAATTGGCATTCAAATATAGAAATTTTAACTGTTTTAAATTTTTTGTAAAAAATTGTGACCCTACCCCTTATAAAAAATGCAAAAAATCATAATCGTGTTTTTTGCACAAAAATATCAGTATTTTTGGCGTAAAATGAGTAAAAACGGTCAGAATATCAAATGTAATACCATTTTGAGCTCGTAGTCAAATTCCCTATCGATTGGCATTCAAATATAGAAATTTTAACTGTTTTAAATTTTTTGTAAAAAATTGTGACCCTACCCCTTATAAAAATGCAAAAAATCATAATCGTGTTTTTTGCACAAAAATATCAGTATTTTTGGCGTAACATGAGAAAAAACGGTCAGAATATCAAATGTAATACCATTTTGAGCTCGTAGTTAAATTCCCTATCGACTGGCATTCAAAGATAAAAATTTTAACTGTTTTAAATTTTTTGTAAAAAATTGTGACCCTACCCCTTATAAAAAACGTTAAAAAACATAATCGTGTTTTTTGCACAGAAATATCAGTATTTTTGGCGTAAAATGAGTAAAAACGGTCAGAATATCAAATGTAATACCATTTTGAGCTCGTAGTTAAATTCCCTATCGACTGGCATTCAAATATAGAAATTTTAACTGTTTTAAATTTTTTGTAAAAAATTGTGACCCTACCCCTTGTAAAAATCGTTAAAAATCATAATCGTGTTTTTTGCACAAAAATATCAGTATTTTTGGCGTAAAATGAGTAAAAACGGTCAGAATATCAAATGTAATACCATTTTGAGCTCGTAGTCAAATTCCCTATCGATTGGCATTCAAATATAGAAATTTTAACTGTTTTAAATTTTTTGTAAAAAATTGTGACCCTACCCCTTATAAAAAACGTTAAAAATCATAATCGTGTTTTTTTGCACAGAAATATGAGTATTTTTGGCGTAACATGAGAAAAAACGGTCAGAATATCAAATGTAATACCATTTTGAGCTCGTAGTTAAATTCCCTATCGACTGGCATTCAAATATAGAAATTTTAACTGTTTTAAATTTTTTGTAAAAAATTGTGACCCTACCCCTTGTAAAAATCGTAAAAAATCATAATCGTGTTTTTTGCACAAAAATATCAGTATTTTTGGCGTAAAATGAGTAAAAACGGTCAGAATAACAAATGTAATACCATTTTGAGCTCGTAGTTAAATTCCCTATCGACTGGCATTCAAATA
Organism: Drosophila prostipennis; assembly: GCA_037075205.1. Lineage (NCBI taxonomy): Eukaryota > Metazoa > Arthropoda > Insecta > Diptera > Drosophilidae > Drosophila > Drosophila prostipennis. The sequence continues at coordinate 7,322 of JBAMCJ010001257.1, read as the reverse complement.
TAGAAATTTTAACTGTTTTAAATTTTTTGTAAAAAATTGTGACCCTACCCCTTATAAAAAATGCAAAAAATCATAATCGTGTTTTTTGCACAAAAATATCAGTATTTTTGGCGTAAAATGAGTAAAAACGGTCAGAATATCAAATGCAATACCATTTTGAGCTCGTAGTTAAATTCCCTATCGATTGGCATTCAAATATAGAAATTTTAACTGTTTTAAATTTTTTGTAAAAAATTGTGACCCTTATAAAAATCGTAAAAAATCATAATCGTGTTTTTTGCACAAAAATATCAGTATTTTTGGCGTAAAATGAGTAAAAACGGTCAGAATAACAAATGTAATACCATTTTAAACTCGTAGTTAAATTCCCTATCGATTGGCATTCAAAGATAAAAATTTTAACTGTTTTAAATTTTTTGTAAAAAATTGTGACCCTACCCCTTGTAAAAATCGTTAAAAATCATAATCGTGTTTTTTGCACAAAAATATCAGTATTTTTGGCGTAAAATGAGTAAAAACGGTCAGAATATCAAATGTAATACCATTTTGAGCTCGTAGTCAAATTCCCTATCGATTAGCATTCAAATATAGAAATTTTAACTGTTTTAAATTTTTTGTAAAAAATTGTGACCCTACCCCTTATAAAAATGCAAAAAATCATAATCGTGTTTTTTGCACAAAAATATCAGTATTTTTGGCGTAACATGAGAAAAAACGGTCAGAATATCAAATGTAATACCATTTTGAGCTCGTAGTTAAATTCCCTATCGACTGGCATTCAAAGATAAAAATTTTAACTGTTTTAAATTTTTTGTAAAAAATTGTGACCCTACCCCTTATAAAAAACGTTAAAAAACATAATCGTGTTTTTTGCACAGAAATATCAGTATTTTTGGCGTAAAATGAGTAAAAACGGTCAGAATATCAAATGTAATACCATTTTGAGCTCGTAGTTAAATTCCCTATCGACTGGCATTCAAATATAGAAATTTTAACTGTTTTAAATTTTTTGTAAAAAATTGTGACCCTACCCCTTATAAAAAACGTTAAAAATCATAATCGTGTTTTTTTGCACAGAAATATGAGTATTTTTGGCGTAACATGAGAAAAAACGGTCAGAATATCAAATGTAATACCATTTTGAGCTCGTAGTTAAATTCCCTATCGACTGGCATTCAAATATAGAAATTTTAACTGTTTTAAATTTTTTGTAAAAAATTGTGACCCTACCCCTTGTAAAAATCGTAAAAAATCATAATCGTGTTTTTTGCACAAAAATATCAGTATTTTTGGCGTAAAATGAGTAAAAACGGTCAGAATAACAAATGTAATACCATTTTGAGCTCGTAGTTAAATTCCCTATCGACTGGCATTCAAATATAGAAATTTTAACTGTTTTAAATTTTTTGTAAAAAATTGTGACCCTACCCCTTATAAAAAATGCAAAAAATCATAATCGTGTTTTTTGCACAAAAATATCAGTATTTTTGGCGTAAAATGAGTAAAAACGGTCAGAATATCAAATGCAATACCATTTTGAGCTCGTAGTTAAATTCCCTATCGATTGGCATTCAAATATAGAAATTTTAACTGTTTTAAATTTTTTGTAAAAAATTGTGACCCTTATAAAAATCGTAAAAAATCATAATCGTGTTTTTTGCACAAAAATATCAGTATTTTTGGCGTAAAATGAGTAAAAACGGTCAGAATAACAAATGTAATACCATTTTAAACTCGTAGTTAAATTCCCTATCGATTGGCATTCAAAGATAAAAATTTTAACTGTGTTAAATTTTTTGTAAAAAATTGTGACGTAGGGTCAAATTGTGACCCTACCCCTTATAAAAAACGTTAAAAATCATAATCGTGTTTTTTGCACAAAAATATCAGTATTTTTGGCGTAAAATGAGAAAAAACGGTCAGAATATCAAATGTCATACCATTTTAAACTCGTAGTTAAATTCCCTATCGATTGGCATTCAAATATAGAAATTTTAACTGTTTTAAATTTTTTGTAAAAAATTGTGACCCTACCCCTTATAAAAATGCAAAAAATCATAATCGTGTTTTTTGCACAAAAATATCAGTATTTTTGGCGTAAAATGAGTAAAAACGGTCAGAATATCAAATGTAATACCATTTTGAGCTCGTAGTCAAATTCCCTATCGATTGGCATTCAAATATAGAAATTTTAACTGTTTTAAATTTTTTGTAAAAAATTGTGACCCTACCCCTTATAAAAAATGCAAAAAATCATAATCGTGTTTTTTGCACAAAAATATCAGTATTTTTGGCGTAAAATGAGTAAAAACGGTCAGAATATCAAATGTAATACCATTTTGAGCTCGTAGTCAAATTCCCTATCGATTGGCATTCAAATATAGAAATTTTAACTGTTTTAAATTTTTTGTAAAAAATTGTGACCCTACCCCTTATAAAAATGCAAAAAATCATAATCGTGTTTTTTGCACAAAAATATCAGTATTTTTGGCGTAACATGAGAAAAAACGGTCAGAATATCAAATGTAATACCATTTTGAGCTCGTAGTTAAATTCCCTATCGACTGGCATTCAAAGATAAAAATTTTAACTGTTTTAAATTTTTTGTAAAAAATTGTGACCCTACCCCTTATAAAAAACGTTAAAAAACATAATCGTGTTTTTTGCACAGAAATATCAGTATTTTTGGCGTAAAATGAGTAAAAACGGTCAGAATATCAAATGTAATACCATTTTGAGCTCGTAGTTAAATTCCCTATCGACTGGCATTCAAATATAGAAATTTTAACTGTTTTAAATTTTTTGTAAAAAATTGTGACCCTACCCCTTGTAAAAATCGTTAAAAATCATAATCGTGTTTTTTTGCACAGAAATATCAGTATTTTTGGCGTAAAATGAGTAAAAACGGTCAGAATATCAAATGTAATACCATTTTGAGCTCGTAGTTAAATTCCCTATCGATTGACATTCAAATATAGAAATTTTAACTGTTTTAAATTTTTTGTAAAAAATTGTGACCCTACCCCTTATAAAAAATGCAAAAAATCATAATCGTGTTTTTTTGCACAAAAATATCAGTATTTTTGGCGTAAAATGAGTAAAAACGGTCAGAATATCAAATGTAATACCATTTTGAGCTCGTAGTTAAATTCCCTATCGATTGGCATTCAAATATAGAAATTTTAACTGTTTAAAATTTTTTGTAAAAAATTGTGACCCTACCCCTTATAAAAAATGCAAAAAATCATAATCGTGTTTTTTGCACAAAAATATCAGTATTTTTGGCGTAAAATGAGTAAAAACGGTCAGAATATCAAATGTAATACCATTTTGAGCTCGTAGTTAAATTCCCTATCGACTGGCATTCAAATATAGAAATTTTAACTGTTTTAAATTTTTTGTAAAAAATTGTGACCCTACCCCTTGTAAAAATCGTAAAAAATCATAATCGTGTTTTTTGCACAAAAATATCAGTATTTTTGGCGTAAAATGAGTAAAAACGGTCAGAATAACAAATGTAATACCATTTTGAGCTCGTAGTTAAATTCCCTATCGACTGGCATTCAAATATAGAAATTTTAACTGTTTTAAATTTTTTGTAAAAAATTGTGACCCTACCCCTTATAAAAAATGCAAAAAATCATAATCGTGTTTTTTGCACAAAAATATCAGTATTTTTGGCGTAAAATGAGTAAAAACGGTCAGAATATCAAATGCAATACCATTTTGAGCTCGTAGTTAAATTCCCTATCGATTGGCATTCAAATATAGAAATTTTAACTGTTTTAAATTTTTTGTAAAAAATTGTGACCCTTATAAAAATCGTAAAAAATCATAATCGTGTTTTTTGCACAAAAATATCAGTATTTTTGGCGTAAAATGAGTAAAAACGGTCAGAATAACAAATGTAATACCATTTTGAGCTCGTAGTTAAATTCCCTATCGACTGGCATTCAAATATAGAAATGTTAACTGTTTTAAATTTTTTGTAAAAAATTGTGACCCTACCCCTTATAAAAAATGCAAAAAATCATAATCGTGTTTTTTGCACAAAAATATCAGTATTTTTGGCGTAAAATGAGTAAAAACGGTCAGAATATCAAATGTAATACCATTTTGAGCTCGTAGTTAAATTCCCTATCGATTGGCATTCAAATATAGAAATTTTAACTGTTTTAAATTTTTTGTAAAAAATTGTGACCCTACCCCTTATAAAAAATGCAAAAAATCATAATCGTGTTTTTTGCACAAAAATATCAGTATTTTTGGCGTAAAATGAGTAAAAACGGTCAGAATATCAAATGTAATACCATTTTGAGCTCGTAGTTAAATTCCCTATCGACTGGCATTCAAATATAGAAATTTTAACTGTTTTAAATTTTTTGTAAAAAATTGTGACCCTACCCCTTATAAAAAAAGTTAAAAATCATAATCGTGTTTTTTTGCACAGAAATATCAGTATTTTTGGCGTAACATGAGAAAAAACGGTCAGAATATCAAATGTAATACCATTTTGAGCTCGTAGTTAAATTCCCTATCGATTGGCATTCAAATATAGAAATTTTAACTGTTTTAAATTTTTTGTAAAAAATTGTGACCCTACCCCTTATAAAAATCGTAAAAAATCATAATCGTGTTTTTTGCACAAAAATATCAGTATTTTTGGCGTAAAATGAGTAAAAACGGTCAGAATAACAAATGTAATACCATTTTGAGCTCGTAGTTAAATTCCCTATCGACTGGCATTCAAATATAGAAATTTTAACTGTTTTAAATTTTTTGTAAAAAATTGTGACCCTACCCCTTATAAAAATCGTAAAAAATCATAATCGTGTTTTTTGCACAAAAATATCAGTATTTTTGGCGTAAAATGAGTAAAAACGGTCAGAATATCAAATGTAATACCATTTTGAGCTCGTAGTTAAATTCCCTATCGACTGGCATTCAAATATAGAAATTTTAACTGTTTTAAATTTTTTGTAAAAAATTGTGACCCTACCCCTTGTAAAAATCGTAAAAAATCATAATCGTGTTTTTTGCACAAAAATATCAGTATTTTTGGCGTAAAATGAGTAAAAACGGTCAGAATAACAAATGTAATACCATTTTGAGCTCGTAGTTAAATTCCCTATCGACTGGCATTCAAATATAGAAATTTTAACTGTTTTAAATTTTTTGTAAAAAATTGTGACCCTACCCCTTATAAAAAATGCAAAAAATCATAATCGTGTTTTTTGCACAAAAATATCAGTATTTTTGGCGTAAAATGAGTAAAAACGGTCAGAATATCAAATGCAATACCATTTTGAGCTCGTAGTTAAATTCCCTATCGATTGGCATTCAAATATAGAAATTTTAACTGTTTTAAATTTTTTGTAAAAAATTGTGACCCTTATAAAAATCGTAAAAAATCATAATCGTGTTTTTTGCACAAAAATATCAGTATTTTTGGCGTAAAATGAGTAAAAACGGTCAGAATAACAAATGTAATACCATTTTGAGCTCGTAGTTAAATTCCCTATCGACTGGCATTCAAATATAGAAATTTTAACTGTTTTAAATTTTTTGTAAAAAATTGTGACCCTACCCCTTATAAAAAATGCAAAAAATCATAATCGTGTTTTTTGCACAAAAATATCAGTATTTTTGGCGTAAAATGAGTAAAAACGGTCAGAATATCAAATGTAATACCATTTTGAGCTCGTAGTTAAATTCCCTATCGATTGGCATTCAAATATAGAAATTTTAACTGTTTTAAATTTTTTGTAAAAAATTGTGACCCTACCCCTTATAAAAAATGCAAAAAATCATAATCGTGTTTTTTGCACAAAAATATCAGTATTTTTGGCGTAAAATGAGTAAAAACGGTCAGAATATCAAATGTAATACCATTTTGAGCTCGTAGTTAAATTCCCTATCGACTGGCATTCAAATATAGAAATTTTAACTGTTTTAAATTTTTTGTAAAAAATTGTGACCCTACCCCTTATAAAAAAAGTTAAAAATCATAATCGTGTTTTTTTGCACAGAAATATCAGTATTTTTGGCGTAACATGAGAAAAAACGGTCAGAATATCAAATGTAATACCATTTTGAGCTCGTAGTTAAATTCCCTATCGATTGGCATTCAAATATAGAAATTTTAACTGTTTTAAATTTTTTGTAAAAAATTGTGACCCTACCCCTTATAAAAATCGTAAAAAATCATAATCGTGTTTTTTGCACAAAAATATCAGTATTTTTGGCGTAAAATGAGTAAAAACGGTCAGTATAACAAATGTAATACCATTTTGAGCTCGTAGTTAAATTCCCTATCGACTGGCATTCAAATATAGAAATTTTAACTGTTTTAAATTTTTTGTAAAAAATTGTGACCCTACCCCTTATAAAAATCGTAAAAAATCATAATCGTGTTTTTTGCACAAAAATATCAGTATTTTTGGCGTAAAATGAGTAAAAACGGTCAGAATATCAAATGTAATACCATTTTGAGCTCGTAGTTAAATTCCCTATCGATTGGCATTCAAATATAGAAATTTTAACTGTTTTAAATTTTTTGTAAAAAATTGTGACCCTACCCCTTATAAAAATCGTAAAAAATCATAATCGTGTTTTTTGCACAAAAATATCAGTATTTTTGGCGTAAAATGAGTAAAAACGGTCAGAATAACAAATGTAATACCATTTTGAGCTCGTAGTTAAATTCCCTATCGACTGGCATTCAAATATAGAAATTTTAACTGTTTTAAATTTTTTGTAAAAAATTGTGACCCTACCCCTTATAAAAAATGCAAAAAATCATAATCGTGTTTTTTGCACAAAAATATCAGTATTTTTGGCGTAAAATGAGTAAAAACGGTCAGAATATCAAATGCAATACCATTTTGAGCTCGTAGTTAAATTCCCTATCGATTGGCATTCAAATATAGAAATTTTAACTGTTTTAAATTTTTTGTAAAAAATTGTGACCCTACCCCTTATAAAAAATGCAAAAAATCATAATCGTGTTTTTTGCACAAAAATATCAGTATTTTTGGCGTAAAATGAGTAAAAACGGTCAGAATATCAAATGTAATACCATTTTGAGCTCGTAGTTAAATTCCCTATCGACTGGCATTCAAATATAGAAATTTTAACTGTTTTAAATTTTTTGTAAAAAATTGTGACCCTACCCCTTATAAAAATCGTAAAAAATCATAATCGTGTTTTTTTGCACAAAAATATCAGTATTTTTGGCGTAACATGAGAAAAAATGGCCAGAATATCATATGTCATACAATTTTGAGCTCGTAGTTAAATTCCATATGGAAATTTTAACTGTT